>JAGPOW010001661.1:3624920-3672920 GCA_030014935.1 Caiman crocodilus
GCAAGGTTGGCTAAGTTCTTCTCCTTGCTTGCTCACAAAAGTGGAAAGCCTGTCCTTTGGGCCCCGAAAACGATAACTTACCTCTGCCAGAGTATATTTGCACCAGCTAATCTTCCCATTTCACTGGTGTTTGAGGCAATGTAAACTTGATCACACCCTGTGGCTCTTTTCTAGAGAAATGCTATGCATAAACACCAGACACAAAGGAAGCCATGGCAGGCAGTTCCATACACTCTGATCAAAGTTATCTTGAGTGAAAAAAACCTTCCCTGCGCAGATGGTGGGGTTTGAAAGAGGATGGACAGAGTACTATTTTTATAACTTTTCTTTTTTTTTTTTTTTTTAAACAGGCCTCATCTGAATTCTCAAGACCGCTGGTTTACAAGCCTATTGAAACAGACTCATTCTTGCTGTTCTGCATTCAAACAACCCCTTTTGCATCAAAACCCAGATAGGGAGAGAGCTGCCAATCTATGCTCCACCCTCTTTGATACTAGCACAAAAGCTGAAGGACCAGAGTCTGAGACAAACCGTGGCTCTGGCCCTATTCCTAAGTGCAGGATTTTGGAGTGTAACTCGGAGCCGCCCTTTGGCTGTGTTCTTGAATCAGAGCTTTTGCGTTTCCAAGGCTGAAATTCCTACCCTCCGTGTTGCATGTTCATATGTCTGTTGTCTTCCTACATGCTCTGAGATATGCACTGCTTGCTAACATCCTCCTCTGTTCCAGTGGCCTAAACACACAAATTGATAAGGCCTCGCTCATATGCCTTTTCTTCGCCTTTGCCACCTACTTGACGCAGTCAGTTGTTCTGAACGCATATTGTTCTCTAGCGCGGGGAAGGAAGTTTGTGGTCACTTGCAGTTTTCGGAGAGGAAGATTGCATTCCTGATGAAACATGGCAGAAGTCAGTCCATGTGTTAAGATAAGATGATACCGCAGAGGCAATGATTCCAAGTAGACTAGATTAGCCACAAATGAGTCTGTTTGATGAGATTCAAGATGAAAACAAAGCATTTTTCCTCCAAGAGCCTACAGCTAACCAAAGGTGCAGAAAGCTGACACTCAGAATGAAGTGCAAGGTGCTATGGAGGAATGTGCTATTATCAATCCCTATTTACAGTGATTATTTAGCTATATGGCATAGGCGTCTTTGTGATGAAGATGTCTGCTCTGCATTTTTACTGATGAGTGGAGCTTTGAACTGCAAGACATTCATAAAGGCAACTCAAGGACAGTTGCCTGCAGTTACAGCTAGTGGGACTGCCATTGCTTGATCCTATGCGAGTGACCAGTAATTCCTGAAAACTCAGCTAGTCCTTCTCACAACAGGATTATGAGCCAAACCAAAACTGGATGTAAAAGAATGAAGCTCCATTGACCATTGTAAAGCTGTGCCCTCTTAGCCTTCTCTTCTGTGACTCTTTGATGCAATAAATGTGCTCCATTATGGATTCAGAACCGTGATCAGTCTAAACAGATCGTATCAAATGTAAAAGAATGGAGTAGTCCAAAAACTGCCTGCACTCACCCTCACACTTTATGGAAAGGCTCCTTTAAAGCATATAGGGGATAAAGAAGAGGGCAACAGAGGATGGAAGGCATCTCCTAGTGGTTAGCTGGATGCAAGTGGAGCAAAAAGAGTTTTTATGTGAATATAATAGCCTGGTTTTCAAACACGCCAAACACCCGCAAACTCCAAAGACACCAACAAGTAGTTCCCTTCCCACCTCTGAAGAAGGATCTGTGTGTGCTCTGTTGTAAATGGCAACCTGGGAGCTGATCCAGTTGAGTGATCTATCTTCTTTGTGAAGGTACATCTGTTCCTTTCAAAGCTGCAAATCTAGACACAATGGTGCCCCTTCATACACAGACTTAGAAAAGGGGAGGAGACTCTGGCTCTGAAGACTGCGCTGATCTAAATTCCTAGAGGGAATGGTCTCTAGTTATTCTGCATACGGAGAATTTTCTCTTCTATTACAAGGAATCCCTAGAAAACATGAATTCTCAAAATGCTTCCTTCTAGTGGTCTCCTCTGCAAACTCCTTCCAAATATTGCTCCTCTGTGCTGCAACAGCATTGCTAATGCAAGACTCTCCAGTTGCCTACAGATATCAATTAAATCTTACATCTGTGGGGTAGGTAATGAATGGAAGAGGTAAGTAGTGCAGACACATCACCAAAACACAACCATCATTGCAATGTGCAACACAACATACCTACACTGCACAACAGCGTAGCGTAGTAAATAAAGAGCAATCCTTCCTCCAACTGAAATGGAAGGGGGTGTCCAAAAGTACAGGATTTAATAACCTGAGAGATAATTTGGCTTTTGCAGTAGATACATTCCCCCGCTAATCGGGGGTGCCACCACAGAGCAGACTTGGCAGACAGAGCTACTTTCTAATTCCAACGCAAATTCCTTCCCTACTTAGAGGTTTCCTGCGTGGGCAAATGAGACCTTGATTAGCTTGTGGGACCTGATGGGAATCAAAGGACAAAATGCTAGCTGCAGGAGTTCCCCGAGGGATGGTTCGAGCGCGCTAGCTGGACGCTCTGGCACCCACTGGAAAAGCGGGGCTAATTGAGCCGAGCACCGAAAACGAGGCTATTTGTTACAGCATCTCCTCGGGTACCTCTGTTTGCTGCTGTATAAGTTGAAGTTTAACTCTCGCTGTTTACTTTTTATTTTAATGTATTCTTTTGATCTACCGGTACTTCTCCCTGCTTTCTTCTCTCCCTGAGTTTGCTGACACAGTGGAAGTGTGACAAGCCCAGACAGGCTAACCTACTTTTTTTCCTTTTCTCTTCTACACATTAATGCTCCCACTCTTCTACCTAGCATGTGAAAGCACATTACACACATCAGTCTAATGATACTTCCACTTCCCTTGTGAAGTATTATCCCCAGCTGACAGATGAGGAAAGACACACAACGCTGCTAAATGACTTGTCCCTCAAGCTTACAAAGCAAGCCAGCCACACAGCTGGAAATACAACCTGCCAGTAGTTGTGGTGTTTCCTACTCCTTGCTTCCACCATATGTATCTGAAGGTTCATTAACAGGTGTCTGTCGCATTACTGAGAGCTTTTCATGTTAAAAACATGAGCAAAACCTCGTGTGGACTTCATGGAGCCTCTAGTGCTAGCCCAGTGGTTTATCTTCCAGCCGACGATATATTAATTCCATTCTAAAACATGGGTCTTAAACTCATAAGCAGATTAATGCATGGTCCCTAATGCCCCTGCCGGTCAGGGACCCCCGGATGCCTGAGTTCCCCCTTGCAGGCGGACGGCGTTCTAGCCTGCACGGGGCGCTCCTTGGGGCTGCCTGGACTGCCACATGCACATGTGCAGCTTCATACACGCACACGGTCAGGAAAACAGCTGGGCAGAGTGGAGAGCATCTCCCTGCAGGTACGTGAAGAAGAGGCATGGAGGAGGGAAGGGGTGCAGGGGGACGGATTGAGGCCTCACGTTAAGGGAGGGAGTGGGGCAGGGGCTGGGGGTTCAGCCCAGCCAGGGTGGTGCATGGGACCGAGGCCAGGGCAGAGAGTGTGACGGAGCGACAGGCGGCTTGTCCAGGGAGGGCGCAGGGGAGGAAAGAGGGTGGCTTCCCACCACCGTATGCACCCCCGAGGGGACGCAAAGCGGGGGGTGATGCCCCCAGATTTGTGCACGAGGTGAATGTGGGCTACTTGCTGTCGGCTTGGGGCTCTCCACTCTGCTGCCCTTGCCGTGAGGGCCCTAAACCCACCATGCCAGCAGCAGGGGTGGCAAGTTGTGCCTCCCACTGCCAGGCAGGCAGACACAGGACTCCCAGAGCAAAAGCGGAAGCAGGGCAGAAAGCCCCGAGCCCACAGCCCACATCTCTGCTCTGGCCATGGCAGGGGTGGGGGAGCAGGGAGGAGAGGTGGGCATGTGCCACTCCACCCCCACCCAGCCCAGCCAGGTCCATTCAGCCTCCCCCATGGGGCACGGAGGCCCGCCTCACCCTTGGCAGCTCCCAACATTTATTGGGGCTGCTCCCCCACTGGAGCTCAGAGCCCCAATAAAGCTTAATCCGCCACTGCTTAAACTACAGATGGGAGTAGCTCTATCCATCTGAAGCCCGAGAAAGGATGACTACGGAGTTACGGCACTGTGCTGGCTACACTGAATAGCTTTCATTTCCCAGCTCCGCCGTTTTTTATAACCCCCAGCATTGCCAATGTCATGCATTCAAAACTCAGGAGCTTGGTTTGTCTGTCATGAACCTTTTAAAATTAGCTTCGAGTTCTTACATTTTACACAGATTTTTGAGCCCTTTAGGTTCACATTTACAAAGCCTTTCCCTACAACCATTCAGGCTAGATTTCTTTTTTCATGACTGTTGAAATCGTTGCATAATCCCATGCTTCCATGAGCTGGGGCTTTTAAGATAAAACTTCAAATATTTCATGATAGAATCAAAGTTGGAAATCTTGAACCTCAGAAATCTTGAACCTCAGTTTGTGCCAAGGGGTCTGTCTACACTGGAACAATCAGGACCATTAGGCTAAATTAATTTTTTTTAATGGAATCATTAAACCACATTACACCCTGATACAAACCTCTTTCAGAATTATAGCAGCCTCAATTAAGTTTAGCTTGGAAGTGGATTAAGCTCAAATGAATTAAGGTCACCTTCAGTCCAAATGAAAGTGTCCTTAAGGAGGTTCAATGTAGTTTGATTCATCGATTCAGTTATTTCACATTAATTTTCTCAAGTGTTTCCATGTAGACAAGCCTTCAGTACCCTTGTCTTGCCTATTTGTAGTATGACTTTTCAGAACAATGCTTGCCTCTTACCCTGCATGTACAGCACCTAGGACAATGGGACTGTGATCCCACTTGGGGTCCAGATGTAGGCACCTCTAGCATAAAAGTGACTTCACTGAATCCAGATGGGGGTAAAGCTACTAGCATGCCTATCTGCTGGATCAGATGCAGTGATTGCAACTATTTCCTATGCTGTATCAAAGGGACTGTGTTCTCTACACACTTACAGCCCTTGTAGCTAAAGAAGCTATAAACCATATTACAACTGTTGACTGGAAAATATATTAAGTTTTTTAGATGCTGATGTTTAATTTTCTGTTACACAGATAGTGATATCCATGCCATTTTGTGGACAGTCTAATTTTCCCTGCGCTCCAAGTCATAAATCCATGTATTTCATAACCCGCCTTACAAAACAGGGATTTGTACATCTGTGAAACATATGAGACACATTCTCATGTAAAAAACAGTTTGCAAAGCAGCCCTCTGACAACCTTAGATACTTAGGAATATTTAATGGTGTGATGTCTCTTTGTCTCTATTTGTTCTCTAGAAAAATCAGCTGAAGTAGGTTTAGGTGCACAGAATATTAAATGATCATCATCGTCTGAATTGGCATAATGCCTTTAATTTCAAATGCTCCCTTTTTATTTTGCATGCTTCAGCTATGGTATTACTAGGACCCTCTAGCACTATTTCCTGCAAGAATTATATTTATGGATCACTTTCCCCCCCCCTTACTGAAATGAAGCTACATGAAGAGTTAAATCTGGGTCCCCGGAGAACAGTAGGTCCCTTCCAGCTCTACTCTCCTATGATTTTATGATGTTACAAATGTTCTAGCTAGTTGAAAACACACATAGAATTTAGAAAAGCAGATGGTAATTAACCAAACTAGAATTTGATTCTGACCCAGAAGTTAACGCCCATGCAACGAGGAACATCACTGTGAGGTTTCTAACAAGCACACGCGGCCTTCCTTTCTGGTCAAATCCCAAGGAGGAGAATGCCCACAGCAATGCATCAGAACAACATCTATCACCACTGACTCAGAAAGAAGGAAATGTGCAACACTTCGGTATAAGGAGCTACAAAACTGCTTAAAAAATGTCAGCAGGTGTTGAGAAAAAGGCTCATATTGTCAACACGCTGGCTCAGGCACCAATTTCCTGTAGGACCACCTCAACTTTCTGTGCCTCAGCTCCTTGTCAGTAAAATGGGGATATTTATGATGTTTCTTTCTCCCATCCTCAGCCAGTTTTGCCTTCAGGCTAGGGACTCTCTTGGTACATGTGTACAGCAGCTTCCATAAGGAGGCGTCAACCTCTATTAAGGCCTTTTGGTACCAAAATAAGGCGGGAGATGTTTGCACTGTGCACACTCTGTTGCTGACACTAATGGTGACTAAAATCAAGAACCACACTTGGTGTAACCACAAAAAAAGGCATTAACAAAGCAGCATGAAGCTTATCTTTGGAAGGAGCTCAATGACAGGAATCATCAGCATATGCTGCATACGAAAAGCTGAAGCACTTCAGAACATTTAGCCTTGACTGGCATTTTGCAAAGAAAGGTATGTCAGAATTGCCCATAGAAACCTACCATACACAATGTGTCTGAGGAAATACTCGAAAGAGCATGCATTTTACACACACACAGCATCAGATTTTTAAAATGTATTTATATATATATTAGTATAGATCATACCCATTTGCAAGGCACCTGGTTCAGTTGCGCTGAATGTGCCGTACAGGGCTTAGACTCAAACAACAAAAAAATGGAGGTGGTGTGAGCCCTGTGTCTTGTAGTATGTGCAGAAAGTCTAGCACCCTGGGGTTGCAAGCCCTGACTGGATTGCAGATGCGCTTACAAAAACCAAATGTAATTAGTTCACTGCTCACTGCAACTCTTCGCTTTGATTTTGATGGGCATTGGATTCTGCTGGGTAAAAAGCCATGAGGACGGTCTGCATGGAACGATCATGTGATGTCATTATTCTAATACTGGCTTTTCTCTCCATTTGCCTGTTTCTTCCTTGCATTGCATCCTAATTTAGACGATGCAGTCTTCAGGGCTGCCTGTGTTTCTGTGAATTAATTAGCACACTCCCGAGTACTCAAAAATAATACAAATTAAAGGCAGTCAAATTTTTTTTGGTAATGAAACTTCAGATTCTAATGGGGAATGCTAGAAAATTGTTGCCCCCACATTACAAATGCCATGGGTTTGTTGTGGGGGGGTCATTGTTTTTTTTACAAACATACAAAACAAACTGAAAAAGATGATAGGAAACACAACAGCAAATAAAACCTTGAGTTGGTCTTTGCAGTGATTTGAAGTGAAACGCCTGGGGTTGAGCCTACTGTGAATTATACCAGGATAAACCAAGCGTTACCCTACTTAATAAATGCAAGGAGCTTTGTGGGTGATCTCTTATTGGACCAACTGCATGGTCTAGTCCATAAAATCAGACCTTGCTAGAACTGTCACAAGGGCAAGGACAACGAGACCCCAAGATCCTGTACTAAATGTAGTATTTTTCTAGTATTTTTTCATAAGTGTGTTTGTATTTATATTCTTTTCCTGGGCTTCCAGAGTGATCCAAGAAGCCATTAAAGACTACAAAACCTTTTCCATTCAGGTTCTCTGTGTGTGTGTGTGTGTGTTTCTGGAGGGTGGCAATACCATGAGAAGAC
This sequence comes from Caiman crocodilus, assembly GCA_030014935.1. NCBI lineage: Eukaryota > Metazoa > Chordata > Crocodylia > Alligatoridae > Caiman > Caiman crocodilus. The sequence goes on from JAGPOW010001661.1 coordinate 3,632,415, forward strand.
AAGTTCTCCTGTTATTTTAACGCTGAAAGGAACAAACCAAAAGGTAAGTGGGGGGGGAGTGAAAGGAACCAACAGAAAGACAAATACTGAAATGCTGAGATCAGGAATTTCTGTGCCTGAATGCACAGATGCAGCTTCTTTGTGATACAAACCATAATTATATGCTTTGAGAGATTTTTTATTCATCTGCGTTTGCCACAAAGCTGAAAGAAGAGGTAAGATGCATTCTTTTCCATGAGTCCCCTTATGCTAGGAAAAGCCTTCTCAACTTTGTATGAAAACGTGAAACCTTCTTCTCATTCAAAATTCGCCCCAAAAATTCACATCTCCTAACTTGCCCCACAGCTTTACAGTAATAGGCTCTTTAGAAGTGCAGAAAGGTGATTCATCATGTAAGACATGCAGCAAAATATTTCCCACTCTGCAACATTGGTTCATTGGGACCCAAAGCCACATAGACTGGTTTCGCCTTGGGCTTTTTGAATGTCGTACCTAGCCTAAGTTGCATGGTTTTCTGCGAGCAGTGTAGTTTAGACTGACAGCTAACAGGACACACATGCACCCTTTGTGGGCAGGGGGGTGCAAATCTTAGACTGGATTCTGCCATTTTTAAACCAATCTGTACACGCCAAACTTCTGTTCATTATAGGTATAGACCAGTTTCTGCTCACTTACACCAGTAAAAGTGTAATGTCTGTACCATAGTGACAACCTGATTTTATTCTTTACTACAGGCCTAGCTCTGAGCTTTGCAGTCTTCTGGTCTCAACTATACCCCCCTCCAACACCAACACTCCTGAAACTGGAACCAATTTGTACCCAGCTGAAAGTAAACCCTATGGCTGGCCCACTACAGCAGCTGATAGTCTAGAAGGTCTCAAGGCTGTGTGTCTCAGATTCAGTTTCTGCCAGATGAAAGTTCAGTAAAAAAAATTCTTCGGAAAACTCCCTAGCTGTGAGATGGGCAGGCTATTGGGACAAGCTGCCCAGGGAATTTGTGGGATCTCCATCTTTGGAGGTTAACAAGAAGAGGTTGAAAAGCATTTGTCTGGGAGGGTTTAAAAACAGGGCAGCTTGCACTCATGCAGGCAGTTGAACTAGATCATTCTTGGAGCAAATCTTTTTGGCTGGCATGCCATATATTAGCCCTGCACCCTCCCCAGGTGGCACTCCTATCTGCCTCCCCTGCCCAATCTTCTGCTCTAATTCTGCTGCCGGACCTGTGCTCCTTGCCTGATCTGCTGCTTTCCTTTCTGCTTTCTTTTGTATCCTCCCTACCTGATGCACTGCTTTCCTTTCTGCTTCCTGCCCTACTTGCCACTCTGCTCCCTATCCCCTCCCTGATCTACCACATGCCACACACACGGGTCGTCCATGCTACTTCTGGCACCCACTCCGAACTGGGTGACCCTCGAGGACCCTTCCATCGCTATGATTATGTGACTTGGAAGGGCAGTATCTTTGCTTCACCTGGTTTTCTGCTTTGATTTTAATTAGTTGGCCCAATTCATTCAGAACCTGAAACCAAAGCTTTTTCTAAACATAAACTTTTACCCCGTCTCCCCTTCAATCATGTTTTGCCATTAATGCTGTGCGGCTTCGCATAGAGCTACAAAGCTCACTCCGCTTTCCTACAGTAGAGAAAACTCACTAGAGACATGTCCACCTTGCCTCCATGAAGCCTGACCTGTCCACTCCCTCCAAAGCCCAGAAGGGAGGCAGCGGAGCCACCATACAGCAACACCGAGCGCATGCTCGTGAAGCACGCCTGAGACAGCTTGGGAGAGGAGCTCTCAGCCCCGCTCTCAGCTGGACACGTCACCTCCCTTCGCTGCTGCACGTGAAGGAGGAGTGCGAGGGCAAAGTGTGTCACACAGCAGCATTCCCGAATTCGGTAGAGAGGTGGCCAAGACGTGCCCAATGGATTTAAGTATCTTTGCCGTATTTGATGGCAAGGGCCACTGATCTCACCAGAGCAACCGAAAGAATAAAGTGCAGCCCAGCACTGGCAAGGGGGGACAGCATATTACAACAGTGACGTCTACTCACATCTCATTGAAATATCATTCAACAGAACTTCAAATAAAAGTAGAAAGAGCAACATCATGTAAACGCCTTGCCTGACGCACCCGAATCACCCCAACCAAAAGGTTTTACCTTGGCCCATCTCCCAGTACTGACGGGGAAGTGAATATTCAGCACCAAACAAGATCCAAGCTAGCCCTAGTTCCTGAACTAGGGTACAGATGGCTCCATGCACTGATGCTGGGATTCAGAAATATTCACAGGGATTCAGATCAGGGCTGTCCATTCAGGCCCAGAAACCAGGATATTCTTTAAATACTTTTGAAATCAACACATTTTCGTCCAGTGATGTGACACCTAAAAAAAGCTCATCCCCAAATGACCTGACCGATTAGTTCTGCAAATTTGATTTCTTTTTTTACCCAGGACCTTCCAGAGTCTGCACTGGGGATTTCGAGGGTGGGGGTGGGTGAGGCCTCGGAGGTACGGGAATGTCTGCGAGGGTTTCAGAGCTTGGATTTATATTCCACGTTGAACCCATTGTCCTTTTTCCTATCAATGCCGCGCTGCAAAATGCTGCAGCCATGACAGAAATAAATTAGCCAGAGGTACAGGTCACACCTTCAAGGGCAGTAAACGTTCTGTGCAAAATCAATAGAGAAGATGGGAGTTTCAAACAGCTGAAGCTGAGGGACTGATGCACTGACAGCTTTACATACACCCAAACAAAAGCACTTGGGAACAGGCCTGGGCCCTCGCTGCTTGGCAAACACAATATGCACTTATTCAGCCACCTGAACCCTGATGGCAGCACAGAAGCAGTTCAGAAAAAGACACCTGTTTTTGCAGAGCATTTCCATGTCAATGCAGACTATTTCTCCCCTCTTTTTCATTTCTGCCAGGGATGGGCCCAGATCAGTTTCTCACGCATGAAAAAATGTGCATGGCAGAACCAGCACCGTATTTTCATCCAAGATTTTGCAGCCATTCCCTCCCGCTCCAATGGCAAAACTGCAGCCTCAAATCCAAGCATCCCTTAGCTTTGGCGAGTTCAGCATCCCAGACTTGAAATGGGAGCAAATTTCACAGCTGTTTGTTGCAATAATGGACCAAATGCTAACCCAGAATCCAAACAAACTTGATTTTTTGGGTGGCCAAAATAGAGACTCAGATCTGAAATTTGAGGTTCTGGGTGGTGGTTACTGAAATACTCTCCTGGTTGAAGCTACTGCGTGGCTACTCTTCTGCCAAATGTGTCGAAGGCCAAGAGCCATTTGTTACTTTTATTTGTTAATTTGAAGCAGATGAGTACATTCTTTTCCAAAACCACTTAAGGCTCCTCGGTCCCGTTTCAAAAGTGACCACAGCAAGATCCACTGAAGTTCAAGGAGGTTTAGGTGCAGATTAACAGAAGTAGTTAGGCACTTCAAGGTGCAGATGGAAGATTAACAACATTTACAAAAATGCCTGTGATGAATCAGACATTACCTCTTACCAGAATTCAATGGTAGTCAGGTACCTAACTTACGTGGGCCTCCTATCCGCACCTCCAGACACCCAAGGCCCGTGTCACTTTTGAAAATAAGGTTTGGACTCTTAAGTCACTTAACCAGTTTAGAAAATGCTATGCAATGCCATTTCCAACAGTCACGAGCTAGAAACAGAACCATTTTTCTCCCCTTCCTTCTCTCCCCCACCACCAACTACCTTAAGAGCTTTTGCGGTTCAAATTAAATAGGCTCTGGCTGCAACCAACCCTGATTTTGCTACATCAAAGGCCAAACAGTGAGGATTTATGAAATCTCTAGGTTTTTTCCCCAGCCTCCTTGTTTTATGAACAGTGTACTATTAATGTGCACCCCTTTCTGTGATAATTAGAACCCGAGTTCTTTCCTTATTGACATACTATGTAATTCTGAACTATATTTGTACTTACATGTCTGACGTCTGAACAATCTTATATTTTATTAGTGCCTTAAAGGTCCACTGCAGCCTGTAAAAACAAACAGAATTTGTCTTCTTAATTAACGCAAATAAAACCACTGAAAGATTGCATTTTGCTTATGGTTACTGCCCCATCTTATCTCAACTACCACACCACAGTGATATAGAGAAATGGCGAGTGTAACCATAACAACTAGGGGGAAAAAATCTTGATCTTAGGCAAAGATTTCCCTAGGAGATCATTTCTGCTCTCTCTACTACTCTGATATAGGTTTTGCATCTGTCTCTCCTTCTATGAGAGCTGGCTTAAGAGTACTCTCCTTGTTCCTGCTGCTGAAAAGCTGAAAAACAGATTGCTTCACTTTGGTCTCATGGGCTGCAGTGTCAGACCCATGACTACTAGTCACTAGCTGCTAATACCTCTGGCTCCGGGAATTTTTTCCACCCCCCGCTAATGGTGAAGTAAGGAACACCAAGTTTTTCACCTTTGGATTAAGCTGAGCTACCAACTGGGTTAAAGAAACGTATTACGAAGATGGAAGCCAGTAACAAGAAGCCTAGTAATACTTGTAAGAAAATATTGCCTTGTCAACTTTTTGGCATGGGGTGAATCTTCCACATGACTCCTAATAAATAGGCAGCTGATCATGCCCAATATAACGCTACACAGATGCTCCTGATACCACTTCTGGCTTCCATAATGGTTTGTTCTTCTGGCTTCCACGTTACTATTGCCATTATATACTCATCACAAGGGGAAGAAATCAGGTGAAAAGGGCATGCTCAGCTATTCCTAAGCAGGATAAGGGATCCTGGGTTTCAATCAAAATCTGGAAATACAAATAAGAACAAACTGTTACCAACTGCTCTACAGCCCAGGAACCTGAAGAAGAGTCCTTCCAAGAAAGACAGAAGCAAAAGTGCCTGAGATGCTGCAAAGAGCATTGTGCATTGCAATGCTGCCTTGAGTATCGCAAGATGGGTGTTGCCCTGCATTTCTACCCCAGACACATGAAGCATAAAGATATGCGCTAAGCCTTGTCAGAAGAGATATAATTCCATGTTGGGCAGCTCACTCTAAATGGAATAAGCAAGAAGCATATAACGCTATGCTTTCTAGATCGTGGTAGTACTACTTGGAGATGGTGAGAACAGCAGTAGAACTAGGATGCGCTTCGTGAAAGTCTCCAATTGTTTGAATTGGCTTTCCCTGGCAATAGTACAAGAACCTGCCGGAGATGCAACCATTTTCAAAAGTGACTTCTGATTGTGGTGGCCTCACTTTTGAAAGACCAAACCAGAACACTGGTTTCTGGTTACCCTGAAATGCAGCAAGTTCTGAGCGGCCGTCCTCCTAATAGCAGCCCCTAGTAAAGCTTTTCAGACTAGACGGGTACAACCAGAAACACGAGTCCTGGACATGTAGATCTTCATGTTTCTAGGCTCCGCACCCCAGGATATGACACAGGTGCAAAGCAAACACAGCTGGCTACTTTGGGGTAGTACGATATTCCCCATTCTTTTCTGGCTTCCTCCAAACAGCCACCCCTACCGCTTGTTTTACCTGGCAAATGTCAAAAAGACATGTCCCAAACTTTAAAAGAGAAGAAAAGATTGGAGAGCTGCATTATAGCACTGTACCTATCTAAATCACTCAGCAAGCCAAGACTCAATGTATTTGAAAGGACATCAGGAAAGAGAACTGCATATATTCAACAGACTGCTGACTATTGAATTGCTTGGCCAGATGTTCATAATGGCTTGAAGATGCCCAGGGTCTAAAGAAATCATGGCCACAATTTTTAAACAAAGATGTTACTACGTCCAGGCACTGAATCAAAATACCAGCAGGTTTGTAGTGTGAAAATCCAGGAGAGAGGAGAGTTTTGGCATGAAAATAAAGGTGAGGTGAAGTTAAATGGAGTAGCAAGCTGAGGGTTGGTCTCTGATTGAGGAAAAGTCTTTTTTAAATTGTCTGGGAGCCTTGTAGTATTCGCCTACAAAGCCTTAATCTGGGCGTTGGTAGAAGAACTGAGCACAACACTCTAAGAGCTGTTTGTCATCTACTTCCCGGTGAGCCTAAAAGTTATTAAGCTTCATCCTAGAAATGGGAAACCAAGTTCCAAAGATGTTTCCTTCCTTCTTGCACAGTGCAAAATGAACTGGCCTTCGGTTATCCAGAAAATGGAGGAGGAGGAGATATTTACACCTGCATCTGGATGTCAAAAGATGATAAATTATTCCTTTCACTAAAATGAACTGAACTGAATCTGTGGAGCTGAAGTCAGAGGTGCTAGAAATCCACGCCTGGATATGAATTTTGTGCAATGTTAGCTCGCCTCTCTTCTGCAAACATGAAACACTTTTTTGCACCACTCTCTAGCTACAGAAGTAACTAAATGTCTCCATCCCTGCTTAATGGAAAGGAAACTGAGGCATAAAGAAAAGGAACTAAACAGTCTGTGAGCATGAGGGGGGCCAGTGTCTTCCAGCAGCAGAACCCAAGAGTCGCCAACTCCATCAAACCGCTGCCTCCATGATCTTTTTCAGGTTTTGGGGGCTTCTTCCACCCAAAAGCTCCCTAAGAGCCCGAGTGAAGTACAGGGAAAAGCAAAACCATCACAGAACATCATGCCTGCTCCTTTTCAGATTCCTTCTGCTTGGCCCCAGCTGTTCCTTGCCCCTCTCCACGGTACAGGTGACCCCAGTGGGAATCAGCTGAAAGTACCTAGAGAGGTTAGAAAAGCCAATCGATCCCACTTCCCAGCCTGCTCCTGTTCTTGAAATAGAGATGCTGAGTGTTACTTCATGTGAAGCTGAAGGGCTTTCATTTATTGTCACTGAGTAGTAAAGACAACCAATTATATATTACTAATATGCTGTTCATTTGTATTCCCACAGCAGCGTGCACCACAGCTAAGCTAACTACATCCCTTCTACGGAGCTCTGTTTTTTCATGGAGAAACAGTTTCAGACTTAGCACTATTTTACACTACTGAATAATAGAAAAATTAATTTACAACAAAGTCATTCTACTGCGGTGGGTGTACATGATCCTCATTTACTTGCTGGATTATCTCAAAAAAAGTTAAAAGAACTCCTGACTATCATGTGGGTATTCAGTTGCTCAACACACTTTCCCTACTTCCTAACCCAAATATTAAGCTTTGATAAGAACAAACACGGCTTCAGAGTTCATTTGAAGTGAAAGTTTATCAAAAATTGCAACTAAACAAAAAGCATTTTCTGCTCTGTCCTAGACAGTCATTCACTTAAAAGCACTTTTCAAACTCTATTACTTGAATATACTTTACCTCTTCTTCAGTGATCATTTTCTTCTTTAACTACTCACTCTACGTTCCAAAAACTCTCCAGTAGCCAGCAAAATGGATTAAAAGAAGGATTATTATTTTCCCTCTCCAAAAGTTCAGTGTTTACAAATCTCTGGAGAATATGCTTTTAAAGAAGTTTTTAAACACAAAACTGAAATGTCCCGAAACAGCTCATAAATTCAAGCATGCTATTTCAACCCTATTTTAAATATGCAAAATCTCTTTCCTTTCTCACTGCAAAAGGAAAAGCAATATATTCCCCTCCACCTCCCACCAAAAACTAGTCATTCACTAATACGCAAAACATCTACATTCGGATTAGAAATGATCACATGAACTAGCCACAAGATTTGCTCAAAACCAGAGTTTATTATTAAAAAATAGATCCCAGTCTTAGCTCTGAGAAGTGAAGAGGGGTGGAAGCAAAGGACTAAGCTCTTAGTAAACACTTTAAAAAAAATAAAACCCTTTAAGAGTAGCTCAAGTTTTCAGAAATGAGTTTAGCCAAAAAAAAAACGGCATTTCCATGCTAAACTGCTTTATCATCTCAGAAATATAAAGCAGCCATAAAGCTACTGTTTAACTTAGCAAACAAACTTTTTGAAAGTTTGATCTAATTCTGTTAAAGATTTGGAGGAGGTGGCATAGGGTTGGAAAAATAGTTAACGTGCTGCCAGAAGGGCTTAGAAAAGTTAGTTTCTAGTCACCCTCTTTACTGACCTAAGAAGTCTTCATTTCACAGGTAGCAAAAGTTTCTCTTCTTTCTCCACTGAAATGCTCATATTTGCATTCAAGCATATTGTATTGACTGAGACTGCATTGATCATAAAAAGAATACTGTTTCCAATCTTCTGGGTACTACAGAAAAGAAAGAAAGAAAAACCGCAGTCCAGTCAGGTATTCTTTCCTTGTGAAAAGTAAATCCAGTATTCTGGAACGAGTTCAAACATAGGGCTTGACAGGCAAAGGAGACGAGCTTTTTCACTGAGCATGCTTAGTCCCGCACTGCTTGCATGGAGCACGCTTAATGAACATTACTTCCTTCCCAGTGGTTACTCCTAGTGGAAGTCCACACCCCCTACTCTTTCAGAAGTCAGGAATGCAGCTGAAACCAAAGTCCAGAAAACATGCCCAGCACCCAGACAAGGCCCCACAGATCAATAAACTCAGGTTATGACCTGCAGGTCAGTTTGTCAAATAGGACATCAGGGTGAGTTTTTTCTACACTTGGTATAGTTTGCTTTATGCTTCAGCTAAAGCGACATGCTCCCCTGAGAAAATAAAACTGGACCGGCTTGTAAAGAATGATTAAATGCTCCCGTAACACGTGGGAGTTTTCTCCCCCATCTATTCCTTCCAAGCACGTTTTAAAAGCAGGAAAATGCTCTGTGCTAAAATTGATCATCCAGAATTGGATCTTTAGTCTCCCGGACAGGAATTTTTGTTGAATTAGCCATAGGAATTGAATAGCCAGAGAGAAAATAAATCCCTGCTGATTTAGTTAAAAGGAGAAGGCCCAATCCTGCTCTCTTCATAGAGCAAAGGGAGCTTGCCATTCATTTCAGTAGGACCAGGGCTTGGGTGTTAGACTGCAGGCTTCTTTAGGGGGGGAGCCATGACTGCTGCAGAAAACCGGACAGGACTGGGCACAGGCACGTCCATCTTCACAAAGCAGCCGTCTCCAGCTGCCAGGTACCAGGAGTCAGAAAGTCTCTCCCCAACAAGCCACAGAAGTTTGGCTGAAAATGCGTATTTTTCAAACAGTTTATTTCTGGGTCCCCTTCCCCAGTTTCTGAGTCTGTAGGATTACACTGTCCAGCTCCCCTCCACAACCAGAGAGGTGAGAAGCTTTTAAATGAAACCTCAGATTCCCTGGACTCCAGGAGCTGTGCTTTAAAGGAAATCACCAAATATCACGATACTCAGAGTCGCACTGCAAGGAGAATCAAATCACAAGAGTCAGCAATACCAACTAGGGCGGGCAAGTATTTCAGGCGGAGGGCCGCTTGCTGAGTCTTGGCAAGCCATCGAGACCTGCATGACAGGCAGCCAGGGGCAGATAAACATTAACTTTCTAAATTTTTGAGGGGCCTCGCAGGCCAGATAGATTGGCCTGGCGGTCCGCATCGGGCCCCCAGGCTGTGTTTTGAGTACCCCTGAATTAGAACAAATATGCCACGGGCCACATTTATTCCTGGATTACCCCCGTGGTGTTCAGTGGAATTACCTCGATCACAAACATGACCCTACATTTCATACCTATTGCTGTGCTCAGCCTGGACATTTTACTGAAATAGCTTCAAACTTGGGAAGGGCTTGAATTCAGATCTGACTTCTCCAGCAGGTGAGTCAAAAGCATGGATCCAAAAACTTGCTGCCCTTTGCAGCTGAGATCCATGCCAAGCCTTACCCACAGTTGCATCTGAACTGCAGGACTTTGGGTCGTATCAAAATTGGTGGGAAAACGTTGCTCCGAAGCGGAGCCAAGTTTTAGAAGTTTAGTTAATTGTTTACACATCTCTGCATTTCCTCATTTCATTCAGGGTCACAAGAGAAAGTGCCAAAGGAAAAGCAAACCTTGGAGCCTTTCTGGTTTGCTCAATCCCACGAACTACTGGAAATCTCTGTGCAGGTCTGGATAAGCATCTGCACTCTGCTAATCAACACTAAACATACAGACCAAAGGAAGTTTCCCATCACTTGGTGCCACTTCACACTTCAAAGCGTTCCTTTGCTAGAAGGCTACAAAAGCTAGTGAATGCCCCGGATTTCCACGACTGGGATCATCTTCCCGGTATCCTTCCCAGCTATGCACTTCATCCGCCCAGCAGAACCAGATAGACGTCCTACCAGGGTCCTCTGGCATCAATAGTAGTTAAGTAGCAGTTCTTCTTCAAAAGCAGTAGAAGCTACTAGGATGCCCTAAACAGAAATGACCACCATGGCACTGATGAGACTCTGTATAGCAGCTATAGCTGCTCACTTGCCAACCTGGCCCAGTAATGCTCCTGACTACCTGGGGGCATTGGGATACTCATCACCCACTTTGAGTGCCACAACTCTGACGCCCAGGACGCAAAAGGCACATTGCAAATATGCAGGCTGTGAGTCACAATGGAGGGGAGCAGACTGCTGAGTCCTTTCGTGCCTAATTACCCGTAAGTGCTTGGCTCGATTACTTATTTAGCACAGTGCTGGCCTAGCTTGCAGACAAGTCTCCTGTCCAAGTGGAAAGCTTTCCATCTCCAGTTTTCTTCCTGAAAGAAAAATAATGTGGGGCATTCGAGTCCATAAAACTATTCACTCTTGAATTATTTGGCCTTTGGGAACCCCACAGCTCCCTGTAGGCTAATGTTTGCAAAAGGAAACAGTTGTTACCCCAAGGATTGGTACTTCCTTAATGGCCCCCTTAAGAGCAGACCCATCAACCCTGCCTGTTACTATTTTATCTGCTCTGAGCTGGCCCTGGAGGGACATGTGCTAGATGGTGGTCCGAAGGGCATTTCAGTGGGAGTCAGGCATTTAAATGCTTTAGAAGATCTGAGTCTTGGCCCCTGTGAAGGTCAGCAAGGCTCATTTAGGGCAGAGACACCCAACAGGGAGTCTGCTGGAAGCAGGAGGCCTTGAAGCAGAGCAAAATGTCCAGATATTAGACAGTGGGAGAAACTGTAGCAAGTAGGTAAGGTCCTGCAGGGTCATGGCAAGAGCTTGGAGATGTGAGAGAAAAGCCTCTGAGCAACTGCAGCCCTTATTAGATGAAATAACTAATTTATTTGGGGGAGGGGGGAGATAATGCCCAATTTTTCTGGTAAAACCAATAAATTGTACGAAGCAAGAACCTGACACAGACTTTGGCATGGTGTCAACCCTTCTTGGGCTGGGAGAGAGCCCACCAACATGCACTCAGCAAGATCCCAGAGGGAACTGTTGTTACTTCAGATGTTGCCACCCTAACGTGAGCCAAATATTTGTCCCTGCCAGAGCTAACAAATCCAGCTGGGGCAGCTTTTCTTTTCTTCCCCCCTAGGATCCATAAAATGTTTTTCTTGCTTCCTCCTGACACCAGAAAATCCTGGATCCCTTCCCACTGTACTGTGAGAGTTTGAAATTCAGCCATGCTATTTACAGCATCTTCTTGCCTAGAGGAATTTGAGCTGCATCATGATTTTCCACCATATGCAAACAGCAGGCACTACAGGATATGCCAGCACCACCATATGGTAAGCCCACATCTACCTACCAGACCTTACAAGAGGCCAGTTTGGATGCAGGAATTATGCTGGGTGTTACCATCAATGTATATATACCTGGAGATGCTATTTCCAGTCAGGTAAGCAATTCTTGCTGTTCAGATATTTCAGAAACAGTAGGGTTTCATTTTCCTCAATGTGAACAGTCACTCTAGGCCATGGGTACAGCTTTCCAAAGTACTTAACTGATTTAGAAGCTTAATTCCTGTTGAAGCTAAGAGTTGCGCTCCTAAGTCACTCAGGCACTTTCAAGGACAAATATGGTAAGGGATGAAGCAGTGCAGTTGCACCTCCCTTTGATCCCTTGCTCCATCCAAACTTTAAAACCAATGGCTTGGAAGAGGAGGTGGCATTTCTATTCAGGCAGCACTGAGGGACTCAGTTGACTTCATGACTTATCAAAAGCTACCCGATTCTTACTAATGTCTCTTCACAAGCATTAACGATCCTCTATCCTCTTTAATGAGCTTGATGTTCTGCTATTTGAACTATAATGTCTTCTGCAATTTTGCTGCCTATTCACCATTCCTAGTAATAGCTCTCTTCAATTTCACAGTCCTGCAAACTGTTTTTAGCTCCAGTTAAAAATCTTAATTCAGGTATGGTCATATGAACTCAGGCGTAGAAATGACTGACACCAAAGTATCAGAAGCACCTTCAAGACACTCAAGGAAACTAGATTTTGTTTTATGAATCTGAATAAGAGGCATAAGTTTAGCCATAGCAACTACAAGTCTAATCACCTTTGTCAGCCTTTGGACTCAGGAGACCACGGAGCTTAGGGCTTTGGTAGGTTATCGGGTACAACCACCACAACTTCGAGCAGCTGAGGAGTCTAATGTACAACAAACAGACCCCCATATACAAAATTGGCTAAACTTGCTCCAGAATGCTGAGTGGCATGTAATGATGCTGTATTTTTTGCCTAGTTTGTGTCTTTTTAGACTTTATATATAATCTAGAAAATTAGTGCACATTCCAATAAAGTCATATTTGTTTTTGCTTGGCTATTTAACTGAATAAGGTAGTGCTAGGCCCTTAGCATATTAGGAAGGCAACAATATTAGTTGTTACATGTGCCACACCATCTGCACCCTACTTTTTCGAAATCCTTGATCTACCCATGAGCACTTTGTAAATGTTTGCTTTGTCACTGGCTGTAACCTTCAGGGGAAGTGACCACTCTCGTTCACTTCTGATTTGACTGCCCCAAAGTATAGATCATAGGTACTAAGAAGAACTATGATTAAGTGTAACCCACGGATGAGGATGCATCAGAAGGGTGCTGTGCGAGTCAGACTAGATGATCCAATGGTTTCTACGTTCAATCATCATCCAGTGATGACTCTGGTTTGAAAATGTTTGACTCTCACTTCTGATCCAATAGGTGTATGACCAGAACTCCAGCTGCTATCGTTGGGAATAAGACTGTTGACTTCAGTGGACATGTGACAATTTATACCAGCTATTTGCAACAGCACTTGGGCTACTAGCAATATGCCACGGCAGAGGGTCAGAACAGCCTCAGAGAGAGGTGCTGCATCACATGAGTTATCTAGACAAGTTTCTGTGGCAGCTCAGGTCTGTTCAATCATGCCCCAGTTTTCTGACATATTATAAAGGGGCTGGTTTCTTAAAATCACTTGAGAAGTATGCACACAAGAAAAAGCATTAATTTACTCGTCCTGGCCTCTCCCTAATATGGATTTGATTAGCCTGCATAATCCGCAGCATGCGTGAGGTATTAATCTGGAGAAGATAAACTTAATGATAGACTTCAAAAAGTCTAGTGTTTAAATGTGGGATTTATGATGATTGGAGGCAATGAGGCCTACTCAATAGCTCATTGCACTGGAAGTTTGAGATCTGTGCTCCACTCTTGGTTCTGCCACCAGCTCGCTGGGAACCCTTGTGCAAGACGCTTACTTCCCTTCTCTATGCACTAGTAACACACACTGATGTCCACCGATGACAGAGCTAGCTACTGTCATTATCCATTCTGCTGCAAGGACTGTAATCTAGCATCGAGAATTTTAATCCTCCAGGAGGCAGTACTTTTTGCTAGTACTATCCCAGTATAGCACCAGTGACCATAACTTGCTGTCTTCATGGAAGAAGCTCGTTTTCTAATGCACAATCACCATGAAACCCATACTCTTAGTTTAGCAAGGCACAGTGTATTGCATCTCCCACCTGAACGCAAAAAATTTAGGAGCAGGTAACTCCTTCCAATGGGTTTAGGCATAGCAGAGAAGAGAACAAAATGAGGCCATCATACCATCCTAGATGCTGGGACCTGGCCCAGACTCTGTAAAGAAATCTTCAGGAGGCTCCATATTCTCTGCTGGCTTAGCAAACAGAGGAGGTGGAGATGGAGACTTTCTCTATTGCAATCACTGTGTCACAGACACCTAAGTAGCAGCTGGCCCATGGACTGCCCTCAACTGGCAAGGAGAAAGCCTCAGTACAATGTAATAAATCCACAGGTAGAGCTCCACGAGGAGATGATGCAAGCCCCTCAGTGCCACCCTCTCTCCTTCCCTGCCTCTTTCTCTCTGCACAGATACCAAACCAGCAGAGAACCTTTCTACAAGGTCCCAAAAAAGGTGGCCAGCAATTGTGCTGTGGAGGCAGCTGAAGCGCCTCTTGCAACCTCCTCTTCCATTAACAATTTGGAAAAGGCAGGGCTGGGTGGATACTATTTGCTTTTTTTGTTTGCTTGAAGACAGCTCATAGTTCAAAGCAAGATGGCAAGATCTTTGCTCTTTGTGAGACTGGTGAAAAACAGTGCACAGACATGCCTCTACTAGGCTACGCCATGAGCTGATGCAAAGCCACGAAGCTGTCTTGTGCCCGTGGAATTGCAGCAATGGTAGCAGCAGAGGGTCTGTCCCACTGGCATTAATGAAGCAAGGCTGGTTCACCGTAGCTGAGGATCCAGCTTGCCAACTCCAGGGCAGCGCCTATAATACTCCCAGCTCGGGATCTGGCCGCATAATTGCTGCACTCTGTGAAACAGGTCTTTTCCACCTATTTCTCCTGATCCTGGTAACAAGGGCACTTTGAGGGGGGGACTGGCATTTTGAATGGTCTATAAGAAACTGGCAGTGCTGTTAGCCAACCCCTAATGAATGGAAATAAGGCAGAAACTTCTTCTCTGGAAAAGCTACTCCATAAATGTCTACTACAGGAATTGTTGGTATCTACCTCTGAAGCTTCTTGAATCGGCCACTCCTGGAGGACAGGTTAACCATCTGGATAGACCCCAAGTCTGAGCAGCAATGGGAATTATGATGCCCTTTGAGATGCGTTTCTTACATGAAGTGTCAAACCTGATGAAGGTTTTTGCTAAATAACTATTCTCCAACTATTCGGGTTGGTCTAATAAAAGATATCAAATTTGCCCAAGGAACCTTGTAAACCTGTAACAAAGAATCCAGCATTCACATGGGAAGCTGAGAGACGAATCCTATGCTGTCGACTTCTAATGCTGCAAGACAGATCACTGGTGGTGGTAGCATGTCCTGTAGCCACCGCGACTCAGGGGCAAAGTCACAACTATTCATTTACACAAACCCAGAACTCATACAGTTAAAAAAACCAAGGACTTACACCTATTTTCTCAATCACCTCCTTCAGTACCAACCCTGCATGGTCTGCCTTAAATTTGGTCTCCAAAGTGCTTTTTCACAGGATATACATCATCCTCACGAAACAAATGGATCCAGTTAATTTTTTCCACTTAAGTTGCTAGTGAGTTCAACTTTGGCACTCCGACAAAAAAAGTCTTCCCTGCCAACATGTACAGTGCTTTGGAAAGGAGGAAACAGAAAGACAAATTTCACAGCAGCAGCAAAATGAAGAGGCTTTAATTCTGAAATATACATGTGGCATTTCTGAGGCGCAAAGACTGTTATGCCAAAGCTTGGGGAAAAATGGTCTCCCTTGATTTTGAGAGAATAATTGTAGTTTTTATCTGTTTATTTCCAGCTATCAGCTCCTTTATAGAAAGGTGCCCAGAGCACCTAAACAGCCAGTATGCCATATTGCAGTACACACATAAAAATAAAAGTCCGTTCGTTTTCTGCTCCCACAATTAATGCTGCCAAGGGATCTCATCCCATTTCCAACAATTGCACTTTCTGCCACACTGTACATGCATGCCAGGAGCCACAGTTATGAAATTGGAGCTCAGATCTCAAATCATGCCCTTTCTACTTGCCAGTGCAGCTGGAACCAGGGGTTGTGATCCTGCGCTCTCCCTATACGAGCAAGTTGAAAGCTGGGTGCCTGCAGGACTGGGGCTGGGGCTGACAAAACCTGCTGCCTTTTGGCTCCGGCCGTGGCACCACACCAGGGCTAGTTCGAGTTTCCCAGGGTGATCCCGTGGCTGGATCCAGCAAACAGCTGATTGTCAGCCCCAGCGCTGAATATGCCACACATTCAATTTAAGGTGCCATACCAACCAGCTGTGAAAATGTTCCACATATAATGAACGTTTTTGTAGCTGGTTTGGCATTTTATGGCACCAAAAGTGGGTTCACATGGAGCACCTTTTGACATGATGTACATGTTAATCACAGCATAAAAGTAATATAAGGAGGGGGCCTGTGAATAGCCCCATTGATGACTTTGGGGGTTTCTAACAAACACATCCAGCTGCATGCATCACAACATGCTGTGCTAGACCTAGAAGCAGAAATCTAGCTATGTTAAATGAATGTTTGTAATTTCCTAGAAATATAAACGCGATGGACTAAAGTCGCATCCGAGTTACACAATATGACCTTAATAAAGCTGCTCGGAGACCAGAATGTGGCCTAGCGTGCAACTGGAAGTAAATGTAAAACATGTTGCTTTTATAAATGCATAATTTTACAGCATCTAGTGAAACTACCTTTTAGTATTATGTGCTATACCACCTAGTGCTACGTGTTTGCAGGATTTGGACTTTGTGTGACATTTTAACAATAGTTGTATAACTCTGAAATAAAATCATTCAAAGATACAATTTGCAATGCTAAATCTGTATTATGTTGTGTCATATTGGAAAGGGAGCCTTGATTAATTAAAAGATGGTATGCGCTTGACCTGTGAAAGAGCCTCATATGCTGTGAGACAACCTTTTTGAGGACAGAAAAAGAGAAAGCACTGGAGAAAAGCTGAAATAGTTTGGAGCCATAGGAAAAGGGCCTATTCTTTTATCAATATGCTAGGGGGTTATACGACTAGGTTATTTATACAACTATTCTATTTTTATTAATAAAACACATCCACCTAAACAATCCATGTATCCATCAAAAGAAGAGAAGCAACTCTGTAAAATACAGTTGAATGTCAAGGAAACATATCGTGCTCCACAACTCTTACTGCAGTATGCAGAGATAGGATACACTTGAAGGGAGCTTTGCCACTTGTGTGTATTACGGCTCACATGTGAAAATCATTTCTTTTTAATGTTCTTATTAAAAGCAGTGGGCCAAATCTCAGCTTGTGTCACTGGAGCTTGGACATTTCATCTCAGCTAAAGATCTGTCCCCACACTTTTTCCAAATTATTTCCAGGGTGCCACATTCGATGCTTAGAAAGTAGTATTTATTCCACCGCAGTTACATATTGAATAAGTAAAAGCCCACCCTTCTCTGCCTTATTTTGATTTTGCTTCCTAAAAAACGGTATTTATGGTATTGTACATTAAACAGTCACAGGATACAAGAACAAAAATAATCTGGGGACGAAAACGCAGGTCTCTCCGCTCGCAGGTGAATACCCATACCCACTAGGCTAAAGAATCATGTTTTGTCCTGCTCTTTGTCTCTGGGATAATGAAGCTTGAATTCTTTCAAGAGGCATGGCAGAGACTTAAACTGTTTCAAAACAAAATAGGTCATTACAAATTGCTTCATGGAAAAGAAGCAGAACCCCCGCCCCTCCAGAATTTTTTCAAACAGAGCTAATGTTTCTTTTTGTTTGCATTTATTGTTTTGAAGAACACAATTACATGCTCTCACCAGCCTTCTTAGAAACTTGAATCCAGCTTCTGAGCTCAGCACACCTGACTCAGAACAGCATGGCTTGGGCCACTCGTTGCTTCAAGTATGCACTTACGTTGCACCTTCCTCTCAAGCATCTCACTCTGCTTCACAGACATTAGTTAATAAAGCCTTTCCAGACCCTCATCCTTTCCATTTCATAGATCAGTACAGTGAAAAACACCACCAATGTGGAGAGTAGAAATCATGGGAGCAGACAGAAGTTACATTTGTCACGTGATCGGCCCCTGAAAGCACTCTATAGCCATGCTGTGACACACATGCACGGCTGCAGAGCGCTTTTAAAGTGGCCCATCACGCAACAAATTAACCCTCCTCATATGAGGGATCAGATGAAGGTGCTCCAAAGTGGAGAGCCTTAAGGAACTTGTGTTCCCTAGGGTTAATAGGGATGCAGCTCAGCCCCGCCCCCAGTGCTGCCTGCAGGAAGGAAGGGGGAGCAAGCTGCCAGTTGGGGTTTGCTCAGACTGAGCTGGAGGGGAGGAGGGGTTGGATTAGAGGCCCCCCACCTCACAGACCGCCCCCAACTCCCACCCCTCCACCTCAGGCTGGGCAAACCCCAGCCGGCAGTTCACTCCCCTCCATTCCTGCAGACAGCTATGGAGATGAGAGGGAGGGGAGTGGGACCAAGGAAGAGGGGCAACTCCTCTGCTGCAAGCAGGCTTCTTGGGCTCCTGCCCACAGGCTTGATTCCCACCTCCCCCCAACCCAAAAGGCAAATATCTGCTGGCTCAGGGAAGCAGTCTAATTATGTAAAGCGCCACGAGTTAGCTCAGGGCCCATGCGTCACGACCGCTAGTTGTTTGCTCTAGACTGGGCAAATAAGTCTTATTTCCAAATAAGTAACAGGGTCTCAAAGTGTGATCGTTCCTAGTGGCATGAGAGTATAGATAGGCCAAGCACTTTTGGAAGGTGCAGGAATGGGATTAATGGAGAAAGCTTCCTTCTTGTGCACACTCCCTCTCTCTCAGGGAAAATATAGTAAGTGTTGGAGAACGCAGCTAAACAGACCCAAGGCCTCTTGTTTTGTTAGCACTGTTCACTTGCCAGTTGGAAGGGGACTTGAGTTTCAAGGGTCAAAACGCTCAAGTAATTCTGCTGTTTCTAGCTAAGGTCTCCTGAGACATACAAATACCATCCAACATGCTCTGGACATAATTTCTTTTTTAATGTTTCTCTATTTTCAGACTATTAAGCAATACAAATGCCTCTTACAGCCATTTCTGTGTGCTCAATGGCTGAAGCAATTCTAAAAAGATTTCATAATAATTCACATTTTTCTTAGCCATTATATCTTAACATTTTGAAGTTAGAGGTAAAGCATTTGATTAGGAAGAAAACTGTTAGCACCTCACAGCTGTTAGGTTTCTTATGTGAAACGTGTTCATAAGTCTCCATCCAATTTCAAGTGAGCAGGTTCCCGCATCACAAAAGCCATGGCAAGCAGCAGATTTGTTTGGAGCCACAGCAGAGAGACCAAGGCTTGGCTAAGCAAAAAGGCTAGTATTTTTTTATTCAGACAGACTGGGCCTTCTGGTTGGTAACTTACTGAGCCACTGTGCAAGCGAAAGCTTGCTCTACCTATCTTTCTCTTCTGTGAATAAAACGAGGATGGCTCTATATAATAATGACTCGTATATAAAGGGTTACTAAACGATTAATAAGGTTATAATCATGCTTATTGCATAGTTATAAATGGTTAAAGAGGTTACTAAATCAATGGAGTAGTATTTATTTATTACAGTGAGACTTATGAGCCCTAACAGTCGCTTGGGATGCAACGGGGCTGGGTGCTGTACAAACAAAAAAGATGGTCCCTGCCCCAGAGACATCACAGTCTAAATGGTCATTTCTGCAAGAAGTGTATAACATTGATTCATCTTTTCTAAACTCTTTAGCTATCAAACTTTAATGTAAAGTATGACCCAGAGGACTGCATTTTTCAGTCATGCCCTTTCATCACCTCTCACCTGCATATAATTACATACATAATTATAAGAACACCCTCTTGTTGCATTTCAAAGAGCTATAATAGAAATGGGCTTGAACTGATAACCCAGATCTCTATGCCTTCAAACATCTCAATTCCAAACTTTCAGAGACTAATTTGAGAGAGTCTCAGTTGATCTAATTAAAATTTCGCCAGATTCCTCAAAATCTGAGTTATACCATCATATACTTTGTCCACACTACTTGAATCTGTGCTCGCACTCTCCCCAATTTATTATAACTCACACTTACACATCACCTCATAATTTGGCCACTGACTCTAAAGCAGGCAACAAGACAGAAGAAAGTTGTATAAAGCAGAGGGAAAACATCCAGTAGAGTGAAGAAGGTAAAATTAACATCAGTAACAATGTGAATTGATTAAGAGGGTGCATCCAAATGACCGTGCATATGCAGTATGTGACACTGCAGACGTGTCTGTGGCACCACATGCCACATATGCAGGTGTCCTCTGTCCTGCTAATTTGTAGTGCAGGGATGGTTTTTATGACAGAGATCCCAGTGTCCAAAAAACCTGTAGAAGAAAAAAGCAGGGCACTGCATGTGGCGGAAGTGTGCACCACCCGAAACCGGAGCCTGGCCAGCCAAAGCCATGCTATGGAGGTTGACCAGGCTCCCTGCTGCTGGATCACTGCTTTTAGAGCCTTGGGAGGCCTCTAGGACCTCAGGTAAGTCTGCTAGGGCCAGCCCAGGTGCTGGCCCCAGCCTGCCCTACCCTACCCAGGGCAATGTGCCACGCACCAGAGCATGTGTGAATGCATGGGCATTCCAGGGGACAAGTAGCAGTGGTACATATTGTACCACTGCCGTTTGCCCCCAAGGAAATGCACGTGTCTGCATGTCTGGATCCGGCCAGAGAGTCTATACCATATGACACATCAGGTCTGAATCTGGTCCTTTATGTCTAGCCCTCATCTTAACAGATCTTGGGCAGCAACAGCTCTTGATCTTAATCCTCTTCCAAATGGGAAGCTTTAGGTATGGATCTGTGCTTTGTGGCTCAAATCTATTGCCAGACCAAAAGGCAGATAAACTCTTGGGCTAAGTGCAGAGAGTCAAAAAGCCAGAGGCTGAATCAAGTCAATTTTCATAGTTTAGTCTAAAATGCATAGATTGAACTGATAAGCAAGTGAACGGACATTCACTTTTGATTCCAGAAACGCAGCCACATGCCTGTAGTGACTCACACCATAATACAAGGGATACTAGAGCACATCTCCCTGCTCAGCTGGGGCAGACCGTTTGGGCCAAGGTTAGCCTGCCCATCCTGCAAGGAGGGGGGCTGCTGTGGAGATACAAAGCATCCTGGGATGCTGGGGGACTGTGAGTTAACTTGAATCTTGAGGCAATCTGGGACAGAAGTTCAATAAACTGATGTAAGCTTAATCAGTTCAGTCTGATACTGCATCCATCCAGGTTCATCTTAAACTGGTTTCAGACATTTTGAAAATGGTTTATGTGCATTGAACTTCTGTTGTGTTACAGATTTGAACTGATTTCCAAACACTTATACCGGTTTATTTGTGATTTCTGTCCCTAGTCTTGATGTATCATCATCAAGGTTTGCATTTGGTACTTTCAGCCCCAAAGCACAGACCTTTACAGTTTGAACTGAAAGAATTTCTCCATTAGCTGGTTATGAATAGTAGGATGTTATCTTTTATGTGGACCACCCAGTAGACAGAAATGTGACTCAGTTGTCTCCCAGTTGTTTATTTAGAAAGAAAGAAATGCGAGTCAGGCCTTTTAACATCTCAGAAGTATTGCAGGTTCAAGTTTTATTTGAATTTTAGAGAAAGTCTCAGCCCTGATATTATCCTGACGGATCTGAACTTAACTTTCAGGGAGCAACCTATGTATTAAAGAAACCGGCAGTCATTTATGATAGCACTAGGAGACATTTAGACAGCTGACAATTTACCGTGCTTAGATATACAATCATCACTTCAGGCAATCATGCTTTTCAAGCAATAAACCATGATTTGCTTTGTCCTTCACCTGAAACAGTAATTTTAATCCACTTGACTCAATTTAGTGAGTGTCCTCTAAAGAAGAGGTCTACAAACCCAGGTAATTAATAACAGGAAGTCTTGAATTTGGATTTCAGAGGGAAAGTGATTCATAAGATATACTAAGAAGATATTATTCAAACATTAAAAGTTTTTAAAGTATATGTATTACAGTGCTGGGAAAAAGCAATCTTATTATACAGGTGTTCTAGGACCTGGGAAACATATTTATTCTCAGTAAATGTTGTGCATATTTGATGCACACTCATGTATATAATAGGACCAAGATGATGAGATCTAGTGCTCATGCAAAGTAGCGGTTGCTTCCATAGTGCTAACTCATCCATGTTACTAAATCTCACTAGCTTATGTTATATATTAGGGACAGATTAATACACTAAGATTTGCTTGTCACAAAGAAAAGAAAAATGGAAATACTACATGAATGACATGATTCACTTAGTGTTGCTAGGGTTACCTTAACTTTCACTAAGCCCTTCTTGCCTTTTTGTCAAAATTTGACATTTATATGAAATTTCAGAGAAATCCAAAGCATTTCAACTAGTTCTAATGGTTAGATAGAGACTGCGTGAAATATATAGGAAAGGAGCTGCATGGTAGGCCTATGCAAAGTGGCTAGTATTTGTTTCATCTTCCCATTTGGCCGATTTGGGGGCCAGTGATTCGATCTGGCGATTCGAATCGCTGTCCCGATTCGAGTTGGCTGAATCCAATTCAGAGATTCAGCTGCTGCCAAATCTCCGAGTCAGCCAGGCCCATCCCCCACCTGCTCTTCCAGTCCGGCAATGGCTGCCCTGCCAGCCCCACCTTCCGGCTCTGTGGGAAAAAAAAAAAAAGCCCTGACTCACCAGGTGCTGCCGGACAGGAGGCAATCCCCGCTGCCCCACAATGCTCCACGCTGGATGGGGAGCTCTGCACAAGCCCCCCACCTTCCCCCCTCACTTGCTCTTACAGCCCCCCCATGGGTGCCCCACCTGAGCCAGCTCTGGCCCTTTAAGGAAAAAAAAATTAAAAAACACCTGGACTTACCACTCGTAGGGGGTGAGGGGGGGTGATCCCTGCTGCCCCCCATTGCCCCATGCTCTGTGGGGAGCGCTGCATGAGCCCCCCGAAGCCCCTAGACCACTGCAGGAGCGGTGAGTCCCTGGGCTTTTCTGGTTGTTTTTTTCTCCCAAAGGGCCAGAGCTGGCCTGGACAGGGCACCCATGCTGGGGCTGAGGGGTCGGGGGTTTGTGGCAGAGCCCGCCATGAAGTGTGGGGCAGTGGGAGGCAGCAGGGATCGCACCCTGCCTGGCAGCACCCAGTGAGCACTGGGGCTTTTTTTTTTAAATACTGAGCTGGGGCAAATGGGGGCAGTGGGTAGGGGTAGGGGGGGCTCACAGACGACTCCCCATGGTCCCCTCTCCACTATGCCACCCCTAGTACTTACCAGCTAGGAGTGACTGCAGCTCCCTGCTGCAGCCACAGGGGACTGCCCAAATCATAATAGCTCTCCGGATCTTTTCCAAAGATTTGGAGAGCTTTGAATTGATCCAAACCTTTACATTGGTCCTGTGATTCGATTCAAATTCAGAGATTCGGCCACCGAATCAGGCCAAATCTCCTCCAAATCGAATCACCACCTGAAGCTTCGCACAGCCCTACTGCATAGCCTCTCTGGACAAAATACATTGACCACAGAGGATCTGACTCAGTCTCCTGTTGATTGCTGAGGTTTTTGGCTGTTGCTACATTGGTCTAAGGACATAGGCAGGCAAGCTCCTTTGGGTAGATGAGATCTCCTATATTAGGCCAAATGAGTAGTTGGAAAATAAGTTCTTTGCAAACTTCCAGGCACAATCACGCTTTTTCAGGCATAGAAAGTCAGACGCTGTTGAGTTCTGAGGCTTTTTCAACCCCAACTTACACTCACCCGACTTGGAACAAAACAAACGCGCAAGCTGAACCAGGAGACATTCCTGAGATGTCCTCCTCCGCTAGTTCAGGCTTGCTTTCACTTATCACCTTTCAGTTGTGCCAGTTCTACTCCACCACTCCATACAATGATAAAACTTTGGACCCAGAGCAGTCCCTGAAAATTAGATTCACTTCCTAATGGATTGTCTGAAAAAAAATGTATTATCTTGTAGTTGGGGCAGGTGGGAACATAGCACAACACGTGGAGTATGTCTACACCCTGGCACCTGAGAGCTCAATCAGGCCATAGAGGGAATAAGGCAGTTACATGCATTTCCACTTCCAGCTCATCAACTGGGGAAGTTAGGGGTGTTCCTCAGCACAGATGTCAAGACCTGGACTTGTGGAGCGTGTAAAACCAGTGGCTTTGGGTGCTTCAAGGGCATCCTCACTGCCTCATTTCCGGGAATGAAGCACAGGGAGTGGGAGCAGGTGGGAAGGGCTTGTTCCCACTGCAGCATGACCCAGCTCTCTTCCATCCTGCTGCAGACCTGCTCTGAGTCTGTTCCAGCCCTTGCTACTGGCCTGCCATGCAAGCTTGAGCTGTGGACTTCACCTTTCCTCATCTGAAAACTGAGGAAAGAACATGGGTTAACCCACCTGTCTGTCTTTGATGAAGATATTATCATAAATATCTGCATTGAAGTAAAGCCTTTTCAGTCCTCAGAATCTAAAACAAAAGTTCAAAGATGCATCAAAATTTTACCTGCCACGGTGTAACACAATACACACGAGACATTCTGCTAGCGTTAATCCATCGCAGTCAATGCTTGTTACTTCTCTGGAGCAGAAACCATCTCTGCAGCTCCTCTGTACAAAGCTAAGCACAGTGTGGTCCTAGTCTATGACCAGGACTCTCTACTTCAATTCAAATAACAATTGTTCCTGAATAATGTGTTTTGCTGATATATCTGTATACCACGTATAACTTCCTTTGCATTTTAACTGCTGACGGCAAAAATCATCCTTGTTTCTGTAACGTGAGATGGGAGATGCAGAGAAAGCTGCATGGAGCGCCACTGACTTCTACCTGCATAGATCTGCTTGCAAATCCTGTGGCCTAGATTTGGATTTTGAATGTCTCCCAAGTGGTCTGAGCATCCAGACTTTTAATGCAGGCTCTTTTCGAAGAGAGAGACGCACAGCCAGAATAGACAGGCTGAATAAATGGACTGGCAGGCAAAAAAAAAAAAAAACCGAAAAAAGAAAAAGGGACAGAAAATACATATTTTCAGCAAAAAAAAAAAAAGAAGTTTCTTGTAGCAGGATTCAAACTTTATAACGAAGCCCCCAAAGTTCACACAATGTCGTGCATTGTCTCTTTAAAGAGGAATTCTCTCTTTCTATCTCTGAGACAGCACATGGCACAATAAGAGACCTTTCATGTTCAACACTCACAGTCGTTGCTGTGGTAACTCTTGCAACCTTACTGAGTATCCAAATAAATAGTTACAATTAAAAAAAAAAGAAAGAAAGAAAGAAAGAAAATAATTTGTGTCATTCCAACAAGTATTTGTCTGAAACAGGAGCACAAAGGCTGAAAAGGCACAATGCTAGTAGGCAGTGGCATAAAAATTCAGTTGGGGACTTTTTAAACATTCAGAGACAGATTTTAAGGCACCCCCCCATGCTGTGTCCCCTACATATAATGGAGATTTGGCTAAGACAATGTATAAGGGGAGCTTTTGAAAGATTTTATCCAACAGGCAGTAAGCAGCATAGTGTGTCATTAATTGCTACCTTGCAGGAAATGCTGCTACAAAGAGAAAGCAATGCTTTCCTTAAAGAAAAAAAAAAGTCTTTTTTTTTCGCCCCCCTTTTCTCCCTCGACATGCTCAGACAATCTACCGCTTGAGGCCCCCAAGTATCTCCTATTATCAGTTGAGTCACGTCTAGTGCCAGGCAAAAGGTCATTTCAGGTCATTCTGGAGATGAAAGGAAGGGGTAATGTATGTGAGAATGCCTGAACTGGCAAGCGAAGAGAGAAAGGGAGCAGGGGTGAGAGACAGAGAGAGAGAGAGAGGGAGGAAGGATGAGAGAAGAGGAAGAGAGGGATAAGAAAGAGGGAGGGTGAACAAGAGGGGATGATATCATACCCTAATACGAACGTTATTATTTCCAAGAAACAAACAGGACACCAAATTACACCCCCCCCCTCCCTTTAACACCCAGTACAAATTTGATTCCCCATCAAATAAAAAGACTGCTGCATTTGATGAGGTCATTGTTTTAATTCATTCCTTCACTGCTTTTCTTTTTTTTTTTTTTTCTTTTTTTTAAACCTTTAAACAAATGCTGAGAAAGGCAAATGCTGGAGGGACAGGACTTCCCATTGTTTGGGGCGTTCTCAGATTCCTTTGTCTGAGAATTTGGAGAAAAGCGCACGCGCCATAGGTTTCTTTGCGTATCTAAAAAAATCAATTTTGCATTTGGTGGGAGAAAATAAAATATAATGACACTGCAGCAGACAGTCCCCGCCTCCTGCCCCGGCTTGCCCTCCCTTCTCCCCCGCCTGCCCGCCCCAAGGTTTGAGTTGGATAAAATTTTCAGTCAAGCCCATTAGTCATTCCTGAATCCATCCAAGGTTCACTCTCCCACCCCTTCCACCTCCCCCTGTTCTCGACTCTGGCTGTACTTGTCCAACAAATCATTTTTGTAAGACAAGCAACCCACTCTTTTGGAGATAGCACTTGTAACCCAGAGCTGTTAAGGGAACCGGAGGTTTGGTGGATACATATATATATATATTTTTTGTTCCTCAACTGTTAAGACCACTCACACTGGAATGTCCTCCCATCTCCTACCCGTCCTCTCTCCTCCACCACTCAAACCTCAAGATGACGTTGCTGCTCTGCTTGAAGTTAGAAAGGAATGCAGCCCGTTTGGCAAGCCGTAGGGTAGGCATAGGATAGCGTTAGGAACCTGTGTGTAATCTTATCTCCGTTATCCAAGTATGAGGACCCTGTGGGGATCCCATCAGCAAAAGTACCCATTTTGGGAATAGCTTTGCTGGGGAAAGTCACTTGCTCCTGGCTACATGTGCAAGAGGTGCTGCCATTCACGGGCTTCCTGCCCTACTAGGTTTGCCCGGGCAGATTTAGTGTTGCCATCCTCACTGGTTTCTTAAGGCAAAAGGTGGATTTCTCTAGGGAATGGCTAGAGACTAGAGTTTCCTTTGTTAGCAGAAGGATGCTCTATTTATTGGGTTGGGCTGGGCTGCGGAGGGGAGGAAAGGGTGGTGGTTTAGCTACCTGCAGTTTTTGGGAGCTTGGATTGAACACAGCCTAATCAGCACTGGAGACAGGGTTCTTCCCAGCCAGCAATTGGACAGGAGCATTGCCCATCTACTGACGGAAACCTCCAAATCTTCTGGTAGCCAATAAGAGCTCTCAGCGGAGAAGTGAGTTCTCACTGGCTGTAGGAACAGTGATGAAAAACCTCAAGAAGCTGATGATTGGACAGGCTTCTCTTAGCAGCCTTCCATGTAGAGGAGAGAGACCAGCTATTCTGAACAGCAAGAAGTTAGTTAAACCTATAGAGCTATATGGTCTTGCTAATTTGGAGCTCAGGGAGCCCATTTGCACACTGTGGATTTGTGCATCTTATTGGAAAAGTGAACAAAAAAATAAAAAGAGATACATAAAAATAAAATCCAAGATGCTGCAGCCTCAGTTGGAATGAGCTGCTCTCCTGACAGTGTTTTAACATCACCAGAAATTATTCAGACTAGTTTTAAAAGGAGTAATTGAATCCTTAGGTATTTATATTAAATGTGAATAATTAAGTAATAATTGCATCAGGGCCTCCTACATCCAAGCAGGTGCCAAAACCATTGGATGAGAGTCAGTCCTTCACTTACTCTCATTACTCCAACAAAAGAGTTGGAGAGAGAAGAGACTCCTGCCTGCCCTGGCTCCTTGAATAGGCAGGAGCCCCGTGGCTTCAGCTTTGCCCTGAGACATGGGAATGTAGCGGACCAAGCACTTGAACCCAGATCTCCTGCATCCTAGGTGAGTGCCCTACACGCTGTTTGGCGGAGATGGACAGCCTCCCTGTGCAAAGACCTCAGTATCCTCCCCAGTTCAAACTTCTTGAGAAAAAGATTTCTGGAATAAGAAGTCTGTTTCCTACACCGCTCTCTAAGGGCACAAAACTCAAGTGATTTGCTCAAGGTCACACAGACAGTCCATGGCAGAGGCAGGAAATGAGCCCAATTTTCACGAACGGCTTTACCGCAAAGTCGTACTTCCTCCCCAAAAACCAAACCCTGACAGATTTAAGGCCTGAAATGACAAGAGCCAGGCAACTGGGAATTTGGAGGGCTGCAGATTATATGTAATTTGTGGTCTATAGTTTTGTTGGTCTGTGGGGGTGTTAGATGGATGTCAGGAAAGCAGCACCTGTGTAACACACTGCATACACACTGAATGGCCTTATTTCATTGAACTGTCTGGCTTGTGGGTACAGCGTCATTGGCAATGACATTAAGATCCTTTCATCTATAGGTCACTGAGGATATTTCACAGCCTCAGACATCTTCCTTGGGGACTCCTTCAAAATATATTTCATTCTAAGCCACATGTTGCCCTACTTTCATGTTTCCATAGCGTTCCGATTCCCACTCTATATATAGCGGCACTTGCATTAAAAGGAACAAAATCTAGTTCCATCAGAGCGCTGTGCCAGGAATAGGCATGGGTCTGGAATGCGAGATTTTATGGTTATTGCTGCTTTGTGGGTCTCCAAATGGAGAAAATGCATGAGTCCAATATGCACAATCATCCCACACTGACCACTCAATCCCTGGCTGCCCCCGTCTTCATGTGATAGCAGGCATTCTCTGCTATTATACATTTCCTCTCAGCTGAAACCCTTGAATGACAATCAGCAACAAGCCATACCCAGTAACTCCAAAGCAGCGGTATGGCTGGGATGCTAGTGATCAAAACTTCTTTTTAGTATACCCTCTTGTTCCTATTATAGATCTCTGCTTAGAGACCACGTGTGCTGTTTCCTGCTGATGTCCCTTCATCAACAATAAAGTATCTCTTATTTGTTTCCGTTCTGCCTCTTTAAGTTCCCCCTGTCATTTCAGTTAGATGTGGTACTCCTTCCCCTTTATTACTTCTCTCATGATAGCATCTAAGAGGCCAGAAGTAAATCAAAAATCCATGATGCAGGACTGTTAAGTGGAACTACTGTGCACAGTGAAACAGCTGCGTCTCTCACCCCAGAAGCAGCTGCAATTTGGAGGTGAATTCTTGCAAAGTATGTGCATCCTGGGTTCATTACTGGAGCCCGCTGAACCCCAAGGAACTGCATTACTGTGAGAGTCTTTTAATTTTCTATATCCTCCCTGGTTTAGAGCTCTGAAAACTACAGCTGATTAGTTGTACTGTCCTCATCATAAACACATGTGCCAATCTGGCAGTTACATCCCATTAAGTTTTGCCCTCAAATTAAAATAATAAAACAGATGCAAATGCCTTTGCTTTCTTCTATGGATTTGCAAAGGCATGTGACCTATAGTATCTTTATGTACTTGTGGCATAATTTAAAGCATCCAATTTGTAAATGCTATGACAAGATTTTCCTTTCAATTGCTTCAGAGCACACTTGAGGTCCAAACAAAGGTTTAAAAGTGACAGCACTGTTTTAAGAGCAAGAATGCTGCAAGATGTGCGTGGTTAACCAGATACTGACTGGGTAACTGGGTACTAGTGAAAGCAAGCACAGGTTGGGATGGTTGGGAGCAAACAGAAGAGTCACAGGTTCTGGGGCCCTATGAATGAAAGCAACAACGAGGGGAACCTGAATGGCTTGATATTGCCCTCTGTCCAACATGGGGAGTTCCCACAGGGCGCTTGTACACATGACAAAAAATGTCATTTGTGCGGCTTAATGGCATCATACATTACACGTGCGCCAGTTTAGAGGGTTTCAGATGAGTTTGCACCATTGCAAACTAAACTACATCTGGATATAATTTAGTTTGCAATGTTGCAAATTGCAATAACGCAGCTGTCAGCTCCCCCCCTGCAACCATGGGAGGAGGATTTGGCCCCTCGCTGCTTCTGCCTTCATCAGGCGCTTGCTGAAGGCAGAAGTGGCAGGGGTCTGATCCTTTTTTTTTTCCTAGCGGAGCCTGCCCACCTCGCCTGTGGCTGGGGGGTGAGCTGCCCGTGGGCTGATTGGCCCCTAAGCTGCAGGGGGCCCCAGTCCTTCCCTCTGCAGCAGCACTGCCCCCCTGCCCAGCTCGGAGGAAGCACCCAGCCCGATCCCCAAGCCCACCCACTGGAAGCCCACTGGGCGCCGCTCCCTGGGCGGGCTTGGGGAAAGAGTTGGATCCAGTTGGGTGCTGCCTCCAAGCTGGGGCAGCACCCAGCCCACTAACAGCCCACCCGGGTGGCCCTGGGGGCCACTGCTGCCACAGAAGGAAGGACCAGGGCCCCCTCACAGCTCAGGGCCACTTGGCCCATTGGCAGCTCACCCCCCACCCACTGGCAGGCTCCAGCTTAAAAAAAAAAAAAGAAAAAAGATTGGGCCCCTTGCTATGATAAAGCCCACTGTTTCTATTTTTCTAATTAAAAACCCACTCTTTCAATTTAGGGGACATAGACTAAAACCCTGAGGACTAAACCCCCGTACCGCGTACGAGCGCCCGCTGACATCGGGGCAGACCGAAGCCAGCTCTGTAGGGCTCTTCATTGGTTTGCCACCTGGCCCTTCAGACAAAGTTTTCCAAACGCTCCAGTCCAAGTTCGGTTCCACTGGGCAAAGTAAATACTGGAGGTGAGGCCAAACCAAGCCTCAGCAGTGAGAGCAGAAGGGAAGCTGAGCATCTGAACTTTGCAACGGAGACCCAGGAACAGCATGTTGGCGGTTCGATTCAGGTCTCATAGCACAAGGGAAAGGGATAAGGTAAATATTATTAATCCCTGTAAGAAGGAGGGCAGCAGTGTCAGCTGGGGAAGACAAAACATAAAACCCCGAATTATAGTTCAGCCGAAGTTCCCTTCCTGAGGGCTGGCTTTATGAACGCAGGAATCCAAAAACAAGAGCAAAGAGAGTCAGGACATTTGATAGCAGCTGGCGGTGGCCTTTCCAGCTTTCAGCAAGCTGGGAGAGAACAAGACACGCGCCCGCCCACTAAAACGGGTCTATACTACAAAGCTGCGCTGGCAAAGCTCTGTTGGCGAGAGGCTTGAACTCCAAATAATGTGGCTGATTTCCCCCAACCTGAACAAAGCTTTGCCCACAAAAACTCTGCCTGGCTCCTTCACGCCGGGATCCGATATAGCTGCCTCTAGGAGTGGTTCTGCTGCCATGCCTATCCAGCAACACAGCTGTGGCAGCAGAAACCCTGCCATGCAGACAAGTCCTCGCCCACCAAAGCAGCAGCTCCCTTTTTGGTTATACAGCTTTAGTCCGGTTCCCCCATATGACAGGCAAAGGATCTTGTAGTCTTGTATGCGCTGAAGCGAGGGGCGTTTTCCCCTGTTTTAGAAAGGAGGAAATTTGGCACAGAGAAGTGAAGTTGCTTGAAAAGAACCCAGACCTCCTGACTCCTAGCCCACTATAAAATCATTGTTCCTTCGATATTTTTAACTTGACCACATATTAAAGTCAGTAGAGCACCGCTGATTTACAGCAGCTGTAGACCTTGCGTAGTACTGTAAAGTACCATTAATGCTGAGCGGTATATGGCGGGTTTTTAAAGAAGTAACAGCAAAGGATTTTAAATGCAATTAAAAAATGTAAATATATTTTTATGCTTAAATCATTTTCAGATTTCCCCTGAACATTAGTACTAAGCCCTGCAGCAAGGTTTCCAACACACACATGCAGCTTCCTGTAATGTGACTGGAGACATAACCCATCAGCACCTGAACATTGCTTTGTTTTTAGGAACCAGCCATATGTTTCCTATTTCAAAATTGCTTCATATCACAGGAAGCTGCTTTTACTAGCAACAATAGTGGATATTCTAGTAACCCCTTCACCGATAGACACATTTTTAAAAGGGACAAAGTTAAGAGCTTCTAGCGCAGCAACTCTGTCAAGCATCATGCATGTAACTGGTTATTTGATTCTTCACTTTCCACATATTTCATGTCAGGACCAGCTTATTTATTTAAAAGGGATTACTTTGGCAGCCACTGGTGACTGAAAGGCTTCAGAACGGGTACAACATGTAGAGACACGGACTTTGTCAACTTCCCTACCATGCGTCAGCCTGGAAGAGCTGTATTTCAGGGAGAGAAGTGATGAGAGATGGATATTCTGATGCAAGCTTTGGGCTTTCTGAAACAAGACACTCATCCCACCACGAAAATAGTCTTAGACCAGCAATATATTTGACACAGGACATACCAAACCAGGTGAGAACATTTACAGACCCCATCATCCCAGATCACACCCAAATCCATTACCAATAAGTAGAGGCAATGGCATGTAAGCCCAGCTTTTTCTACCACAACCAACCTTGAGTGGAAAATGGAGGGTTTTTTGACTAAATACAGTTTATGGTGAAGAATGATGGATGACCACTGAAAATGTTGATCTTCCATATTAAAGAAAAAAATGTCTGATATGTGTTTCAGTGCAAGGGAGGCTCTTGTGCAGCCTGAGAAGATACAGTCCCAACAAGGAGGCTGACATAAAGAGTGGGAGCACGAGGCATCTGAGATATAACTCTTAAGGCACAACATTGTGGCACTGTAGAGTTTTCAACTGCATTGCTAAGTGAAAAGAAAAATCTTATTTTTCTATGGAAAAATAAACTTATATGTTATTAAAAAGGATGAGGAACTGGGTCAGTTCCTTGTCTTATTTCTTCTAAGATATGTGATGCCATGGAGCAGTTGTTCCTTTATATTTAGTTTTCTTACAGACTATAATAGAAGTCTGGGGGTTTTTTTCTCTCTGGGCAGAAATTTTAGGTGAAGGACCCTTTCTTCACTTCCACTGAAGTTGAGTCAATATATATCAGAGAGAAAGGGATACAGGACTTTTGAAGTTCTCAGAATAACTTACGGGATTTAGGCACATCTTTCATTAGGTAAGTGTGCACATTTCCTAGAGTTGCTTAAAAGCTTCAGACCTATTTCATTCAATAAAACCAAACCATTTTGAATGCTGTTTGTCACTGAATTTCTAATCTACCCCTGCACGACACACAAGGCAGATGGGCCTTTGTCACGGTATTTAGGTCCCAGGTCATGACAACACAACCTGAGCTTTAATGTAACCTTCTGGTGCTCCCAGCCAGCTGAAGGGTATGACCGATTTTCCCTCTCTCTAAACATTCAGCTTTTACGCCGCACTTTTTTAAGGTCCTCCTTGTGTGAAGTAAACTACTGCACAAAGTGAGGAAGGGTACCAAAATCTGACCCAGATGGTCTAACTAAAGGTTATCCAAATTTAATTAGAATGTGTTCCTTTGGAAATCCTGAGTTCAGTATCAATTACAAGATTACCTGTCCCTCCAGGGTCCAGCTAAGCCAGTCTCCCTCCTGACAATTTGTTGCTTCTAATCATAGACAAACCTGTGATGCTTAAAGACATGTGAAAATATTGGCAAACAAACCTGTCTTTTTTGAACCCCAAATTGTAATCTGCCGAGCTTGGGTTTGAGACAGAGATTCAGATCAGCTCAGGGTTCAGACAAAATGATGCCAAGTGCCCTCTGCACCAGAGTCAGCAATGAATACCAGGCGAGCACAGACAGGCAGACCTTTGCAGAGGCAGCGCGCTTCATTGTTTCCCACTCTCCCCAAGAGCTCTGTCTGCATCTGGCAGAAAAGTTGATCAACTTGGGGTAGCTAATCAGGCTGCTGCAATTTCCGGCCTTTTCTTTCCCAGATTCTTTGGATCAAAGTTCAAATCCTAGAATTATTATTCCCCAAATGCAGCTCTCTGGGCTTAATGAGCTCCAACGGAGGGACGCGAAAGAGGGACTGCGCACTTCATTGAGTTTGGCCAACGGGGCTAAAAGCAAGGGGCTGAGATCCATAGCACGTAAAAGCCCAGTAAACAGACTTGTATTTGAATCCCATTAAGGTTCGGAAACCTAGTCAAGAAGTGCAAAGTGCCTCGGTCACCTTGCAAAGGGAAGCCGGCTTCACTTGTCGCTTTCCCCGCATTAGAAGTTTGTGAAGGTAGCGTTGGCCTTGTAGTCAATCATTTCTGAAGAGCTCTCTATTGGGAAAATAACTGAGCCTGCAAGCACAAAAGCTTCCTTGAAGACTAAAGTTCAGGATGTTGAAATGCAAAAGTCAGATTTTGCCAGGAGGCACAGTTTCTGAAGCCAAATGATTCTACCTAAGATTAAGTTATAGAAGATCTTTTGCATGCAGAAACATTTCTTTGTTCTGGCAAATGCTGTCCACACCTCCTATTCACAAACTTGCTCGCTTGGAAAGGCGGCCAAGATTCCTGCGCATTATCAGGTCAGAATGTTCAGAGTCCAATTATTTTAATCGTCATAAAAGAACTGACAATGGCTCAACACACCAGAGAGAATAGTATTCGGGTACTTAACAAGTCACTCACTCTAACATCTGGCATGTTCTTTCGAGAAGACTAAATACATGGAGATTCTTGCTGCAGAAGTCAATGGAATGGAATGATAATTGCTCATTAGAGTGCCTCCTCCACAGGTTATTTTTAACTTCCCTACTCTTTCTAATCATGGTGCATGCATCAGATGATACTGAAAAGGGTCAGTGCAGAGGTTTCTCCCCTCCGAAAAACACACTTCTAACAAAGCCTTTTCATGAAGCTGAGGCTTTGTATGCCACACTGATGGCACCTGTTCTTATTTTTAAGCACAGACAGGGGCCGGAACCCAAATGCCAGATCCAAACCCTCCTAAAGCTCAATGTAAACTCAGAGAGAGATGTACATTTCAAAGCCAAGTCTGCAGCAGTGTTGGGAATAAAATCCAGTGGCTGCTTTAATCTATAATGAAGACACCCCCTTTCCTTTTCCCCACCAGGAATTTTTACAAAAAGCCATGCCTGGCAAGCTTCTAAGGTGTCGAAGTGCACTGCTGGAGGCATTAAAAGATGGAGGAATTAGATCTGCATGCAAAACGCAGGTCGGCTTCTAATAGGAAGGGCCTGATTTCAAGGTAGTGATAAAGCAAAAGTTATTAAGTGCCACGTGAAGCAAAGTGGGGTATTAAACTACTTCTGAAGGAGAAGGATACTTCGGCCACATTTTCGGAGAAGCTTAAATCCAGCAGGCCATGCTGCCTTACATCAGGGCTGTAGGTGCTTCAGGATCAGCATTACCACAAACAGGAGGAGGTCTAGAGCCAGGGTGCCTAGAACTGCAGCCACTGCAGTGCTCCTAAGGAAGAGACAAAACATGGTCCTACCCTACGTGGGGACAGCTCCACGAGCTGCTATGGAGGGCTGCGTTCAGTGTGTCCTCCACTTAAATGTGTTTCCTCTGGGGCCCGCAGTCAGAAGAACACAAGGATGGTTGTGCTCAGCCCAGTTATATTGGATCTTATACTGAGCCCATTGCCTTGGATCCAAGCTCTTTTTAAAGGGGAATCTTTGCAAAGGTGTTGCTTGTACTACACCATCCTCCTCATGGGTGCATATGTGATTCCTATAATTTTTTTTTAAAATGGCTAGGTTGGGAATCTGAGAGAAGAGCAGATTTTGTGCCACAATATCACTTAGAATTAAATAAGACCGCTGGTAGCAGGACTGTTCGGTACAAAAGCGTCTCACCAGGAAAAGCAAACAAATTTGCCAAAGGCAAACATTAGCTTTCCAAATAGATTGGAAAAACCAGGGCAGTAGTTTGTGGATGCCAATCAGGAGGGCTGTGTCCTTACATGATGCTTAGACAAGGGGAGAGGATTCGAAGGACAAGGTTACTCCGCCGTTAACCAGACGAGAGCCACAAAGCAAGACTGATGCCACCGGCCAACACATTCCTGAAAATCCTCCAACTGCATGAAACCACTTCCATTGGTAGCAGGGGAGGATTTAAAACACGTTGAACTTTGTGGAAGAGCACTGGCTTGATCACCTGGGACACTGCCCCCCCTTCTCTTCGAGGACCAGATGCACCCCGATGCCCCGTGTCTGCAGGCTGCCCTGAAGGAATTGCTTCATCCTGGCTTACAAGGAGTTCAGGTCCTGAAGCCGCCAACCAGTCGGCAACCTGTGCTGTGACACTGCATCTCGGGATAGCAGGCACCTCTCCGCTCCAGCTGGGCAGAGGCTGCCAAAACACTTCACCGACCCTGCCAAACAGCTGTCAGAGGCTAAATGTATGAACTTGGGCCAGTTACAAACCAGTGATCTAGAGGTTAAAGGCTTCATATCCCATTACCAATTCAGACCTGAGCCATCCAGCGTCCCCAGGAAAAAATAACATATTAATGAAATCCAGACTGCACTGATTTTCCAGTGTTTAATTCACTCCTGCTAGAATCCTCGCTGCCTCCAGGAATTTGTTCCTTCTCATTAGCTCTGGGTTCCGCTGGGCAACTATGTATCATCTGTAGCATGTTTAGCAAACCGTAGCCCTCAGGTAAAATGGTGTGGCAAACTACCCAGAACTGCCCTAAATGAATTAACCTTCCCAGAGTCAAGTTTTACTGCAAGGCCAATGTGCTTTTGCAGCTGCATACATGGTACAATAGTGACCTCCTGTGGCTGCCATCCCATAGATGTGACTTCAGAGGAGAGAAAGAAAGGTTGGTTGGAGCCTTACTTGCAAAATAGATTGCAATGCAGCTAATATGGAGAAACATGCTACAAAAAATATCTACAGGGGGTTGGTTGATCCTTTCTATTTGGCCTGCCACTGATATTTCCTTGCGGTGTAACCATAGGCAAATCTTGTCTTCGCCCATCTCCCCACTTCGTATCATTCCTTAACGACTGCCTTTATGAGATAATACACAGCAGAGATGAATGTCTTATATCTACAAGCTAGGGCTTGTGCGAGCCTTGATGCCTAGTAATAATGCAATCCACCTGATGGACTATTTCAGAAGTGCCATTGAATTGATTTATGTTATTGGAGTTTCTTCCCAGCCACCCACATCTATACAAAAAAAAGGACAATTCTTTGGGAATGCCCACTGCAACGGGTGATATTATAGAAGAAAATGGATCTGCAAAGTCATTCCCATGTACACTACCTTCTGAAGACAGTCCTTCCAGGAACAGCGTGCTGAGCAGTAGCATGGAAAGCAGTTTGTTCAGTATTAGCCTGTGGTAGTCATAGCTACCAGGTGTTAAAGCAACTGAATGCCTTCTGTCTCCTTGGTTTCCTCCTAAAAGCAACTCCCTTTCACTGGAGATAAATGGGAGACATTTGTAGATTGTCCATGGTTTTCCATTTCAGAAACCAAAACAACCGGCATCGCAACTCATCATTCCCTGCAGCCAGGAATCCCTGGAGAAATGTAGGAGCTTTTAGAGGTCACCATGGTAGTGGTTTCCAAAGTACCAGCTATGACTGGAAACCTCTGGGACACATTCTGAATAATATTATCCACCTCGCTTCTGTGCTTAAGTTTTGGTATGGAGAATTTTGCCTGTGGCTGGCTGGTGCTAACATCCCTGGTACCCGCTGCATGCCATCTTGGTGCCATTGATCTTGTCTTGTTTCAGGTAGCTGGGAGCTTGTGTAGACTGCCTGAGAACAGCAAAGGCAACCCAGATTCACTCTAATGGAAGGAGCCAAATTGAATTTACTTATATAGTGAATTCCCCTCTATGAGCAGCCATTGGGTACAGACCCAAAACAAAGCCTGTGTATGACCAACCTTCTGGATATGGCTTAAACATAAGATAAATGATGTATAAATCTTGCACTGCCCCCTCTCTGCATGGGGTGAATTTTACACATATGCAGAGGGAATTAAAAAAAGGCTAAACATCCTTGTCACACCCTTTAACCAGCTACAAGAGTGCCCTTTGGTCACATTTCAGAAGTGTCTTCTGACACATTCTCTTGCAGGGGCAGAGTTACTAGAACAACTCTGACTCTCAGTGGCAATGTGCTTTTATTA
Organism: Caiman crocodilus; assembly: GCA_030014935.1. Lineage (NCBI taxonomy): Eukaryota > Metazoa > Chordata > Crocodylia > Alligatoridae > Caiman > Caiman crocodilus. Next base: position 3,670,065 of record JAGPOW010001661.1, read on the forward strand.
GCTCATCTGGACAGCAACCTTTGTCTCATTAACACGCTTGCTCTCCTTGCTGGATGCTATTCTGGGATTTGTTGAACAAAGTAATCGAGGTCATATCAGATATTACACTGGCAGGATGCTAGGTCTTGGGCAAAAAGCCACTATCTGAAATGCTAGATTCTTAGCTGAACATGTTGCAGTTTAGTCATCACTAATAGCAGGCGTTTCCAGTGCCAACACTGTGACTTGTACTTGAACTACCCCAAAGTACAGGAAGCAGGGTTAGCCCTTGGGCATCCCCCCCTGCTATTTTTAATATTCTTAAAGATGGGGTTGGGATGTATGTATTTTACAGTCATATTTGCACTGCATGGCATACATACGTAATCATCAATATATGCTTGAATGTAATGTGGGCTGTGACGGAAACTTTGGCAAAGAAAATGTATGTCTAAAGACAAGTAAAAGCAAAGAGACGAGCCGTGACATGCTATCATTAGGGAATCATAATTTCCTTCCTATATTCATAAAACAGCTGTCACTAATGTCTTGAAGACAGGCCACGTACTAAAATACCATAGCAAATACCGTTTCAGACAAAAGAAAAGGAGGGCATGTTAAACGGGTGAATAGAAGGAACAGTATTTTGATGGCTCGAGTGTACTCAGCCTCTCCATAGATACCTACACCCTTTGCTAGAACTTGGCTTGGAGAAGATCTCCAGTGCACAGTTCTGGCAAATGGAAATGTGAAGCAGAACTGAAGTCTGAGACTGGGACTCCCATTGTGCTAAGCATTGTAGTGTGCATATGCCCACAAACAGTAAGAGACAGTCCCCACCTGAAAAGTTTACAGTCTAAACAGGCAAGACAGAAAAGGAAAGCATCGGTGTCTTTCTTCTACAGCTAGGAAAGGGATAAAGGCTGGAATTTAAGAAGTTCCTAAGGAAGTTAGAGACACCTTGCATTGCAATCCCATTGGCAGCGGGTCTTGAACATTAGGTTCCTTCCAAAATTCCAGCCTAAGTATCTTGTCTAAGGTCCCACAGAAAACGTGGGCAAAGCTGCTTATTGAATCTTCTATCAAATCCCAACCTAGTGCCCCCTGCGGCTTTCCCCAACACCTTCTCAACCTACTGCTCCTTGTTGGACTGAGACCTTATATGTACACAGAAGGGGATTGATTCATTGAGAGAATGGATTTGAAGGGAAGAACAGAGGCCCGATGGATTTGCTCAGTGAAGGCATGCCAAATATTGGGGTTTGGCATTAACTATATTTGCATGCATTTTCCATTATCCAGCTTGGAAAACGAGACACAGCAGCTAAGTGATTTACTTAGGGTGACAGACCTGGGAATGAAACCCAGTTTTCCTGTTTTCTTGTCTGGTTTTTAGCCACAAGCGTTCTTCCTGCCTCGACTCTGAAGATGCACATGCATAAAGAAAGGAGTGCTTTACTAGGTGGCAGAACTTCATACTGGTAAAAGCCTGGATCCATAAAGCTATGAATATGGCTTTTCTACTGATTTCAATGGAAATTGTTCTTCCAAATCAGAACAAGAGGACTTCAATCTGAGAGAGATAAAAATGCTTCAATCATTAGGAAACAGCAGCTGTCAAATCAAATTTGAAATTGTAATAGGACATTCCAAATTTTTCATTATACTGATCTAGGAGAAGTTGCTGCAATAAATGTGATTTCATTAAAACAGCATTGTCATAAAACAATTTTCCAAGCAAAAACACTCGTAATAATAATAATAATAATAATTTTAAAAATGTTTAATCCATTTTTTTGAGCAGCTCTAGTCTGAAGCTCTGAATCTCTCATTCAGTCCATCATGGAGACATGGGGCAGAGGTAACATTCAGATCCAGCTCCAGACATTTCCAGTTCAGGGATAATTAAACTCAAATAATTAGATTTGGATTTGAGTACTCCTCTACTTTAAACTAGAGCTTGTTACATTTTTCCAAATGTGGATGAGCATTTTCAAACCCTTTGAATTTCCATATAAAGGAAAGACAATTTCTACCAAAGAATAGCTAGTTTTATTCTTTTGCCTATTTTTCTGTTCACTATAGAATTGTTCATTTGCAAAAAATAAAAAATAAAAAAAGGAAAATAGGCTGAGACCTGTCTCTAAAAGTTGTTGACATGAGTGAAGTTGCACAAATACTTAGGAGCTTTGGCTAAACTGGAAGTTTTGGGCTGAGATCAGAGTGATTAGACACAGCGAAGGAAGATGGTCCAGTAGTTAATGTACTGGACAAAGACTCAGGACAGTAAATTAAACAGTTGCTGACTCTCTGTATGACCTTGGACAAATGACACCCACTTTCTTTGCCTCAGTTCTCCTTATAGTAAATGAAGACAATTCTTCTTGATAGTACCCTGCATTAGCTCTTAGCTAACACATGGCTACTGGGTCTTGTCTTATTACTACCTAAGACAAGGTAGTTGTAGTAGTAGTAACATGTTTTCACGTGCCATGGTAAACACTGACTTTTCACTGTTGCCACCTTGAGCACAACTTGTGTGAACACTACAGACTGTCTTGCTTGGGCTAAAATCTTATGTAAACAGCAGGGTAGATTTGCACCGTATAAACTAACCAAAGTAGATACTCGTATGGCACACGGTTTCGGGGGGCGTAGATCACTTCATCGGACGCTGTTAAAGGACAAGTAAGATTTGGCACACAAAAGCCTGTGATATATAGGAGTGTGTGTATGTAGGGGGGGGGGGGTGTATACACGCATACATACACAAAAGCCTCTGTATATATGTGCGTATGTGTGTGTGTACACGCATACATACACAAAAGCCTCTGTGTATATATGTGTGTGTGTGTGTGTGTGTGTGTGTGTGTGTGT
>JAGPOW010001661.1:3673020-3689137 GCA_030014935.1 Caiman crocodilus
TGTGTGTGTGTGTGTGTGTGTGTGTGTGTGTGTGTATACACACATACGCACACACTTTGGTTAGTCTAGAATATGCAAATCTACTCTGCCTTCTACTTGACTTCAGACTAACATGGCTAACTACACCTCTCTAAAATTAATTGTCATATTTATCACAAGTCAATGCAAGTTACGGATACATGAGTTTCTCCAGTATAGACGCACTTCTCAGAGACTAAAGGATTAGGGACCTGCTGGTCCCCGGAAAGATAAGACATCCAAAGCTTCCCTGAAGCGCTTTGCTCAGGTTAACTATTCCCACATCTTTCAATTGCCTGACAAGGCACACTGAAACAATCCATCAGTCTCAAGCAACAGACAATCAATCAGCACCCAAAGCCATTTAGCAATTACAAAGCCTGGTTGAAACAAACCCAAAAAAACCCCAACAACCCCCACCCCACCAACAACAATAAAAGTGCCGAGCTGCTGGCACTTGCCAACTCCTCTTGATTAAACTTATTTTCACCTCCAGGTGCACATGCAGGATGAGTTTTGTTAATTAAACCTGCCAGTCAACTTATTATGCATTCAATTAAAAAACGCGTTGCCTTGATTTTATGCAGCTTGAGGGCTGTGATGGTGACAGACGCGCAGGCCTGTGTTGTTACAATGCATAAGTTTGGATGAAGTGGGGGGGGAGTTCTAAAATATGGCTAAGTGTGATATTTGCTAATTGGATGCCCTCCTGGTATTTTTTTTAGACGGGAGCTGATGGACGTGTTTATCAGACATGTGGCATGTGCAATGTAAAGTGAAGGTCTATGTGGGAAGGGGGGGGTGTTTGTCTCACTTGGAAACTGTATAGATTTTCAGAATATTCATGACAGACTCTGCCAAGGTTAAGAGATGAGGAGAATGGCATCTAGAAGCCCTAGAGATGAATGGCTTGCAAATAGATTAGATCAAGCCCCACTAACCCCACTAAAATAGTGGTGTTTTAATTCACGTGAAAAATCATCTTTATTGTTTACAGGCATGAAACTTGAGAGATCTGGATTCAGTTCCTGGCCCTGCCACAGGTTATTTGCATGGATGTGGGCCAGTCACCTACAACCTGATTTTTAAAGGTATTTAGGTGCCTAAATTCTACTGGAATCAATGGTCCAGCATCGAAGTACATTCAAAAATTAAACAACCTCTGCACTTCTCACTTGCCCATCTGTAAAATGAGGTCACACGTCCTTTTCTCTTACCTCTTCTGAAGCAAGCATCTGAGGACAGAGGACCATTTTCTCTTACTATGCCTTTGCACAGCACTTAATAGACTGGTACTTAATAGACTGGATAGTTATGAGGCACATAATTATGATGTGCACAAGGCCTCTGCATGGGGGCAAAAGTCACTGGCATTTTGTAAGGTGGCATGTTTCAGAAGAGAGACACCACCTTTATATTAGCGTATAGTGACTATTTCTGGTCTTCATTGTTTCTGTTCTTTTCCCTTATAATAAAAAAACTCAGGTTTCTGGTCAGTAGCAGTGAAATACGATAGACCAGCTCTATTTAGCAATAGCACACAAAGCAGAGGCTTTTTTTTTCCTTATTGTAAGCTCCTTAGTGCCTGATCCATATCATCTGCATGTGCTAAATTCACCTAAAGCTAAATTTACAAAGGAATTTACATGCATAACTTGGGCCTGATCAAAATCAGCTCTAAGTGTGATCTCAAGTCCCTGGCACAGACCGAGACAAATAGTCAGGCCTGGCTGCTGATTAATTCTGGGACTTCTGCAAAAAAAGAGAGATCCCGGCCCGAGCGCAAGGAACCTCTTTGTTTGCCGTGATGAGCTCTGGCACTGGTGCCAGTCTACAGACCAACTGCCCAGTGTACCTGCGCAGCAATTTTTCCCCTCCCTGGGAAGGAGCTCTGATTTCATCTTAGAGCAGTTAAAGCTACTATATTCAGAACCAGGTGTCCTTGTCGTAAATAAAAGCAAGATGTTTCTTTTCTTTCATACCAGGATCTCAAAGCACTTTACAGACATTAGCCAATTTAGTCTCTCGGTGACATATTACAACCTTGTTTTTCAAGATAAGGAAACTGAAGCACAAACAGGAAAAGTGGTGTGACAGAGGTCAGAATGAAACAGTGGCAAGGAATGGACTTAAATCCTGGTGGCCTGTGCCCTTCCCTGTAAAATCCCCCACTCCTGTGCTAAGTTTTCTACCTACCATCCCAAATTTGTATCTCCACCTAGAGATGTTGCTGTTGTCAGGTGTCCTGAATTTACCCAAGCAAGTTAAACGATGAAACTTTTGATAAAAAGCAATGAAATATTGGTTCAGAGGGAATTATTTGCATGAGGGAATTATTTGCTGTAGAAAATCAACTTCTCTGGCCTTGCACACAGAGCCGAAGCCTTCCTGCCACCCCCTGGGAAGGCAACTGTATGGCCATCATTCCATCATGCAGTCACGCTCCCCAGGTGGTGACAGCAACATCTTGTTTCTTTTCACTGGGGCAGAAGGGCTCAGCACTTACAATGGGCCCTTTATCAGACAGTCCTTATGTTTTCTGTGTGTCAAACGTCTCAGGCTCCAGCTCCTAGGATTCAAAAAGCACGGTGGATGCATGTAATTAATACAGGCACAGACTACAGGGCTAGGGAGATCACCACAGCTTGCTTCATGGCCACCTCACAGCCTGGAGGCTGCTTAATAGCTAAAGTCCATGGACCACCTTTGCACCCCATACTTCTGATTCGTTGGCAATTCCTCGAAGTTGAGGATGACATCTGTCAGGCTTGATGGGTCCTCAGGTGACCAAGGAGCCCAATTCTGGATGCACATGTTCTTCAGCATGTTGTTGCATTTGCAGTCCTGGGTTGGTCTCCTTCCCCTTCCCCTCCTCTGCCATTCTGCCTCGGTATCGAGTTATTGGACCTCAAAGTGGTGCATGCCTTGGTGGACCAGGTGACACCATGCCAAACAGTCAGCAGCTTGCTCCTCCCAGCCATTGATATCAGTGCCTCCATGCTTGAGGGTGACCTTGAGCATGCCTTTGTACAACTTCTTTTGGCCACCCTTTGAGTGTTGGCCAACAGAGAGCTGGGAGAAGAGAATTTGGTGAGGGAGGTGGTTCTCACACATCTGGATGCAATGGCCTGTCCATCAGAGTTGATTTCTCAAAACCAAGGCTTCAATGCTGGTGCACGCAGCTTCATGGAGGATGCTTGCACTGGTCTGGAAGTCCTCCCATTTGATCCCCAGGATTCGATGCAAGCGCCACTGGTGAAAGCTCTCAAAGATCTTAATGTGGTGTCAGTAGATGGTCCAGGTTTCACTGCAGTAGAGGAGGGTGGTCAGCATGACAGCCTTATAAACCAGGACCTTCGTTGACTTCCGAAGATCTCTATTTTTGAAGACAAGTTGTTGCAGCTTGAAGAAGGTGGCAATGGCACAGTTGACCAGCTGGACTTCTTCATCAATGGCACCCTGTTAAGAGAGGTGGTTGCCAAGGTATGGAAAGCACTCCATGTACTCCAGAGCCTCCATGTCTACATAGATAGTGCAAGGGATGTTCAGCTGGCTGGGGTGGGGTGGGGTGGGTGGAGAACCTTCATCTTGGCGATGTTCAAGGGCAGGCCAAGCCTCATATACAAAGCACTGAAGAGATCTAGGGCCGCTTGCACATCCTATGCAGAGTGAGCCATCGCGCAGCAATTCTCTGCAAACTGAAGGTCATGGATGTCCTTGGTGGTAAGTTTCATTTTTGCCCGGAAGCACCTAAGATTGAAAAGTTCCCGTCCAGTCAATACTGGATAGTGACACCAGATGGCAGATAATCTCGGATGAGATAGATGATGATAGTCAGGTAGATGATGAACAGGGTGGGGGCGATCATGCAACTTTGTTTGACCCCTGTCCAGATGTGGAAGGAGTCAGTTTCAGATCATCCACTCAGCCTGGTGGCAGTCATATCGTCATGCAGGAGTCTCAGCATGGTGACAAACTTCAGCGGGCAGCCAAGGCATTGGAGGATGGTCCACAGAGCTTCACAAGTTAAAGAACTGAATGCCTTAGTCAAGTCAATGAAGGTGAAAAACAGTTCTTGATTTTCCTCCCAACATTTTTCCTGGATCTGCCTGGCAATGAAAACCATGTCTGCAGATCCCCAGGATGATTGGAAGCTGCGCTGGGTTTCCAGAAAGATCTCCTCGGCAACAGGACGAAGGCTGCTCAGGAAGAGTAGGGCCAGGATCTTACCCACATTGGTGTTTCTGATTATCAACTAAAGCATGGATCCAAGATGACCTCTCCATTGCTGCCAGGAGCTCAGGCTTATGTCTTACTCCTTTACTCTGGAAAACACACATGCAAGAGCAGCGGTGGTGCTTCAGGTCTATATAAGTTCTCTAGAAATGCAGGGGCCACTGGGTGAGGGTCTCTGGCCTCTCTTTTTCAGGAGGGCAGGTTATGAGAGCATACTTGGCTCCTTCTTGCCTTAAAATCTCTCTCCTGTTCAGGTTAACAGGACTCTGTAGAGGCTACTCTGCACATAAGAATGGCATTTTTATCCTACCATTATTTAAAAACGTCCTACAGAAAGGACAGCATTTTCCAGTAAATTTCATAAGGCTGTTCCATAAGAGTTTAATGGGAATGCATAAGACTGATTGGGAAGGGTTTTTTTCCCCTTTATCAGTGGCCATGTCCCCATTATCACAGCTAGTACTACAATTGGCATGAAGATCAGTGGGAATGACAATACTAACAGAAGTGGCAATTTTTAAACTAAACATTTTTCATTGGTCATCAAAGTCAAAACTGTTTATGGAAAAACACTGGCTTTGACTGGACTTCTATTGGGATGGAATTTCTCACCAGCAGAAGAGAGAAAAAGACTTCAGGACACTCAATAGCCCGTTGGTCAAAACTATCACAAGGGGTGGAGGAGACAACCAACACAGGAACTTGAACATGAGCTTCCAGGTGACAAGCCAGCACCTCCGAGCTGTGAGCTATTCTGGTTAGGCCAATTTGATTCTGATTTCTTCATGAACATTTACAAAAAGGTCTTGGGCTCATTCCATGTCGAAATGGAAACAAGTAATGAAACACTGCTGTTATTTTTTGGCAACCCAGAATCCCTGCTCAGGGCCAGCCACAGTCTACAATTCTAAGCACAAGTGTGAACAGTTTATGAACAAAATATCCCAAAGCACTAGGAAAACATCCAATTTTAAGCCACTTAAGCCACCAATACAAGATGTTCTTTCCTTTCCCTGGCCTCCCTGAAAACTCCCAGGACAATAGATGGGTGTATTCACAACAACTGGACTCTCTCACATCAAAATAAGAGGCAAAGTTCAAAATTAAGGACATGCTATCGCAAGCACCCTGGGTTGGGTTTTATACCAGGACTGGGAGGTGCAGTATAGAAGACAAAGTGCAGACATAGAGATAGTTAAGGGGATTTTTAAGTCAATTTATCACCTATTGAGAGTGTCTCCAGGGATTACCCCCAGCAGAGATTAGAAGAGTCCATATGCCAGCCCTGCCTGGCGGCTTCTGGCTTCCTGTGCAGCCCATGGTCCCCAGCACAGAGTATTCCAGTCACCCCCTTCCAATCACCAATCTATCTTCAGCCCTTGGCATTGCTCCTGCAGCAGAAATGCCTCCCCAGGAGAGTTTTATGGCCTTTCACACTCCAGGAGTTGCAGCTCCTTGACCTGTGGAGCTTACAAGGTGGCCTGATAGCCTGGGAAACAAAAAGTAACCACACTGAAAACATGAAAACACACAGATTCAGATCTGCAATCCTGAAGTGAACATATAGTCACAGATACCACCGCAGTCCTCCAGCTCCCCCATGCTCAGCTCTCCAGTGATTCTTCCTCTTCTGGAAAGTTTCTAAGTATTTGCCATGAGGCTCCAGGAGGATGAACGTTGGGATCTGTAGGAAGTTATCATGTCAAGAGCCATGAATGCCATCTCACCCATCCTCTGCCATTGGCTCAGACTTAGGTTATTGCCAGAATGATTTGCTTGGCTTGTTACCAGGATCTAAAGCCTCAGCATTTGTGGCAGCTCAAAGGAAATTCAAAGTAGAAGTGGAGGAGTCAATATAAAAAGAAGAGAAAATGTGAAGACCCTTTTTTGATGCCTTTAGTGTAGTTATTGCTACTCATGATTCACAATTATTTGCATGAATGAAACAGGAAGAGCAAATTACCGGTCTACAAATAATTACTTTCTTTCCCTGACCTAGAAAATAATAATAGATCATGTTTCTATAGCTCTCTTCACCTAAACATCTCAAAGCACTTTGCATACACTTAATAATTATTGCTCTTGGAGGCAGTTACCCATGGCACAAACTGGGGTGCCCGAAGATGTGCAGAAGATTAATGGCAGAACCACAAATTAGCACATGGGGCATGGAGCAAGAACGGGAAGCTTTGCTCTCCCCATAATCTAGAGTTGATCAGGGTTCTAGCTTGTCCTCCGTGTAAAGACTCTGCTCCCCAAGGCTTGCAAAGCAAAGATCTACATTGTAGCACAGTACTTCCAGGCATCTCATCTTGCCTCTGTCCTACTGATTCACCCTATCAGTTTCTACTTTGCCCTTCCTCATCGGTGGCTGGGAAGTGAGCTGCTGCTATTGTTTTATGTCATCTCTACAACAGAGGGTAATACCCCTTCTCTAGATTTATTCAGACAGCCTTCCTGTTATCCTTACAGGCCAAGGGGAGCAAAAAGTGGCCTTAGAGCCACTAAGATTGAAGCCACAAATCTCCAGCTCAAAAGGACACTTCAAATGTTTCTGGACCTACTTTCCTAAATTACTCCAGAGTCTGTATTTTTGCCCAGGTTTGCAAAGATCCATCATCAACATTTCAATTTCCCGTTTCTTTAGATAACAGAATTGAAAATGTGCCCTCAGCATTCTTAACTGATGGCAAATTATTGCTTCTCAAGGTAAGGAGGTGATCACTTCATTAGCAAGGAAAAATTACCATAATCAGAACAAATTCACTGTTACTGCACTTGACAACAAGAAGTCACTTAAGACTTCATTGTCCCGGTCATTTCCTTCTTGAAATACTTATTGTATTTGTCCTTGTAGTGCACTGTATGAAATACCCAGTGAACCTAAACTAATGTCTGAAATGGCACTCCCCATTTTAGCTTCGTTACTGCAGTAACATGAAAATTCAGACTAATTTTCCATCCTCTCTTAGCATTCATTAAAGGATCTCAGTGTAATACATGTAAAGTGTTGTTAAGCCTCAACACCCCTGTGAGGCTGGGAAGTTTTATTTCTACTTTACAGATAGAAAAGCATATGTATAGCTTGTCCCACTGACTTTCATGAAGATTTAAGCTCCTAACTCACTTTTAAAATGGAATTAAGTTGATAAATTGCTTGGGGACTTTTGAAAATGTTGCCCCTGCCATTGGATGTCATAGCTCCTATTTTAATCATCAGTCTATGCTCATACACAACTTCATGTATTTTTCTCTCTCTCTCAGATATACAAGATGCCATCCTGAAGTCCTTATACTGAAGCAAGACACCCATGGAAATAAAGAGACCTTGTGGGTTGGTTAAAGGTTTAGGCTGGACACTTGCTTTGTCCCTGCAACTCCTATGGTTAACAGAATTTGTCCACTTCCCTTCTCTTGCGTGTGATTAAGGTTTGGAGTGTGTTGCCATTCGCTCCCTCTCCACCAGATGGAAGAGCTGCTCCATCGATGACTTTGTAGGACATGCTAAATGCATCACGCATCACTTGCTGGTTTTAAAGATAGACTCTACAGAAAATGTGCCCCAGCGCCCCCCCCCCCAACAAAAAAAGATGGACTTGATACAGAGCTTACTAGGTGAGATTTTGCAGCCAATGCCGAAGGACACATTAGCTCCATCGTAATGACCTCTTGTAGTCATAAAAATCTGTTACTCTACTAAAGTAACAGTACAATCCAGCAACAGATCCAGAAATAGGTCCATAATAGGAGCCAGATTAGGTGAATAAGAGAGACCGACAGTAATACCTCCAACAAACAGTAAGTGCACATTACATGCAAGTCTGGTTTTTGTTCCTTCATATACTGCAACTGTTGAAGGGATTTTGTTGGATTTATACAAATGTTAAGAAAGAGGAGCTTTGCACAAGCTCAGGATCCCTAGACAGTCTAAAGATGCATCCAAATAATACTTCACATTGGCTTTTAAGGACTGTGGGGAAGGGATTGCCTCTTTGGTGTGTGTTTGCAAGCCCATGGCCCATGACGGGGACTTCTAGAAAAACTGCGATACAAATATACATGAAACAGCAGTTCCATATAACCAGCTAGCAGCAGGGGACAAGAAGGCACAAACACTGAAGTGGTAGGTCTGTTTTTCAAAGCAAAAGATAATGGATAAGGTGTTACACATGAAGGAATCCCAAGGAAAGGATCAGAACCTTGACAAAAAGTTACTTGAAATATGAAGCTAGTCTTTTAAACAAAGAAATCAATGCACTTCCATGTTGTAATTTTGCACTAGCTACTGAGAGTATAACCAGGCAGACTAGGCTCTCAGTTAGTGTAAACCTGATGCTCGGATTCCTTTCCAAATGGGTTGGCAGTGAGGCTGCTGACTGTTCTCCCCTGATGGACAGACATCACCAGTGATCTGTCAAATCCTGAGACAGGTCCTTTGGGGAAGCTATTTGTAGATCTCAATAGATTTCCTTCCCACTAATTACCTAATAAAAGCAGCAGACAAGGAAGATCTAACTCTTCAGATCTTCCTCTGACAAAACTCATTTATCTCCAGTAGAGAAGCTGCCCTCTCCCTTTTACGGCAGGCCACATTGTTTCCTGGAGGGTGGTTGTAGAGAGGACAAAGATGGGTTTTTCTCTGTAGTTGTAGGGGACAGAACTGGTAAGCAATGGCCTCAAACCACAGCAGGGGAAATTTAGGGTGCCTCCACACGTGACAATTCTCACTATTTAAAGTATTCTGGAGTCGTCATTTAATGAATGAGGGCGACTTTAGAATGTTTTTTAAATGGTGGAAGGGTCTTTAATTAAACCTCGTTTTATGTGTTTTAAATGTAAGGCGAACTGCAGGCGTGCGTCTCAGCCTACCTAGTTCACACATCTATTTAACTGGGAGTTTTCAAAGTGGTGATTACTAATTGCCCCCTACTCTACAGAACTACAGCAAGGCACAAAACTCGCACCAAGCCGTGGGATGTCTATTAAGTTTTAAGGCGCTATACCTGAAGCACTTTAAGCAAAGCACAAAAGTTACAGAGCTTTTGGAAATGTCTGCCCTGTGTGTTTATAGGCAGAAATTAGGAGCAACTCTCTGACTACTGAAGTCTTGGAACCAGCTACCTAGAGAAGCTGTGCAATCTCCGTCCCTCAAGTTTTTAACAGCAGGTTGAACAGCCAGTTGGCTGGGATGGCATAGTCAGGGACAATCCTGCCTTAAGCAGGGGGCTGGACCAGATTGACCTTGTGAGGCTCCTTCCAGACAGACTTTTGTATGATCTACAATCGTATGAATTTAATATCTGCTTCAAAAGGCTAATGTTTTTTCAACTCCTATTTGCAATACATGAATGCTATGGTCATACCAAGCATGGCCTTTGCAAAGACGATGACCACCTATATACACTGGAGCATCACAGGGCCAAACTTTGCACAGCGAAGCAGAGGTGTGACATGGAAACAGGTCTCCTAACCACAGTTCTCGGTCTCTGGATTCACTACCCTCTGCAAGCAAGGGGTTAGGGAAGGGGTGAAAATTGGACTCTGCCCCTGGATTCATTAGCCGCAGTAGCCAGCTATGTGTGAACTAAACTGTCCCTTGCTATATTCTACTTCCTCTGCAAGTCAAGAAGGAACTGAGGTTTCTTTGAGGAAGAATGACTGAGTGCTTCCCTGAGAATCAAAAACGATGTACAATACACAGATCCACCATGTCCTGTCAGTGTGTGGGAGTCTGCGTGGCAGGTTACAATTACAGCTGATTAGAAATGTTTTATCTAAAAAATCTTGACAAGAAAAGGACTTTCAGTACCTAGTTCTGTAGAAGTTATGCCTCTCTGGAAATTTCCTGGAGTTCAAACTAACACTATTACATGTTATTTTTTTATTAAAAGAGAACATTTCCACCCAAACTATTGAAAAACATGGTTTTTTTTCTCCCTTTCTTTTATAGTTTTTTTCATAGAAAACACTTGACTAGTTCTGTTAAGAAAAACAGGATATTGCACCTTATACTGTCATCACTTCCCTTCAATAACAGATTTCAAACCGTGTCTCTCTGCAAGAAGCACAGGCTTTTGGTGGTGCTATCTTTTATTGGACCATCTGCATGGTTGGGATAAAGTTGCACAAGCTTTTGAATGCAAGACATTCTCTCTGTATATTTAATATGCATCTGTATTAGCCTCAGACAACCAAGGTGAAAAATATCAAAGTCAGTGGCTGGGAACTGTATTTGAATATGCCAAATACTAAATAACTCTCAGCTGTGCTGTGATCACTGTGGTTGCAATGGCTGTCTGGTTTCTTAAGGAGCAAAATCAAAACCATTTGAGGTTCTCTAGCAGCTCCCCGATGCTGATAAAGCTCTGCAGTCTCCAATTTAGGATTGCTCAGTTCCATTTCTTAAGTCACTTTGGCAATTTGGGAAATTTTACTCTAAACACACACTTTCAGTTTCCTTAGCAGGTGCAGAGAATAGGGCTCCACTCCCCTTCCCAGCAGGCACGGAGCGCCTTGGGGACCCTGGCAGCCAGAGACATGAAACAATACAGCGGTCCCCTGGTTGATCGCTCCAAATTAGAGCGGACATAAAAATCTCCTCCAGCCCCCGGTTTGGATGTGCTTGGGGACCCCCTGCAGTGGAACAGATCCCTGGTACCCATTACTGCATCAGGCATATTTGTAGATCTCAATCGATTTGCTTCCCACTAATGAAGACATGCCCAGATCTACATGTGATCTTAGCTTTAAAAAAAGGCCAAGAAGCAAAAGGTAACATAGAATACGTTACAACTGAAGAAATTCCAGGGAAAGGATCAGAGCCCCTGAGAAAACGGGACCTCAGCTTTTACTTCAACCAGTAGCAGCCGCTAAAGGGTGTGAAGAGCTACCGTCTGTAATCATGGTGACTTCTCTGTGACCCATCCCACCCATTTCAATACAATTTTGGACCTATGAGATGTGCTGCTTGGTTGGTAACTGGATTTTCCAGCACTGTTTGCAAGGCCCTGATCCTGCAGCCCATACTTGGTAAAGCATCTTCCCATTGTCCAGAGAAGTTTTAGCTCCAGCAGCAACAAGCCCCAGATAACAAGCCTGACTGCCCTGCAGAAAGATGCCAGGAATGATTTAGTTAGGTGCTGTACCAAGTCACAAATAAAATCAGTGTGTGCACATCTTTCATCATGGCACAAGCTCAGAAAGGGAGTTATTTGCCACTGTGATTTTCTCCACTCTATTTTCCCCCAGCAGTCACAGAACAACCTAAGCTTTAGGCCACCCATAATCAAACAGGGCCCAACTTTTTCATCATCTGCAGTCAGTTTAATGCAGGGGAAAGATGCTGGGGTGCCAGCTCTGGAGACAAACAGAAATCGGGCAGTGTACACTTCTCCTCCCCCTGTCAGCCTTCCCCTGACCTGACCAGATCAGCCACCTTCCTCTGGGAGAAAGGGGAGGTTTTCTGATACGGAGCATATCACCTCTAGGCCAGGTCCTCAGCTTGATGCAAGCTGGCATAGACCTCTTGACTTCAATGGAGCTAGTACAATTAGCACCAACTGAGGGTCTTCCCCAAGAGGTTTCTAGTTGAGATCCAACTGGATCCAACAGGTCTGACAGGTGACCTCCCCCTCCTCCCCTGTCCAGGCTCAGGGTACAGAGAACTACTCTAAGAAATATAGTAGGACCCACTAGCTGATCATTTATGAGAAGTCTCATGCTGGAGATCAAAGCTGCAAAGAGCTAAGCAGGCAGAGCCACTTCCTCACTTGTGCAGAGGGTTGGAGTTGAGGACAGCTGGTGGCAGGATGGGCTAGCCCTGCACTCTCTCCACCCTGCCAACTCCTTGGGGAAGCGAGTCCAGCTGTCACCTAGGAATACTGAGTCCTTATTCTCCCACTTGAAGTTACAAAAAAATCCCAAAGACTCACATAGGGCCAGTCCATGTCCTGAGTGGGAGAATAACCCCACTGGAAGTGTGTATCTAAGGAAAGACATTGGAAAACAGACCAGGTTGAAAGAGTCCCTAGAGGCACAGCACTAGGCTATAATTAGAATTAACGAATGAGTTAATTAAATGAATGCATGTCTCTGCCCATGCTCACATTTGTGCCACCAGGAGTTAAACAAGCAAGCCGCCCAAATTGGACAATTAGCCAAAGACCTTCCTTCAGGTCATCTGCCAAGGGTGAGCCATGGCATCCATCTCCCTTTTCCTGTCCCTGGCATTAAAGAGGAAGGAAGGCAAGGATCGTTTGAACAAGCATGTATTCATGGTGCAGAGCTCGCCCGATTGACAGCTCAGCGTGTTGTAAGCACCATGTGGACCCCAGCACACGCTGTGAACAGTCAGCTGCACAGGTGCTGGGCATGGCAAGAAAAGGCATTTTAACCCTTCAACTGCCAACATTCTCCTTTAGGCACAAATGTTTGGCACGCTATCATTTCTCAAGCCATTTGCTCATCTTGGATGCCAGCCTTTATTTGAAGGCCTTGCTCCTTGGGTCACATAAGATTCATTTGTCTAGACAAATGTTGACGTCAGGAAGTGTCCTTGGGCTGGGTTCTCCTCAACGTTACACTGACTATGCTCCGGAGCAGCTTTGCTCATGGCACTGACGTGAGACTGCCTGCTCAGTCCCATCAGTTCAGCCCTTTGTTGTACAAACAGTGATTCTGAAGGTTAGACTTTGATATTGCAGACATGTCCATTATTCTCCCCTTTGCTGGCTAACAAATGTTGTTGCCTTTCTTTGAGCATCAGATTCTGTTCATCTCTTCATGTCCAAGTAGGTTTGGCCATAATATATTGGGGGGTATGAGAGAGAGAGAACCAAAGACAGACACAGAGAGAGAGAGGAAAAAGAAGAGAGATCTATACACTAAATACAATAGGACACTTGTGTCAAGCAAATGGCATAAAGCTCTTCCTGGGTAGGGGCAGTGGGAATAGGACATGGATGAGCCACATTCTGAACCAAAGAAACTGCGTTTCTGGGCACAGAAAATAAAGTCTGCCCAGATCTATTTGCATAGACTAACCTCCAGATGAGGAAGAATACCTGTCATATAATATACCTTATACCTGCACTGGCTCCATTGTAGAGGAAGAGGAAGCCTTTTGCACCTCCCTTAATTCAAGGGCTTCAGCTGCCTTTGCTACTGCCATTGTGGGCTGGGACAGTCATGGCATCTACCCTAATTTTCTTCTCTCCTTCAGTGAACTCTGTGGGACCTGGGAGCTATGGCAAATTGCACAAACAATACCCACTGTTTCATGCTAAATCTGCTGGTCAGGCCTTTCTTAGGGAGTCTTGGCCACTCCAGGCAGCACAGATGTACTTTCTGATGCTAATGCCTTACACTTGGCCAAGGAGCTAAGGCCAGGTGCTTGGCTTCAAAAAACTGACTGAGGCAAGGATGGTGTCAGCAGCATCCCTGTGGATGAGCAGATGGCCCAGTCAGAGAGGCACTTCGGCCAAGAAGCAAATAACTGACTCAAGAGACTTACTTTGAATTCAGTGTTAGTGCATTAATGCTCTGTCAGCGCAGACAGGGCTTCTGGTTCTTTAATGCTTTTCTTGTACTGACACAATCCAGCAATGGTAACAGACCAGTCATTTACATACCATGCCCCAATCCAAAGCCATTAAGAAGTTCATAGGAGTCACAGAAAAAATATCACATCGCTGTGCAGTGGACAGTGAATCAAGCCCCATATTGCAAGCATAGGGAAATTCCAGTCTACTGACCAGGAAGGCTGCTTTGGGCTCAGGGAACTTAAGTGAAAGCTAAGCACCCGTGTTGCAATGGTTGGTTATAAAGATATCCTAAACCCCAAAAGGCATGAGCCGGTGCTCTTTTTGACGCTTCCTGTTCTCTGCAGTTGCATGCTCCTCACTACTTTTTGTCCTAGAAATTCTGCTACTATAGGCAATTTCCTTTTC
The DNA here is from genome assembly GCA_030014935.1 of Caiman crocodilus. Classification (NCBI taxonomy): domain Eukaryota; kingdom Metazoa; phylum Chordata; order Crocodylia; family Alligatoridae; genus Caiman; species Caiman crocodilus. The sequence goes on from JAGPOW010001661.1 coordinate 3,687,222, forward strand.
CAGTATCACACAAGAACAGATGACATTCAGCAATCTTGTGACTGCACTTGCCATGGCTTCCTTGGATTCACCTGCCCCGTCACCACTATGCTGTCCTCGCCAAAAGAAAGGTCAGCAAACACTAACCAGCAGGACCACATGAAATCCACCAACCCCAGAAACATTTTTTTCTTGGTCATTCACAGGACAAAGTTACAAAGAAAGAAAAAAAGGCCGTTGCTGCTCAGTAAAAGCAAAAATCAAACTCTGCTTGAGTTGCTCCAGCCTCCTGGGTGTCTGCTACGGGGCACTGCCTTAGTTACTGCAACACACTTCCAACGTAACTTATAATACAACAGCTTTGACTGTTTCCACGCACCTGATAAGACCTTTCTTATATATGACTGATGCACTTGCTGGCATTCATGACCTATCATAATTAGGCATTGCTCCCCAAAAACTAGCGAGATGACCACTTCATACATAAGATCCTGATTCTGCAGATGAAATACATGGACCAGATGAGGTGACGGTAGGCCCACTGTAATCATGCATATCTCACTGTGTTACCACTGAAAGGCAACTGATCCTGGGCAGAAACTCTAGCTCTTTAACAAAGGTGAGGTTTAGGACATGGGATGAAGAATGTATTAGTGTGATTTCAATGATGCTAACATGCTGGTTTAGTATTGAAATGTGAGTTATGCTGCACCTGATCTAAATATGTAACACTCCTATATTTGACTTGCTTTCCTTGTGGATAAAACTGGCTTGGGTGTTGTTATTTTTATGCTGAAAGATGTATACCATCTCAAAGGCCTGGCACCACCACTAACAAGCAGCAATCCTTTATCCACCACTAACAAAGCACTTACAGTATTCAAAGAGTAGGCTTTTGGCTTCCAGTCCTATTCACCTTAAATAGACTAATGCATCCTCATTAGAGTTTCTACGTCAGGCCTGAGAAATACATCTTCAATCAAACACTTGGCCTGAAAATACTGTATATTGCTTCATCTTTTCTTCTCTCTGTTTTATAATAATTTGGCAGGCTTTCAAATAGAAGAGTAAATGGAAACATGCCATTTCAGTCCTGCATTCAAATCAAGTGTGCTTTTCCCTTGTCACCTGAATTGCTATAAACATTTCCTGCAGTCCTGTTCCAAATCAATAGCTGAAAGTAGCATACCCTACTGAAAAAAAAAGCACCAAATGTCCTTGATATTCTATAAGCATAATAGCACTGAAGGAAAAATTTAAAAGAAAGCCCATTATGACAGCTTTCACTTCAACTTTTCTTAAACTTATGATTTAGCAGTGTATAATTCTAGCAATAATTTGTAATCCTAGTCATAGGGAATATACAGTTAACAATAAGTACTGCCAGTTTCTTTAGAGATGCCAGATCATAAGACACCTGCATTGTATGTAATTTCTGTTAAAATCTATACTTTTCCTTACATATTCCAAAAATTTGGCTAGATGATACTGAAATTGTTTAGCAGTAAAGCAGAACCCTCCAAATCCTCCATGTACTGTCACCGCTAAGTTATGCCCTTGATTATACCACCATGCACAAACTGAGGGAGCCTATCATCATTCTTTGGCAGACAGCTTAGAAGACGTAAAACCTAGTGAAATGAAGAAGCTGAGATTTATAAGGTCAGCCCATGTCAATAGCATTGTAGCCCTGGATAAGTAACAAAGCCCTATTTGAAATATCTTTATTATGACAGTGAGAAAAACTATTATAGACAGCAGGACATTAGAGCTGGGAGCAAGTACAAGGATAGGGTGACTCAAGGATTTTAGTCGCTAATGCTGGTCAGAGAAACCAGCTCTGCACACTCTGAGCAAGGGAAGAGTTTGGAGGTGTGCAAAGTCCTAAAGGAACCAGGAAAGCAAGAAGAGCCTCTGTGAGCTATAAGTTAATAGCA
>JAGPOW010001661.1:3694112-3759662 GCA_030014935.1 Caiman crocodilus
TCAGTTACAGTATTTGCAGTCACAGCCTCATATGCTGGCTGTAGGGGAACAAAAGAAACCTACTGTTTTGGGTGGATTCCTGAGTGAGAGCCTAATGAATCCTCCAAAAGCCTGCAGTAAAACAGGTAGCATTAGATGCACCAAAATCTTTCCAGTGCCTTCTGGACAAAATACAGTTTCCTGCTCTCTAGCACAGAGCCAGCTGTGATTTCTATTTCTGAATTCTCTGGAGGGACTCAAATATAATGGTGATGAGGGGAAGGGAGGTGCATTTAAGTACCCAGACAGACAGATGCCAAAAGAGGAAGCAAGCTATTCCCATGGGCAGAACCCTTATTTAATTATCATCCCAGCCCAGTTACTGAAATGCAAACCAGTATGAATGATCAGGACAAGGGTGTCTTAGGTTTAAGATAATTGGCTTCAGGAATGTTGTCCTTCAGCCTTCACCAGTATTCACTCCGAACATGGCCAGGTGAGTGCAAAAATAATTGCTAGCCTACAAGCTGAAAGCCTTTAAAATAAAAAGAACCAGCTGAAATTTGCTGGAGTTGATTTAGGGGGTGTGGAGGGGTTCCCAGTTGATAGAAAAAGAAATGTTTTCACATCTGACCAACTTCTGGTCCAAGATTTTGAATGCTGGCTTAGTTTCCCATTGAAACATCTATTCAGAGCTTCAGCCTGCAAATGCGTAATACATTGTTAACTTTGGGGATGTTGACTGTAGTGGCGTTGGTCTAAAGGCAGAGGCAGACGAGGTTCTTTGGGTAGATGTGATATCATTTATTAGACTAACTAAAACAGTTGGAAGAATTCTTCTTTGCAAGCTTTTGGGTACAAGCACCCTTCTTCAGACAGAGGAAACATCTTAACTGCATACACTTTCCAATGGTGCTGTGGGATACATGTGCATTATTCAAGGATGCAAGTCACTTTAGCATCAAGCACCAAAAGGTCTGAAAACAACATGACCCTTGTGACATTTCTGCTGTTTAACTGAACTTATTGTGCACATTTTTATTCTGTTTGCACAGTTCTCCAAGCATTTCTGGACCACAAGTACAACTCAGACGCTGCAATGATGCAAAGCATTAATAAATGCAAAACAGTTCTCACTGAGCCCTTTTTTGAAAGGCTTGGACTCTCTTCTGAAGGGGGAAGTTGTGCAGGAGAAAAATAAAACTTCCTTTATGTTTCCTGCTCTTGTGATATTTATTTTACATTTCTATTGTTGGTCAATAGGTACTTTTTAAAGACCAGAGGATGGCAGGATCTAGGTCAGAGGTGACTGGTAGTGGGGGCATGTGGCCCTCTGACAGCCAGGGCCATCCCCACCACCGGCAGCTTCTGCGGGTGCTCAACAGCCCTGTCCCTGCCACCGACACTGGCTTCTGTGGGTGTCCCTGCCCCACAGACTCAAGAGGCACCAGTCGCCCATGGGTAACCTTGGCCTAAGTTCCTCTAGGGCCACATCTTCTATTGAAATATGTAGCAAGGTTTCTTTACCACAGACTTCTGCCTACCTCAAAAACTCTGGTTCTTTAGCATTTTTTCCATTATAAAAGGAAGTGATATAAATAGTTGCACCTAAAGTGCTTTTTCCTGTAGGAGGTAAAAGGGATAATATTTGTGTTTCATCAAAGAGGAAAAACAGCAGAGGATGCACCAGGCCCCTGATTCTTCAGACTTTATGTACAGGCTTAACTTTACGTGTTGTAAGCAGTGCCGCTGAAGTCGGTGTGATTACTAGGCCTGTGCAAAGTGGCTGGTATTCACATTGGAATTCAATGATTCGGGGGACAGTGATTTGATTTGGTGATTCGAATCACTGTCCTGATTCGATTCACTAAATCAGCCAGGTAAGGCCCAGCCCATGCCCTGCAACAGCTGCCCCACTCGCCCCAGCCCTGGCACTTGTTAACACCCCCCCCCCCAATCTCTTCCAAAGATTCGGAGAGCTTTGAATCGATTCAGACCTTTAAATTGGTTCTCTGATTCGATTCAGATTCAGAGATTTGGCCATTGAGTCAGGCTGAATCTCCTGCAAATCGAATCACCACCTGAAGCTTCGCACGGCCCTAGCGATTACTTGCAACGCATGGGTAAAGCACACACCTAAGTCACTGGAGAATCAAGACCAAAAAGAGAAGAGGAAGCAGAAAAATAAGAGAAGTTTTCATAGAGGGTTTCACATATTTGGGAATAATTTTCAATTAGTGGTTTAAAAATGGAGACATTTTTATGTAATATTTTTTTCAGACAAATAGAAACATTGAAAACTTTGGGAATAAAAACATCCAGGCTGTCAGCTTATTTTCACTACTGAAAATGAAGAAAGAAAAACCTAGAACATGGAAATTAAACCACTGAAAACATTTTCAGGTTTCATCATGAAGAATAGGAAAGAAATTATGTTTCAAAAGATTAAATTTTTGCGATAAACATTTTCATTACTGGAGAAAATGTCAGTTTTCAATTAAACAATTTTCATTGGGAACATTTCAATCAGCTCTAATACAAAAGCACTTGTTGAAGGTACAGTGAAGCTAAATGGTTCGCTTATCCGGCTTGCAATACTACAGCTAAACTAAGCAAGTAGCCAGCTGCAATTATTGCAATTGAAGATTAGCCATGTATTACACCCGTAACTAACCTGTGATGGAACATCCTGTATTTCTTATTCCTGCCTCATTTGTTTTACCGACCTGTCTGGTCTTGCACGAAGTCCCCTGGTCTTTTCACTTGTTGCCTTAAGTGTGATTTAGCAATCTACCGGCATGCAGCAAATAGCAGAATCAAGCTTTAGACCATAAGCTCCGAAACAATGTGTTTGCAACCCCCCGTTGCTAGCGATCCTGATCCAGGCACAGCTGTGGGAATCATTGCAGCAATAAATAAATGATTATTATTGCAAGGTCAACTAATACTTTGAGAGCTAAGAAAATTAATCTGGACCACATCAAATGAAGATGAAATGTGCTAATATGTGCAGCCCTTTGTTGGCCTTTGCCAATTACTGTGCTTGTTATTTGCATCAATCAAAATTTTCTAGGTAGTTGACTGATATTTATTTCACTGCAGGAGTTGAGGGGGCTGGTAGCAGAATAGGTCAGTGCTAACCTCAGCATCTAATCCTCCTTCCTTACAGCTGCGGGGCTACTGGCATTTTTATGCAGTGCCTAGCAAAATGTGGTCCTGATTCATGATTAGGGCTCCCAGAGGTACTACAATAGTGCAAACAGATAAGGAGAATCCTTTGTTTGAATGGCCACTCTTCTTCTAAAATGGTTCTGAGACTAGTGACCTGATTCTGAGCTCATTAGCAGCAATGCAATGACATTGGCAAAAATCCTGATCCTGATTACCCACTGTCTTTTGTAGGAATGAGATTTGACCGACTGGCTTCAATGGAGTTACGTCCAGTTTATCCTGGGTGTAAACAGAAGCTGGCTCTGTATTTTGGAAACATCAAAGGAGTTAAAAGTGACTTCAGACTGGAACAAGTGGCACTTTGTCTACTGTCCCCCCTCCTTGTACTTTAATTTTGACAGTGCTTGCTAGTACAGCTAACACCATGATGACTTGCTATCCCTAATGTCACAGTGGGAACACAGACTCTAGTGTAAGGCTGATGGCCTCATCACAACATGTGGCCCACTCTCTCATCCTGACTTTGGTCAAGGCAAGAGAAAATACATTGTCAGGAACAATCTTGCATTGGCAAGGAGATGGTATGAAAGTGGTGGGGGTGGACTCATATCCCATTTCATTGCTATGATGCCTTGGAAACCCCAAACGAACTAGCATTTTTTACTTTTTTTCTATTAACAATGTTGCTAATAATCCCAATAACAGGCTGACCACCACCAAACACTGAAATAATCATGAATCATTCTGCCTTCCCCTTCCTTCTTCCTAAAATATTACAAGGTAGGCCTATAGAAAGGTGATTAGCAGTGTTAGACTGGCAGGGCAGGGCAGCACTCTGTAGACTATCTGGTTCAGAGGCTTGAGTTGTCATAGGCTACAGCCATCAGCTGCTCTGCCAAAACCATCAAACTTTGCCTCTCTGAATTAGTTTATAAGGTGCCAGCCACCCTGTCCTGCCCTCTGCCTAACTCAGCTAAGCACCTCTCTGGAATCAGAAGTACAAAGGGTTCCCCCCGCCCTGGTTACGGCTTTCTGATTTCCAAGCTTTTCTTTGCATCTCAGACTGCTGTGAACTTTCATTTGGAAAGGAAAACTGAATTTCTTACATAAAAACAGGCTTGTGGGAGTATTAAGGAAAATACCAACTATCACACAAAAGTTGTGGTATTGCTTCTGCAAGATGTCAGAAGGGGTAGCAATGGCTGCCACCCTGTCAGGAGAGGTGGATGTTAGGGGGAAGAGAGGAGGGAAAAACTTGAGGTGGGAGGAAGACAAAGGAGATGGAAGGAGAGGAAGATTTGCATAGATGAGAGATCACCTCTTGGTGCCAGGAGCAATGACATGAGTGACACAAAGCCAAACACCCACCTCAGACTTATGGACAATGAAGGTTGGAAGAAAGGGACCTCAGGAGGTCACATCTAGTCCAACCCCCTGCTCAAAGCAGGACCAGCCCCGACTAGATCATCCCAGCCAAGGCTTTGTCTACCCGGGGCCTTTAAACCCTCCAAGGAGGGAGAGTTCACAATCTCTCCAGGTAGCCTAATCCAGTGCTTCACCACCCTCCTAGTGAAAAAGTTTGTGCTAATATCCAGCCTAAACCTCCCTTGCTGCAGCTTTTCTCACGTAAGAGGAAAAGAAGGGTGGAGAGGGGCTTGGACAGGGTGGAGCGGCTTCTAGCGGCACAGGCCTTAATGGACCCTCAGAAAAGGAAATGCTTCTGGACATGTCCTGCAGGGACACCCTAGGAGAAGAGCCGAAAAGCAGAGTCTCACGCTCGCACTGGCGCAGCCAGACCTTTGTCCTGATTCAACCGAGTTTGCCTGCAAGCTCCAGGCTCTCCTGGCCACCGGGGCAAAGGCGGCTGGCCCAGCCCTGAGGCAGAGGTTCCTTTAGGGGTTGGGGCTTTGCTCCCAAGAAGTGGCTCATCAGCGGCAGGGATTGTAAGGTTACATATCCACCCCGGTGACAATGGCACGAAGCCCCGGTGACAGGTGACATGACACGCACCCTGACGACAAGGGGCTGCGGTTGTAGCCGTGTCACCTCATTGCATCCCCCCCAGTGATGACACGTCCATGCACCAGGATGCATGCACCTGCGCCCCAGCCCGGGGACATGCCTGGCCGCGGCGGGACCGGCGCGCTGCCTCCCGCGGCCGCTTTAAGAGAGGGGCGGGCCGCGGGCAGGGGCAGGGAAGCGGCCCGCCCCGGCCCACATGGGCTTCGCTCGTCTGTCGGCTCCATTCAGAAATCGCCCCGCGCGGGTCCCGGGCCGGCCGGGCGGGGGGCGATGCGCTGAGAGCCGGGCTCGGGAGCCGCCCCGCGGGCCGGGCCGGGCGGCGATGGCCGAGTGATGGCCCAGCCCGGGAGCCCCCCGCCGCACGCCATGGCTGCCAAGGAGGAGCTGTACAGCAAAGTCATCCCCCGCAGGAACCGGCAGCACCGCGCCGGCACCATCAAGCACGGCTCGTCCCTGGACATCCTCCTCTCCATGGGCTTCCCCAAAGCCAGGGCGTAAGTCCGGACCTGCCTCCCTCCCTCCCTCCCCTCCCGTGCCGTCCCGCATCCCTGGCGGCCGCGGCGCTTGCACATCGCCGCTCGGGGTGGGGTGGAAGCGGCCCCGGGGGGCTGCGCTGCCACCTGCCCGGCCCCGGCCTCGAACCGGCGGCTGCGGGTTTATGTAAGACGCGCGGCGCGCGGCGGCTGGAGGGTCACAGCGCATCCGCGCTGCGGCCGGGCCCTGCCGCGCCGCTCCGGGCTCCGCGCCCCTCGGCAGTCACCTGCGCCCCCCCGGCCGCCCTCCGCAGCGTGTTAGGCAGAGCCCCGCAAGGACGAGCGTGGGGGGCCGAGTCCAGCTTGCCCTTCCCGTCGCCGCGCCGGGGCCGGCAGCCCCGGGACGCCCCTAGGACGCGGCGTGGAGCGGCGCTGCTTGCAAGCCGACACGCTGACGGAGCGATGTGAATGAACGCTCGGCTCTTGGCTAGGAAAGGCGCTGGCGTATTGCTCAGTCTAGCTGGGGGAAATAATCATTGTTTCTATGCTTCGCATCCAGCCTTTACCTGCGTGGCAGTCGTGTCAGGTTTGACAACCGGTTATGATTTGTATTTAGCCTTCAGATGAGAAACTTTGTTACGCGGGATGCTTGCTCTCGCTCTGTCTGTAGTAGACAAATGACACCAAGCCTGGGTACACCCGACTCCAGTGCTTTCCTGCCCGGGGCAGGAGGTCGGACTTGATCTACTGGGGTCCCTTCCGACCCTAAAAACCTATCAAATCTCTGAACTGTTACAAGGTAGGAGAAGTTACATGTGGAAAATAGGGTTGGTGCAGGTAACAGAAATACTCCCCTCCCATGTAAACGTACAAAATGCACACCAAAGCAAACCTAGCTCAAACTTGAAATATATCTTTTTTTAAAAAGGAAAGGTAATCAGTTAAACTTCCTGCTGGGGTGGGATAACATGCAATGCAGCATGTAGCGCTTGGCATGGCATGGCAGTCCCTGAAAATATTACAAATGCATGTCCAGTAAAACGCAAATAAGAGGCAAAATACAAATAAAAGCCGACTGCTAAGAGACGATGTCATCGGTATGCCATCCATGGAACAATCCCCAGGCCGAGTAATGGGAGGTTTATGCCAGTGGGGAGGGAGGAATCCCAACAGGTTGCTGTTTCCCAGAAGAAGTCTTTAAACCAGGTACCGATTTTCTATGCAAGTGTGAAGGGAGGACCCTAAGATTTTCAGAGCCACTTAAGGGATGCAGGTGCTCGGGTCCCTGCTAATTTTGGACAGGATGATCTTCCGAGGTCCCTTCCAGCCTGCATTGTCTGAATGTTAGACAAGACTGGAAAGCCCAACCCTCTTAGGGAGCGCTGGAAATCGTCACCCGGGTCCGCACCTCAATATCTCCCTTCAGTTCTGCTCTTTTTCCAGGCACCCTGAATCCCAATTCCCCTGCAATACAGAGGGGCCTTGCCCCTTGGGGTGGGAAGAGGGCCAGGTGACAGGTCCCTTCCATCCTTGTCTTCTATTTCTATGATCTCAGCTGTGGAAATCATGATTCTGCAAACCCTTGAAGAGAGAACTGGGTGGCTCAGAGGGGTGTTGGGAGGCTCTGTAGCCTCTTTCCTGTAAATCACCTGCCCAAGTGCAGCCAAAGCTGCTCATTAAAAGTGGCAATCATCTGTTTCGATCACCTCTGCAAAATGGGCGGTCGGGATGGCAGACCCATGTCTAGACGGTTGGCCACATGGCAAAAGCCAGCATCCCATCTTGCACTTGTGGGCCTTCTTGGTGGCTTGCTTATGAGGGCTGGAGAGGGGACTGTGGAGGACCTTTGAGCTCTGCAAAAGACATACTGGGCCCCTGGTGAATAGTGAACAAGCCTTTGTCAGGTGTCACATAGGAATGCACTGAGATACGGTCAGGAATGCAAGGGGTCACTGGAACAAAAGGTCTTTCATTTGGCTCGCCCAAAAAGGTGTGCCAGAGCAAAGTCTCCAGAGATCATTGCAAGCAAATGGCTGAGTTTTGTAGCACAGTGCTAGGGGCACAGGCAGTCTCCTGGAAACCAGAGCATGCCTGACTATCAGCTGGGATATACTGTGTGCGCCACCACAGCAGTTTCCAGGTCCAATTTCAAAATCCCACTGTATGCTTCCAGATCCCACTGAAGGACAGACATTCTGCAGATGGAGCAGCTGCAGAATTGGTCCCCTGAACAAGAGAACTAAACTCTTCCTCTATTTTATCATACCTGAAATACAAATAGCTGTTTATATTCTACGTGTAACTCCTAGCTATAAATCTACTGAGCTACAGGGAATGAGATCCAAGATGTCTGTTTGCTGCTAGACTACAAGGAACCAGTACCCACTAGGTGCCAGAATCCGGTGTAACATCACGACAGCCAGTGAAATTCCTCCGGACTTCTTTCACCTCGCACCTTCCAGTGGGGTGGTTGTAGTTGGATGTTTCAACACAGATAATGTTAATTCTTCAATAGGCTCTTTACAACTCAGCCCTTCCCAGTTTGCATTTAAGAGTAATGGCTCAATGGACTGCTTGAGTGGCCCAGCGGTTGGAGTCGGTAGCAGCAGTAATGGGACCCAGTGCGTGGATCACCAAACGGGGATTCAGGATTCATTTCCCTCAGTTCTGCAAACTAATTGCTGTGTGACCTTGGGCAAGTCTCTCCCCCTCTCTAACTCCCTGGTTTCCCCATATGTAAAATGAGACTTATTCTAATTTATGTAACATGCATTGGGTTTAGTTCATACACTTATTGTGGGAGGAACTATTGCCCAGTACCTGATGAAATAATAAAAGCTGAAAGGTTCCCTACAAGTCCAGAGTATTATCATTTAGCAGTCAAATATAGGCAAGTTAGATTAATGGCTGCATGCTGACCCAGGAATTTTCTGTCTAGAAGGGATGTCACAGAAGTTTTGAGTTTCAGATGTGGAGACTTACTGGTTCAAATCATGACACTGGTAAGTCCATCCTTTATTCGTCTTAGATCTAGCCAGTTCACTCTGTGCGGGCACATAGGATTGGGGATCTGGCCCTTTTCTTTGGTGCTGGTATGAATGAGTAATGAAATCAGTGAAGCTTAAGTGATGTAAATACAGTGGAACGGGAAGAAGAACAAGGCTCTGGGCTTTTTTCAAAATAAAAAGGCCAGTCTTGTCTACTTAAGTCTTGTGTGCAGGAAGAAGGCTTTTTGCGGTAGCGTGTTTGGCCAGAGTCTTCCCTTTCTGTTCCATTTCATGTGCAATATGCTGTTCTTGTGCTGTGTCCCTCTCTCCCAGGGACAGATGCAATTCAATTTGGCTATATTTTAAAAAACGTTATGACAGAGCAGGGCTTGGCAATTGTTACTACCAACCAGCGAATGTACTTGTCAGTAATTGCTCAGAACATAGCAGGGAGTTTGTTTCAAGTGCAAGTGTTTTGGGACCATTTCTGTGACATGGTTTTGGGAGACACCATGTAATTACCATTTATTTGCACTACAGTAGCTTTTAAAGATCCCAGCCAAAAGTGAAGATACTGGGGCACATGTTATACATTCAGACGGGACAAGATACCCCTGCCCATCGTTGCCTGTCTTGCTTATTTAGGTTGTAAACTAGGGAAATAGCTTTATCCTCACTTGCAGATAAGACACTGAGATGCAAAGAGAGTAGGTATACGCCCAGGGGCACCCGAGGTCTGGGGCAGTGGTAGATACTGGCCTCTAGTTTTCCTGAGTTCTGTCCTGGAGCTTGAACTTCATTACTAATCTGCCTCTACACCAACGGTTCTTACATCCTGACTCTCTATTAGCTCCAAAATGTCTTCACTTGTCTTGTTGTCATGTGCCTCTTGTGTAAGGGGCACCCAAAGATATAATCTTATTGCCAGTGCCTCTTCTCCCTGTACGATACTCCCTTTAATAACTGTTGATAGTTTTCCTGAGAGTAAATATAAGGGGAGACGCAATGTAATTACAGACCACTGAAACCACAGGGGATCATTTAACTAACTATTATGCATGCATGTGTAATTTAGAAATCTGTGCATAGTATGCATGCCTGTGTAGCGCTATAGCCATGCGACTCTTAAGGGGCAAGAGCACATGTTTGAGCTTACAAAAACTGAGCGCTGGGTATGTGAGTGATGGATATTTCATTTTTTTATTTTTGTAGTCTAACGCAGGGTAGAGGTTTAATACAAAGGGCAGCTGGTGAAACACAATGGCTTGTGTTTAGCAGGCAGTTATCGTGGATGATCTGATAGTCTCGACTCACGTGTTCGCAATTTGGTTTTCAAGTTTCAAGAAGTAAAGCCCTCAGTGAAGGAAGGAAACATGGAAGGGTACAAATCGAACGTGAACTAGAACTTTTGCGTTTCTTTTCTTCCTTCTGTGAAAGTGCGCATGTAAAAATGTCACTTGGGGTTCCAGCTGTGAGCCAACACACAGTGACACTGTCCTGTTGCTGGAGAAAGCCAGCCAGTGAAGGTCCTTAAAGCAAAAGTGAAATTGGTCTCAATTGGAGTGCAATACAAAATATAAGCAAGCCGCCTAAGTTAAAAGCTTTCTGTTCTGTCACGTCTCACCCACTAAGAGGAAAGTGGAGACATGTGAGGACTGTTCATCAGGATGGGGAAGCCTGTTACCAGATGTACATCTCCCACCTAGCATCAGAGTAATGTGTCCCTCCCTCCCAACCTGGAGGCATGAGGTCGGCACAGCACCATGCCAGTAGGCCAGTACTGCTACAGCGTGTAGCTATAACAGCTCTTGGTTTGGGGTTTGCTTAATCCACTCCTACTCAGTTTGGCACTCAGCCCCACTGTTGTAAGGCTGTGCCTGTGGACAGACCTAATTGTTAGCAGAGGGGATATATTCTTGGAAACCCTAGCCCTAAAATCATGCAGATTTCTTCCCTACCACTGAGGGTCTTCATCACAGGTGGGGCAAGCACTGCAGCAAGCAGTTGTGTTACCTTGGCGGTGGTCACACAGGTCACAATAGATCCAAGACACTTATCCCTATGGTTCAGCTCTGCACTTCCCCACCCAGTGCCAGAGATCACCAGGATTTAGCTCGGCACTGAATCACTGAGAGGGGCTACCGAGGAGTGAGCCAACAAAGCAGTACCACGTTGTGTCCCCTGTCACAGCAGAAACAAAGCTGTTTGCTTCATTTGGCCCTCAGTGGCTAGGACAGCCAGTAGGATTTAGATTATGGGAATTTATTGCTTCACAGTCCTCCTCATAGTGCAGTGACTCAACAAATGGTGAAATCCCCTCTCCTGTTTCAAACATGTTTTCTTGACTGCTAAAAAACGTGTTTGCCTAGTAACCGACATAGCAACAACATGCTCTGTTCCAGGACAGAAAGGCTGTGAAGCCCTCCTGTCCCTGGAGAGTTGCACTAGTACTGGGAGAAGACAGTCCCCGCCGCTTATAGTGGGATCACAGAGTTAATAATGGCTTTATACCACCCACTACATGACCTGGACAGGAAGAGGGGGGCTGGCCTTAGCACTGGAGCTAAAACAATCTTCAGTTTCTTGGCTGGACTTGGTTGTTCTCACCAGTTTCACTACTGAGTCAGAATGAAATAGCCTGCCTGTTTAATAGGCATAAGGATACCTTTGCTGCTGAAATTTCCAGGGAAAGCAAATAGCTAGTGCAATTTGCTTGATATGAATGAGTGCCCACTTTTGCCTTGGGTGTTTTAAGCAGAAGGGACTGCACTGCAAAACAAAACCAGAAAAGGAAAGGGAAAAAGGGATGTAAATAATCCTCAGTCTGTAAATTAATTTGTCTTCCCTTTGTCCATACCCATAGACTGCTAGACAACCGCAGATATTCTGGGCTGAAAATTCATTCCTGTATAGAGAACCAGCAAAGACCTGAGTATCACTTCATTCTCATGAAAGCCTCTCGGGCTTTAAGGAGGACTTGTATGATGCATCGTGCATTGTGTTGACTTTCTGTACAGGGATGACTTCCGTCCCTATTAAATGTTATTGATGATTATTGCTGGGCATGGTCATGTGTAAGGCTGTATCAGAAGAAAGCATATTTTGAGTTTGTTATCGTGCTAGAGCAAATGACTTTTCAGCGATAGGAGATAACATATCCGTGCCGTGGCTGTAAGCCCTTGGAGTAGGAGGCATCTTTAACTTCATGTTTCTATAGTACCTAACATAGATGGATGCAGTCTCTGGGCACCATGATAAGAATACAATAGTCATAAATGTGCATATCTTATCAAAACCACTGCCAGTGCAAATATTGAATAATCAAAAGCAAGCTGCAGTCCAACAGATTATTCAATGAACAAATTAAGTAGCAAGGTTTTTCCGGAGAGACTCCTGATCTCTTCACTTTGTTGGAAGTACAGGAGGCAAACTTCACTGAATAAGGGAACCCTTACAAATTACTCGCCCCGATCTGCTTTTCTTTCAGTAATATTTATTTTTCATCCTTCAACATGTTTATTTAAGTTGGGAGGCACAAGCCTTTTTGCACTCACTATTTTTTTTGAATAGATGAGATTCTGCATTGTGGTTTCAGTAATAGCTTGAGAAATTAGCTGGTCTAGTTCACATACTGCAATTCCTAGGTTCAGCATTGGGGCCTCCAAACAATTGCATACATCTGTGCTGGAATAGCTCCAAAAAGTCTGTACTGTGCAGTGGAGCACAGATACTGCAATTGAATTAGCAGCTGTAGGGAAGAAACATTGAAGAAAGGCTTCAGCAAACCTAGATTTCAGGCTGTATCTCTCTGTCATTTCCCATATGGAATTTTCATTGACTTCACTGCAAATTTTGCTGTGAGATTAAGGCTTATCATCTTTTTTCTTTCTATTATCCTAGGACATAAAGGCCTGAAATCTACATATACTCAAAGGCACTCCTCTGCTGTAATGATTTAAATACTTCCATGTTTCTTCTATTATTGCCCCCTTTTTACACAGAGGGCACTACGGCCCAGAGGGATTAAAAAGACCTGTACTAGTTCTGGGGCTGGAAGTTGATGCCCATCCTGCTGAGTCTCAGTACAGTAACTTGGCCACGAAGCTACCTTTCTTATCAGAGAAAAGAGGTCCAAAGGAGCCCTGTCTTTGCATACGTTCACTATGATCAGAGGGGGCGGGGAAGTTTGTAGGAAATCAGAATGGGTAAGAAGGGAAACAAGCAGTAATTCTGATAAACGGGCTATAAAACGATAGCTTTCTTTTAGTGCCTTTCATAAAAGCCGGATACTGAAATGCATCAGAGATTTCAATAATGTGTCAAAAAATAAAATAGTCAATAACCAAAGGAAGTAAACAATCAGGGGTTTGAAAAATGGTTAGAGTAGAAATGGAAAGATGGATGACTGATCAGGCAGCGCGTTAAAGGGAAATTGTTCAAGTAGCTTGCAGGAGAAGGATCCTATACCAAGAAAGAAAAGTCAGTGATGTGACCTTGTAGACATCTGCAGAGAGAAGTGACAAGGTCTCAAGAACTGTGGAAGAGCTAAGTGATTTAGAAGCTTAAATCACATTTCCAAATGTGACTTAGGCACTCGGGGGGCCTAACCAGCAGATTTAGGTGCCCAACAATATTTGATTGCCAACAAGTTTAATGTGGCCAAAGTGACTTCTGAAAATGGGACTCCTAACTCACCTAATCCCCTTTGCAACTTTTATCCAAATGTGCAGAGTCAACTTTCATAGAGTTCATTTAAATACCAAGTATCACTTTGAAATAGATTTTGAGATGAACAGGGAGCCAAGGCAGTAGTTTGAGGATGGGAGGGGATGCATGGTCTTACTACAATAATAAATGCAGAATATTTGGGGTTGTTACAGAAGTACTGAATTTACCACGTAAGGATGGGCAAGCACAGAATAGCTGTTTGCAGCTCTTCCTAATTCTCCTTCCTTCTTTTAGATAAAGGCAGCGACACGCTATGGAGTTTTTTTAATGTCAGAATGAGGGATTCTTAGCATTGAGCGTCACTAAGATAATACCTTGCTGCACTCGCTTTAACACATTTCATCCCACTTTAACTGCCACTGAAATGCAGCCATTTCTGTTGTTAAATGTGACAACAGCAACAATGACACACTACTCCACGATTTAGGACGAGACATGCAGGACATAGTAGAAAGCTGAAATTTGCAGGGAAAGTTAGGGAGGCAAATTAATGCAATCAGCTGAATAGTAATCTGGCCTGAATGTTAAATCCAGCATCTCTAATGAGTGGAAAGGCTTGGTTTTGCAAGCAGCCATCAGTAACCCAGCTGTGCTCAACACCATACTAGGATATTAGCTCAGTGGTGCCTTAGGCCTCGGTCTCAAAGTAAGCTCGGTGCTGGCAGATGCCTGTGCAGTGAGAAACCAGTGATCCACTGCCCCGTTGCTCATTGCTGGTTCAGGGCTGTAGATGGAAGAGGCCTAGCATATTGTCAGCACTAAAAAGAACATTCTCATACAAGAACTGGCCAAGCCTGTCGCTGCGACAAGATCTCAGCCTAAAGCGGTATCTTAGCAATAGCACTGTGGGCTGTCATGCTCTGGGGCTCTGCTTGAACTATCTTTGTATTTGCTGCTTAGTAAGCATATATGTTCCCTCGGTTGGAGGGGAGCTGGCAGAGGTGGAACCAAAGAGCAGTCATTCCTGATCTGGGCAAACCGGACGCTGGTTATTGGCTGGGCAAGTGTCGATTGTGCAGAATGATGCATCCCAAGGGAAGTTTTAACTTGCATGTCCACCTTTTTTTTTTTTCTTTTGGGTGGGAGGAGGGAGATCTAGTTTGTGTGCATGTGCAGTCAGCTTTTAAATCCATAAATAGTGCTATGTGGTGAGCTCCTGGTTCAGAAGCAAGTCAGCAAGCAGACCTGTAACTCCTGTCTCCAAACTGAAGGCTATCCAACATTTGCAGTGTCATGGAGTAGTTAGGAATTAGAAAGTCCCCTGTGGACTGTAGTCCAATTTGGGATCAGACCCAAGTGCTGGCAAAATAACTTTTGCTTGTGCTTTTATCTCTTGGTTCATTTGACTTGGGAGTATAGGGCCTGATCTGTCCACACCGGGAGCTGGAGCAGCTTCCAAAAAAGTGCTGCATGGACTCAAAACTTACTGTGACTTAGAGCCGTAGACTCATACCCCCTTTATCTCTTTCCTTTCCTATCCTTTTCCTTCACACATCAGGTCTCCGTTTACACTTGGAGTAGCCTTGAGTCAGCTTTCAATGACAGGTCGCTAGTGCTGGTGCAGCCTTGCTGATCCCAGAGACTGAGATTAGCCAAAATAACTAGTGATTTTGGGTGCCCAGTTTGAGATGCATTAGAGGTGCCTGATTTGCAGAAAATGCTGGTTTTTCCCCCTCAGAAACTATTGCAGCCAGCAGCTTTTTTAACCATTTCTGAAGAAGGCTACAGTAGCTTTCTCAGAAAGAAGCCAGGAAGTTTGGTTTAAATTTCTTCCATTTTTTCTATGCTGGCACCCAGCCCTGTAAGGATGCTAAGCACCCTGAACTCAGAGCCAAAGGGACATGCTGTCCCTCAGAGGGTCAGAGCAACCAATGCTCTCAAGTAGACCCACCCCGGACAGTGGATCTGAGAGCAAGTCCCTCCAATGCCGCTACACTGCCACTTTGTCAGGAGTGGGCCAGGAGCAAGGGGCACAGCAAAGCAGCAGCCTCGACCTGCCTTAAGAGGCTTAGAAACCCAAAGCCCATTTTCAGAAGTGATTTACCCTTTAGGAGCCCTTGTTCAATGAGGCTTCTGAGTCACTTGTGAAAATGAAACAGGATCTGAAGCTGCTAAGATGTGCTTGAAAATCTCCCCCCCCATTTCTAGCCAACCTTCAATGCTGGATTCCTCACATATGCCATATGGTTGCAGGAAAGAATAGAGACATCAGTGTGTGTGTGTGTACCACGCCATCCTAATTATCCTCAACAAGCAGAATCATCAAAAGGGCCGTAGTTTAGTGGCTGACAGCATTTTGGATTCCAGCCCCAAGACTCCGGCTTTGTGCATTACAATGGAGTGCTGCGCAGCGCCTGTACATAACTCGCTCCCTATATAAACACAACTGGAAATAACGGGCCTCGGCTTTGTTTTGCATTATCGCAGTCCCGGCGGCTCAGCACATTTTAATTTGTCCAGTCATGCACAGAGCTTCTGAATCTAGGGAGCATTGTGGTGGGCAGGAAAAGGATGATCGGAAGGGGAAAAAAAGGATGGGTTTGGGAGAATGACTCATTAAATTCACCTCTGCCAAAGTTTTGGATGCTACACGGATAATGTTCCAGTCCTAACCTATCCTTGTTTGAACTTGGAGCCTCTGACCATAAAGTACAGGATTTGCCACCCCATATCCCTCTTGTCCAACCTTCCATCTTTGACTGTGTCCAGCATTGGGGGTAGAAGCCACTTTTTAAAGTATCCCCCCACCCCAACCCCGGTGCAGAGAGCTACTTTATGAGATGGCATCAGATTATGCCAGGTCTTTACATGCAAAAGAGCCACTTAAGAGGGCACAGTAGCTGTGCCTGTCCTGATACGTCTGAGGATGCCAGGAGGCCCTGCTGAAGGAAGGCAGTGGGGTGTTGAGCGTATTTGTGTTTTTACAGTGTTCTGGCTGTACTAGTTGTATGCACACACCAGCCAGCAGGGTAAATCTTCAAAATGAGAGCCATTTTAAATTGGATCCTGGTATGAATGGTGTGGAAGACATGGTCAAAAGAGTTTTGTTTGACTGTTTGTTTCTCCCAGACTCCCCAGCTGTCCCTGGGACCGAAGATTTTTGTACAAACACCAGAGCAAATTTTTGAAGGCCAGGCGTGGTCCATAGGAGTTTATCAGAGAAATGCTAGTAGAAGGTTAACTATGTTGCTGAGCAAACAACAGCCCAATGCAAATGTTAGGAGAACTATCTTCTGTGCTATAAATGTGAGGCTAAGCAGAAGATACTAGCACCCTGATAAATGCAGAGACCTTTAATAGTTTAACACTGAAAAAGGTTTATCGCTCACGCTCTTCCCATCTCCATTACTGCAAATAATTTAAGGCATATGGTGTTGCTTCCTTTTCTGTATTATTAGCTGGGTGCTGCAGTTCATGACTGTTGAGAATTAATTGTGAATAGTAACTGCTGAATAGCTTCTGTGGCAGAGGTGGGAGTAGGTTAGAGAGATTTTTCTTCTCTTCATTCTTAAAAATACAAAAATACTCATCTTGTCCACCATCTTCCCCAGAAAACATTGTTACTACTTTAGTCTGATTCAGTTACCACTACTACCCTCGTTGAGCAAAATACTTAAGTCTGTTTTTAATCTAGACAAAATATCCCTTCTACAGGGAAAGTTAAAAGTATATTGCTCTTAATTATTTAAAGTAAGATTGGAGATACCCGTCATGAACTGGCACCCTCATTTTCCTAAATTATTATTTCACCGAAGATGGGAGAGAACTTTTACACCAAAATTATAGTTCTCCAGTTCTGCATTAATAAAATCTTTTATTAATTTTTTTTCATATGGCCCATGAGCGCCAGACATGGAGCAGCACCCCGTTGTGCCAGGCCCTGTACAAGTACAGAAGAAGAAGGCTGATGCCCTAAAAGCTTGCAAGCTAGGTACAAGACAAGACTCCACAAATGGACACAGACAGGGAGAAATCACAGGAAAACAGGGAGACGGTCTTAGCTAGCACAATAGAGAATGATTTCAGCATTGCCCTGAATGAGATCTTCTCCTTTTGATTTTTCTAATCACGAATAATGTTTAAATTTAAGGTACAATGTGTCCCTGTGCAGCGGGCCAGTGTAAACCTGCGCCTCACTACACTGGGTGTCACATGGATCTTAAGTGATGTGCAAGACCTTTTGCAGAGGGTGAGTTTCATCCTCCTCAGTGAATTTTTCATGAGAGCTTAGACTGTGTCTCCGTTTTCTAGAACCTGTGAAAGATAATTGGATCACCCAATTCGCCAGGTGAAGAAACTGAACCAGAGACATACATTGCATTGTTTTGCAGAAGGAGCCTTATAGTTAGTCAAATACTATGATGATGGTACTCTACGACTGCAAAGCAGTATTACAATTTCCCCAACAAGAACCATAGTATTTCCCTCTGGGTTCTGCTATTATTTTTTAAATACCCCACAATCGATATTTCTTTCCACGGCAATGCTCTGCTATGAGAGTCATTAGTCATGCCTAGCAAGCGTCAACTGGACAAACAGCAAGCCGTTCAGTGTCAAAATTCAAACTTCTCTCTGATGAATCATAGCCGGCTCTGATTCTCGCTTGCATTTAGGCCACTGGCTGCGTAAAGGAGCCGTGCAGCAAGCAGCAACATAAATTCCAATGGCATCTTGCAAGGTGCCCTAATGCAAACGTTTATACAGAGCAGTGAAAAAATGGTGACCTCTCTGGTTCTGCATAGGGGCCTGTTATCAGCACACCTTCAGATGTCCATTTTGCTGCATTCACTAAAAGCACCCGGGGCCTGAGAACGCTTTAAAGAGCCGCTGCACATAATAAGAGATTGCAGTGCTGTTTCCCAGAGAGTGCCTGAGCAGACAGTCTCCCGGGTGCTAGTCTGAAATGTGTCAGGGTAAATCCAGCCAAGCACAGAGGGCTGTGAGCAAAGAAACATTCGAGATGGATCCATGGAGCTAAGCCCTGGGCATCAAAAGAAACCCAGTGCTGAGCAAGTTATGATGTCACAGGGCTGTGGTACACCTCTCCATTGCAACATTGCAGTGAGAAGACCACAGGCACCCTAATAGCAATCATTGCTTTAGGCCTGTCCAACTGTCCTTCCCATTCACCTTCACTTACTTTCTCTCAGGGGCATCTTTAGGCCTATGTAACCTGTAGCCCTGATTTTTGCAACAGTACCACTGGCAAATGCCAGGCTGAGCCCCCCTGAAATACGCCACGACTCAATGTAGGCACAAGACTTTGCTCAAGTGAAGCCAGCTGCAAGATGAGGGACTTCTGTCTCCAACCAGGAACCTGCCCATTTTAGGGTGGAGGGGAGGGTTGACCTTCATTTTGATTGTATGAAAATGGGTCCAGTTTTGCAAACAAGAAATCTTATTTCCTCCCTAAGATGACCTGCTGTCATGAAAGCTCACCACTTATGGGGACTTTCCATTTCAAATTTAATTTTCCTGCTCTTCTCTTTCCTAGCGAAGCTCATTAGATATCCTTTTCTTTGAAAGAAACTGAACTTGCTTCAAACGACGTTCTTAACTTTTGAGGTCAACGCACTTTTCTGAGCTTAATGGAGACTCCTGCTGAACAACCGAGAATACCAATTTGGATCAAAGTGTTTTAAATCCTTTCCAACAGTCTCATCTCTGAGCTTTTCAGGGTTTACTTTGCTTTGTTTTTCATGCCCACCAGCCGTTGAAAGCTGTCACATAGGCACATGACTCTTAGCTGCCCTGGAAATGCATTGTGTTGGCTTAGGATAGTACCTCTGTGTTTTGAGTCAATTTAGACGGTCTCATACATAGGACGCCTGAGAGATGCGTCTTGATAGGATTCTTGTGTCATTCGACCTTAACAAGGTCATTGGGAATCTCGCTGTCTTCCTAGGAAATGCCTCTGACTGGTTGTTGCTTTTCTGCCTCGTTTGAATTTTGGATGGGCCGATCCCGTGCAAGTGGAGCTTTGAAAAAAATTAAGCCAAGAGGGCTAAAATAGACAGGAAAAATGCACAGCTCTAAGGATGTTACAGCTGCTGGCTCCTATATTCCATACCTAGGATTGCAATGTTGCAGTTTTCTCTTGTTGAATGCACAGGGTAGAAGAAAGTGCTGGTGCCAGACTGCCACAGGAGTAGCGGCTGGGGACTTTTTCTTTTAAGGCCCTGAATCGGGTACAAATGGCCTCCCTTTACTTCTCCTCTGTGCTCAGCAGTCTGTCCCCCCCATCCCATTCTTCTCCTTCCCCTCCACCCACTGCTGCTGCTGCTCCTGGCTGCCCCAGAGATGGAGAGACCTCCAAGGCTGCTTTTGTCCTGCTCCGTCCAGGCTGTGCGGTGAGCTGGGCTCAGCTGGGGACGCCAGCAGTAACAGGCAGGTTCTCCCTTCCCTGAACAGGCTGCTGGATAACTCCCAGGGGGACTGGGCAGGGAGGAGGATCCCACCCACTGCTGCTGTCCCCAGCTGAACCTGGCTTCCTGCACAGCCTAGTTGGAGCAGGGCAGGAGCAGTTCTGTAGTGTCCCCACCCCTGGGGCAGTTGGGGACTGCAAATGCAGTGGGTGAGAGGAGGGAAATGAGAGGAGAAGGAAGTGGGAGAGAAGCAACATGCTGCTGCTGAGCATGGAGAGGGAAGGGAGGCATTTCTATCTGATTCAGGGACTTAAAGTCCCTGCCTGCTGCTCCTGTGGTTTGGTGTGAAAGTGGGGGTGCAAACACACCCCTGTTCCCCCTCTGAATCTGCCCCTACTTGGTGCTCGCACTAACCATGGCAGGAGCAATAAAGGAGACAAGCAGGAAAAAAGGCCTCATGGAGGCCCAGCTTGTGAGTCTAACACCATTATTAGCGCTAGGTTCTCCAGGGACAAGGGGGTGGTATGCACTATGTATGGTAGACCATACATAGTCTCACCCCTTCCAAGGTGGCTAATAAGACTGTGTCGGTGCAGGGATGGGTGAAAGGAACATACATTTGATCCTGAAACAGGCGGGCATGGTTCCTTCTCTGTCGAAACTCCTTCCAGGATCTGTGCTTTCACACGACCCCCTTACAGGCTCTGACCTCTGCATATTAGATGTGATTCACTGCTGCCCAAAGACCTCTGTGAGCTTCAGGAGCCACATGGGCTCAAGCTGCACGGCACCTTTTCTTAAGCCGGGGAGACCCGAGGAACGCGGAGGAGACGCTACTCCCACCAAGGGTTTCTGTTTTTAATTCTTTCTGACATTTAGATGGTCAGTGGAAAACCTTGTCAAATAAAACAGGAAGTTTGTCTGACATGTAAGCACACTGAGCGCGGGATGAAAACCAGCCAAGGCAGCCTCAGGGTGTTGTCCTGGAGCACCCGGTTTTCACACGCCAGACCAGAGGGTGCCCAGAGTGGCAAGTCTCCATTAGAAAGAAATAGCTGGAGCAGTAATGACTATCGTCTCTGAAGACAACCCTGGGGGGCAAGGGAGGACTGAAGGAAAGGATGGCCTAGTGACAGAGGATTTAAAGCCCCACGTTTGATTCTTTGCTCCTTTGTAGCACTAGTCTTTAACCTTCGGCAACTTGCTTCGTCTTTCTGAGGTTTTACCACCCACCTTAAAAGCAAGTATAATACTTCCCTACCTCAAGTGATGGGAGTGGTATGAAAAACTGTGCTACGGGTTGTGAAAAGAAATGGTGCAGACACATGACGTGTATGCTGGGGGAACGTACTCTGGAGTTTACTCCAGGGTAACATTTTACACATCTGGAGTGGACTTACAACTGGCTCTCTGGAGATAGCTGCAGTCCGCTCTGTAACAGCACCTTAACCTTGAGGCAATGGGGGATCAGTAATGGCCTCCAGGGGAGAGCTGTGGACACATGGCCAGTACACCGGTGTCTAATTGCCCCTTCAAAAATAAGGAGCATCTTACTCCCAAGGTGGAATGACTTACAGTGGGATAGAGCTGTCTGCCATGTGTTCACTCCACTTCTAGCCCAAAGTCGAATTACTGCAGAGCAAACGTGTCACAGGTCTAGCCCCAAAAGTTGCTAAGCTGCTCCGTGATAGGAGGATGTCATGCATATCTCTCAAATTCTGTGGTTTAGAGATCAGCAAAGCCTACGCAGTACTACTTGTGTCTCTGCACAAGGATGAATTTTGACTTTGGCATTTTTTTTTTTTTTTTAATCCAACTCAACCAAGGACTTTCAGAAGAGACTACTGATTCTCAGTGCTCTATTTACTGCATTTTGAAGAGGCCTGTTTCCAAAGCAAGCCCAGCATTTTCACAACCAGGCTTCTTTAACATGTCTTAATTTGTGTCAGCTGCTAATCGCTTTTGAAACCCTTGACCTATAAATGTTCAGTACTACGTGGTGGGGGAAAAAAAAGATCAGATCACTTTAAAACACCCCCACCCCACAGTTAAGTTGTCTTAAGCAAGCAGAAAGTTGGGTGCAAAGCTTGCACGTGATGTTAGCGGTCTGGGTTTGCCACTGAGCAACAAATAAAGCCAAAATGGCCTGTTTTCCACTTTGCATTCCGGTGTAGGCTTTGATTTCAGATTTTTGTCACCAGAAATCCTTTTGATTTCAGCAGCTGTATATTTTGGCATCCTAAAATACCTTTAATTTGAGTTTTGTTTTAGGAACAGGCAAAAGGTTTCTGTGGTTTCGTAGGTTGGGTGTAACTGGAATGACATAGGAAACGTCTTTTTTTGCAAGCCATCTCTCCTGTCTGTACTTGTAACAAATTAGTTTCAGCAATGTATTGCATGTAGCTGGTTCCTTGATGAATATCCTACCAATCATAGGAATATTTGAAACAATTCAAACATTTGAGATCATGCAAATGGAATTGAATGTTGTGACAAGATAATGATCTCTTTGCTTCGAGGTAAGTGTCAAAACAGGAGACAATTTTTCAATTAGTATACAATTTGCTGGAAAATATTGCTGTTATTTCACCTTTTTCTTTCCCTTTTGTTACGTGAGATCATGTCCTCTGAAAACAAATGGCAGACACCAGCCACAGGCATTGCAAAATCTGCAAGGTCTAGTGACTTTTATCCCTATGTAGAGAGCTTGTGCTACACACAATGTAAGCCCTACATAAACTTGGAAGGATTAAGTGAGGTGTGTGTGTGTGGAGTATGGTGCCTGGTCTGGATGCACTATAAAGGGAGCATTTCATCTTGAGAGCAAAGGGCTCTGAAAAACCCCATAGGATCCCACAGGCTCCTCTCTCTCTCTACCTAGGAAGAGAAAGTTGTCACAATTAGAGGCTGTCAGCTAGGAATTTTTTTAAGCACACTGCTTCTCCTTTAAGAGGTGATCTTTTGAGATGATCGTTCAGATGCTTAGCTAGATCAGCACCTCTGAAACTCTTTTCTTTTCACATGCTATTGCATAGCATCCTTTTTTGCTGATTTGTTGTCTTCGTTTCCATTAGCCAACTCACAGCCAGCATTAGAGCTGCTAAATTTGGTTATCTGCATTAGTGTCTCTCTATTTCCATTTCCCTCTGGGTTTTTAATCAGCTGGATATGTTCAATGTGTATATGCGTCCTGTTTGTTTTAAAATGTTGCATAAAATCGGTTATGTAACCGTTTTTCCTGCTTTTACTATACCCACTGGTAAATGTGTTACCCACGTGTCTCACCTAAAGATTTCACCGGCACAAGGATTTACTCTTGTTTCGGTTTTAATTTCAAATCTGTTACTCTAGAAGAACTCTGTGAGCCTCCACAGTCTTTGTAACTGGAGGAGCCCAAAGCAATTTTCAAATTCATTCTTCACAACAGCGCTGCGAGGTAGAGAGTTATCATCATCCCCATTCACAGAGGAAGGAACTGCTGCAGGGTGGAAGGATAAAACCCCAGTTTGTCAGTAGCTTCTAATATTTGAGTGTGCCATTATAAACACATTTACAAACCTTATTCCAGACCCTGGGTGCCCATCAGACCTTTAACTTAACATTGAGGCCTCTGAAGTTAGAGTCTGAGCCGAGTATAAAACCCTGACACAACATCTTTAAAAGTGCCTTAGGAAACCAAGTCATACTTTCAGAAGTGGCTTGGAAACAAATGCCAAAGCTGTTTAAGCATCTTTAGATGGAAATAAGAATTTAGGCGCATGATCAGACGTACCCAAGCATACTAGGCATCCAGCTCCCCCATTCATTTCAAGTCCTCTGCCTTGTTTGGCCGTTTCCCTAAATAAGAGGTGGGCAACTATTTGGGCCGCAAGAGCCACACGGAGTTTTGATGAGCGGTCACAGGCCAACTCACAACCGACTCCTCACTGCTTGGTCATGCAACAACTCACCAAAAGTCCCTATGGGGTTTTGGGCAGGTGGGCGGCAGTGTTCAGGAGCGGGACAGGTGGGCGAGGCCGAGGACAAGGACGCACTGCAATCTGCTCCCTGCACACCCTGCCCCAGTGGGAACTGGGGGAGCTCGACCCTATGTGGAGTGCCACGGGGGCAGCCGTCGGCTGGATCTGGCCCATGGGCCATATTCCACCCCTGCCCTGAATTCTGCTAAGAAACTCTGTTTAGCTTGCTATGCAAGTGTTGCCTGGAGCACTCTGAGTCTTACTGGGCATGTCTACATGATCTATTTGCTGTCTCCATGCAGAAAGCTCTCCACGTCCACGTCCCTCTTAAGTTGCACTAAACTAATAAGCACTGCCATAAGGCTGGATAGGCATCTGGCTGTGGTCATCTGACCCCAGCACTCTTTCCTGCCTAGGCAGGAGGTTGGGCCCAATGATCTGTTGAGGTCCCTTCCGACCCTAGCATCTATGAATCTATGAGGTTAGTATTTAAATACAAGTACTATCCTACTGTGGAGTTCTCTACTGTGCAGCAGTGCACCTGTAGATGCATGAGGATGCTTCAGTTTAGGGGCTGCCTTTTAGCTAGCCCCATGCTGAAATACCTCTGGGCCCCAGCCAGCCTCTCCACAGCACACTGAGCCACCAGGTCAGAGCAGCCCCGGCCTGGCAGGCTGACCCTCCGGCCCCCTGCCAGCTGGGGCTGCTCCGACATAGCTCAACATGCTGCGGTCCCAGCTGCACGTGTAAACTTGGTGCCTGGGAGCGTTGAAGTCTAGCACAATATGTGGCAAAATGTATTGCTTTGCATGCTGACAGTCAGTTCGGTATTTCTGAAAAACTTTACCCCAGGTTTCCATTGAGAAAGGGAAGCGTCATTCTTTCTATCACAGGGTGATACTATTTTATGGCCACCTGCTGTTGCAACTTCAGACTAATAGATTAAATTGTAAAACCCAGGTTTTGCCCCGTAAGTTTTTAGGCTCAGTAACCCATCATGCATTTTGTTCTCACTCATTTAGCAGCTCTCTTACCTTAAGAGTATGTTTGCGCTTTGTGGTGTAGGGCAGGTATCTCTAGTGTTACTGATGGCTCATTTCATATTCGTCATTATTAGCAGTAACATTTGGTAGTAAAACAATCTTTGTTGTCATTCTGTACTGGGAATCTTTTTCTCTGCACCCAGGAAAGATTCAGAACTTGGCTTTCTTTTAAACATTTGAAAATCAATTATTTCTTGCTAACAATATGTTTTAGAAGAAAACCTGCAGAAATAAACAAAGGGATTGGGACTTTTGCCATTGACTTCAATGAGAACAGGAGCAGATCCAGAAATAGGTAATTGGGTTTTTCATGGCAGATTCTCCAAGGATACTTTTTGGTAATTAGCACGGTGAATAGAAAAGATGCCATTAAGTGTTCTGAAGTCCCAGAAGCAAAAACAAAGAGAGGAAATGAGATTTTTTTTTCTGTGATAACAGTGGGCACCGCAAAGCTTGACATTTACAAAGCACTTTACACATGTGTGTTTAACCGGCCCACTCCCAAGTGAGGGAGAGAAAACTCAGTTCACTTATCCCCACTTTACTGATGGCAAAACTGAGGCTTTGGGTTCAAGGGCTGGAATTGTAACTTCCAACCCCGCTGTGAGAAAGGTGCAACTCGCTGCTGCACAACCTAAAAAGCAGACTCAACAACGAGCTTACAGATTCATCTTACTTGCAAGTCTCTCCCCACTCCTTACTCTTAGCAGGGAAGGAGAGGAGTTTAAATATATACTTCGGCATCAGTTGTGTTTGAAGATCCCATCAAACTTCCCCTGACACCAGTAAGAAGAAGGTGCTAGTGCTTTTGAAAATCCCACTCTGTCTTTACGTACCTAAATACCTGTAAGCACCCAACCTTGAGTTCCTTCCCTCTCCTTTCTCCAAGCAGTATCTCCCACATGTGCACCTGGCTGTGTACCCTAGCTGGGAAGTACAGGACATGGAGACGGAGCCTTCCTCAACCATCACCTTCTGCCTACGCACTCGAGCCTGCCTGCCTTGCTAGAATTACCGTCTGAACAGGGCCGAGCAGAGAAGGAAAAATATCTTTACTTGCTCTTATCCCTCAGTTTAGCTGAGTAAGGGCTGTAACCATGAAGGCAAAAGTGATTTGCCCAAGACCAAACAGTGACCATGTAAGATCCAGGACTCATGGACCAGGCGACATCTCTATAACCGAACAACTCCTCCTGTGCCCTGCCTAGTGAAAGACTTGCCGAAAACTGCACTATGTCTTCCAGTTTTCATAGCTGCATTTAGTTCCATCTTGTTCATTATCCTTACTAAAAACCTCATCAGTTGTCATTACACAGACTTCTGCAGATTCCTGCGGGCCAGATTCTGCTCCGGGTTCCACAGCGTAAGTCTCTACTAACAGCAGTGGAGTCGTGCTGGATTGGCATTGCTGGAACTACCATTTGGGCCTCGTTCTCTAGCTGTACGCAGCACAGAATAACCAGAAGAGACTTTTTGGGGCAGTATTAATGCCTACAATTTTCTAAGCATGCTTTAACGGGCAGGAGGGGGAGGACCCAATGAGAAAAGAGCTTTTTTTAAAGAAGTAGTTGGTATTATAGGAAATGAGAAGTGCTAATCAGAGGAAACTGTTCGTTCTCGTTATCAGTTCTCACTGTCTCATTTCTTGCAATATGGCACTTTAAATCCATCATTGTGACTCTTTAGAGTCTGCTCATTAAAGAGAAAGTCTGTTGACTGTCTCGGCAGCAGACAGGCATCCTACAGCCCATAATTTTCTTTAACGAGAAAGTTCATATGGATTTTATCTTTAATTCTAATTAAATCAGTCGCTCAATTACAGGAAAATGTACAACTCTCCCCAAACTGTGGCTGTTTAATGGTACTCTGAGTCTTTTATTGCATCTCCTCAAGTGCCTGGTTCAGAGCTTACAGAAGTGCACTGGAGTTGTTCACTGAAATCATTAGACGTTGGAACAGACCACAAGCATAGATTTTATTTTTCTTCCTTGCATGCGTGCCGATAATATCCAAGTCATCTGTATTGTGACTTCATCTCGTGCAGCAAAGCTGACTAGCCTTGATACAGTGACTGGCATAGCTGCAACTGTATTGAACCCTAGGCTTAAAAGAGGCCATGCAAAGCTTACAGCAATTGCTTCAGCGGTCTGTATTGAAGCTCGTGCACCAATTGCTGAACTGGATCTACTACAGCATTCATCTATTCAGCAGAGCACTTAAGTATGATCTTAAGTCCCACTGACTTCAGTGTCTAGGATGGGACGTAAGCTTATGATAAGTGCTTTGCTTTACCTTACACTTTGCAAAGTGAATGAGAAGTGCTGCCGCATCAGAGTAATGATGTTTTCTACCTGCTTTACACAGACGTGATGACTTCGCCAGAGGCCAGGCAGTGAGGAACCAGGCCCGCTGTGTATTACGGAGTTTAAGATTTGTAAAGTGTCCAAGTTGTTTTTTTCAAAAGGGATTTAAGAGCCAAAGTCCCATTCACTTTCAGTCACATACGAATGCAACCCCATCTAGTTGTGCTTTATCTGTCCAGAGAGGGATTTTTCATTAAAAGTAACAGTTTGGAAAATTCGAAAAGTAACAATTTGGTGGCAAGTCTGAATCCACCCCAGCTGTAAATACTCTTTCCTCACTCTCTTTTCACCATTAAAGACCATTTGGTCTCAGTATAAAAGCGCCGAAGAAACCTTACAGCTTGGACAGCACTAAAAGTTTACAGACACGTTATACAAACATGTGCCTGTATCACTGTGTGTGCTTTTCCTCTCTCACCTCTTGGTGAACCCTGTATTCTTAGGATAGTTTAAGTCAGTTGAATTTTGTCCAGAAATGCAGTCCCTTACTTCCTTTTCTTCCCTACTGTCTCCTGGACATGTGCATCTGACAAACAGCAGTGCTACTGACCTTGAACATAGTAAATGTCTGCACAATACAGGAAATGTATAGTATGGAAATAGGTAATAACCCACAAGAGTTACACACCCTCAAAACAATGGCTGGACAACCACAGAGAACCATAAGTTTGGCTTTCTATGGTGGAATTACAGGTTGGCATCAGATAGTGACCTACACACCTTCCAGGAAAAGATATAATAAAAATACTGGACTTTCCCTCCCCCTGCCCTTTTTCTTTCTTTATTCATCATATATAAACCCTCCCTCAACATGGGAGGGTTTTAAGTTTACAAGTAATTTTCCAGTTTATGTGGTTTGGCCCCAGTCAAGACTAGTCTAGTCCCAGCTCACGCCCCCTGCTTCATCAGTCTTCATGAGCCATTGCAGGGCCCAGCTTGTTGCGGTCGTAAGAAAGGCCATACCCCTAGAGCCGATACTCTGACTCACCCCTTCTTCTGGTCTACCCACTGGGGGTGGGGGCTCTTGTGAAGGCGACGCACACTTGGCCTGGTGGGGAAGAGGTTATACCTTTCTTACAACCCCTTCATGTCAGTCTACCCGGTACAAAGGGACCACCAGGCAACTATGACTCTAGTAAACCCTAAGTGGTCTCTGTGTTGTTAAGCATTAACATGGTTAGGAAAATATTGTGGGGTATGTGTGGTTTTCTCCCCCCTCCCTCCCCAAAGGCAGCTCTCATATAACGCAGCATAAACTGTCACACTTAGCAGTAAAAGCCAGCAAAGATCTGGGAGATATGCCTCATGGTCTAAGCTTATGGAAACTGAAATATGTATCATAGCCAGACGCCTAAATATTCTTGAAGACCTGTGGTATTTAATAGGTGATTCAGACCACAGGATGAGCACGTGGGAGGGCTATAACTGCACAAGCACAACATGCTTTACAGTGCAATATGCCTAGCTACGTCTTTAACGTGTCTTCCTGACCACAGAGTAGAGTATGATGTGTAAGGACATATCCAGTGGTGTCTTCCTATATTGTACCCAGCTTATCTTGGGAGGCTACTGATAAGAGGCAGAAACAGGTTTACAGCCCAGTCTTGTATTTGCTTGCACTTTAAAACGTGAAAACAAACACTTTTTCCAAAGTATAAGTGACTACCCATGGCATAGATTTTCACCTATACTGCCTGGGGAGACTCAAGAGGTGGGGAGATGGTGGTACATAGATTGGCAGCAGGTCTTCTTGAATTTGCTGAGTTCTTCAAATTTCCCTCTAGCCTATTCACAATATTTATAAATGGCTGGTTTTAATATTCTCATAAGTGATCTCTGGTTGGTTTTATTTAGACTTGTTCTGCTGAAACTTTTGGAACTGGTCTGAACCAGATCTCTTGTGGACTTGGAAGGCATCAATTGGTTGGGATTTATATACTTGGGAAAGAGGGAGGGTTTCTTATCTCCTTTCCTTCTTCATTGTGGAACGCTGTTTCTGTTTCTTTTTTACCTTAGTTTATGGTCTTCCTTGACCAGGCTAGTTTTTGTTGTTACAAATTATCTAAGCATTTTAACAAAAATATACCTATTACAGCAAAACAGCATTTAATACACTTGGTTACATCAATCACTACTACAGCTGTTCAGAGATAAAGCTATGATGCAGTGTATGTGGATTATTTAATGTATGGTCTTCCCTTATCTCCTTTCAGGCCTTGTATTTTGTTCAAGTCTTTGACAGCTCCCTTTACTTGCTGACCAAGTTAGTTGTCACATCTGGAAAGGTTCACACTACAGTCACTCAGAAACAGGCTGCGGGCCTTTGGCTTAGCAACACTTCCACAGGCCCCTGGAAAATGGCAAAGGTTGGCAACAATATACAATACCAGGTAGCCCAAAATGATTTGTAAATTATAGACCCTGCATACAAAAGTCATCTCGGTGGAGAAAGGGACTCTCACGCTCCATTTTAAATGGAAAGCAATCTGGAAAGTTAGTGTCCAAGCCACATATTGCCAACGGGACCTCAGGTTCTGTGGTCTTATCTAAAGATACGCACTACTGCATAGTTGTGCACAGAGAGGATGTGAGTTTTAGGTAGTTTCAGGAAGTGGCTGGACTTGGTTCTGATCACAAGTAAACCCTGGTAAATCCGGTGTTGCTGCACTGAAATCGAGAGGGATCCACCAGTGCTATTCTCCTGCATTCAGCTGCATCTCTCCTAACCAACACCAAACATGAAAGGAATCAGACTCATCCTTACATGCATTGAACCGTTACTGAGCCATCCACCTACCACATGCACATGTGCGCCTGTTGAGCTCCAAGTCTACTGCTTCTGGGTCAAATCCTAAGGGGCTGCAACTTCCACTGACTAAAAATCTCCCTAGACTTTGCCCTTAATAATTACTGTACCACAGTGATTTCATCCCACAGTCCTCGAGGAGCTCAGCAAAACCGACTGAGCCTTCCCAAGCTGAAAAGGTTAACTTCCCCCACACAAAATCTACTCAAGTGTTTCCTTTCTGTGCCATTGCCGCACGCGCTTTTGGTATAGATTACAAATTGTTAGGTCTTGGAAAAGCTGCACTCGGCATACATTCAATAGCAAGTGCTGCATATTATTCCTAGTGTATGTTTTGACAGCGCAAAGCACGTTGAGCATTGGTTCTGACGCATTACAGTCTTAACCTTTGAGGGATATTAACAATTCAGTAGTTTGTACAGGGCCAAAAATGCATCCCCTACTATAACTTCATTAAGTGCTACACCAGAGATTAACCCAGCATTTTATAGAGATGTTACAAAGATAATACAGCAAAATCACATTAAAATCAATGGGAAGGCATCCAAGACTTGTAATCATATCATAACTAATACGGTTTAGAGGAGTCTGATCTTATTGATCTCAAAAGAAAATGGAGCGAATTTAAGGCTGCAAGTTCCTGTAGAAGTCCAGACAAATACACAATCGTGTGTATTATTGTTTAAACTTCCATCTTCCTTAAAAGCGGGAATAACAGAGCAACTGGTAGGTGGATTATCCACTCCTGTTTTAAGATGCGACCTTCACGTCTGATAATCCACTGAAAGGCCAAGCATGGAGGCTGTTATGTGACTGCTGACTGAGCAGGGACGAGACCTCCACACTGCACTCATGGTTGACCTAATGACCAGCCTATGCTAAAGACACCAAAGCAGACTCAGTGTAAAAACAAAGTCCTTTGGCACCCAGATACTAACATGGTTTTCTGTGATGGGATGGACTGGATTACAAATGAGTTTACACAATCAGTGCAAGAGGGCAGGGGGGACACGTGCCAGCCATCTAACCCCCTTGGCCTTAGAAAATCAAAGCCCTGCTTAACGGCTCGGCTTATTCAACCCCAGTGTTCAGCATGCCACAGGATTTTTTTGCATGAAGGCAGAACGAATACATTCAAGTCGCCGGAATCATCCTGGTTTCACAAGGGTAGAACTGGCGGCAGAATCTGGCCATCCGCTCTGGACGCAGTTTAGTCAAGAAAAGTGCCCCTAAATGAAGGAGCATGTGCCTGAGTAAAAATCTGAAAGGACCTGAAGACTTGTTGTAGAGTTAATCTAATCTACAGTAAAGTGAGAGCCAAACCTTGAAATCATCGGTTGCTTTGCCATTACTTCCCTTGGAGCAAGACTCCACCCCGAATGCACAGACTGTGACCCCCTATGAAAATAAAACCAAGTGATAGCTAATAAGCAAGTGGGAAGGCTCTTGTCATTGTATCGTCACTGTTGATCATTGTATCTTCACAAGGTGTCATTGTATCTTCACTGTTGGTGACAAAACCATTCCTTCTTGGTATTTTTTTCTGTCTGTACATCTCAAGGGGTGCTAATCCTAGTCACCCCTGACATTTGGTAATAGCTCCTATTCTAAAAGTCTAACTTTGTCTTCCAAGCAATTTTCAGTGAGCCAGAAACTCAGAGGGTATAAACCAGTACAGTTCCATTGGTGTCAAAGGAAAAGTACCTAGGACCTCAGCTGAACTAGTCTGGTAAACTTCAGCTAAGGCTCTGGTCTTTTGTTCTTCAGACCCAAGTCGATAGTCCTAGCAGGGCAGTGGGAATGCTGCTTGTGTTTTCTTGTGCAGCCCAAAAGATGGTGGGTAACATTTTCTAAAACACTAAAGTGATTCAGGAGAGAGTCCTACTGAACCCCCTGGGAACTAAAGCCCTGACATGCCTGAATCATTTCTGAAAATGGGACTTTGGCTGTCAACATTTGATCCCTTGTCTCCAGGTCTCAGCCCTCTTTTTTGCATTCATAGGTTTGGGGACTGTACACAGCTTGAGCGAGACGCACCTGGTGCGGTATGCTAGTACCAGTGGCTGGAATGCATGCAGATTTTTACTGGATTATTCAGGGAGTCTCCTGCAGATTTAGTGATGAAGTAGCACCTGGGTTTTTGTGCCCATTACAAAGCTGCTTCCAAAAATCTCATTGAAGGTTGTCCTCAGCTAGAGATGAGCTCAAATTGGATCTGGAAGCCAAATGCTTTTGACTTTGCAGGAGAAAGTGCAGATTTGAATGCCCAGAGCTATAGCTGTGGTTTTGGGTGAGTTCCACTACAGGAAGGAGACTCTTTTTTTTTCAGATGGGGCAAGATACAGCACATCTCTCCCATGCCAGAGCGTGACACACAAAGTTCCAGTGCTGTTCACAAACACAGAGCAACTCTAACCTAGATTCATCCTCAAACTAGAATCCTCCTCCTTAATCCATTTGCCCTATACCTGGGCAAAAAGGAGACGGTGGCTAAACTTCAAGAAGGGTTGAGTGAGGAGGACACTGCCTGATAGAACTGGTGTGGAAACCCTGTAATAGTGAAGAGTCAAACATGTGTGCGTTGTATGAATAAACCTTTATTCTACAACCAAATGTGCACCAGATGCTGGGTTTAAAACTGAAGCCTTTTTCCACTATCCTGGAAAGGCTGAATGGAATCTGAACATGGGCCACATCAAAGAACAAGAGTGCCGGAAAGCTATTTCTCTGTGATCCCAGGTGAATCTGGTCTTCGCAGGGGCACCCACTACACTGGCCAAGAGACTCAGTTGCTGACAGTGTGTGAACCACTTTGCTCAAGTGGGTCATTTTTAATTTTGGGGCTAAGATGGCAGTCACATGAGCAGCTGAGTTGAGTACAACTTTATGCTGGCCTTTCTCCCCTCCCTTACATGCACATGCACAGCTCAGATTTTAGGTTTAGGAGGCCGGGAACACAACTTGGGTAAATAGTATACCATAGGAAGAGAACGGCTTGGCTGCTGGCTTTTATGGCAGCATATAGCAAGACTTGAAGAGAAAAGCAGTAAATAGTTTGCCATGCTGAATTTTCACGTTGTGAAAACATAAATCTCCGAGATTGCCATGAAAGGTCCATTCACACATTGTCAGCAGTAGTGCTTTGCATTTGTATAGCAGTTGAAGAACCCTAGAGTATTGTATACAAGGAGGAATTAAGTAATCACAGTGCTCCTAAGGAGCAGACAACTAGTGCTATTATAGATTGCAGAGTGAGCAGCTTATGAAGACGGGTCAAATACAAATACAGTTTTTCAGAAGGCCACAATTCCCTGGATGCAAGTCACCAGAGGTCTCCAGAGTTCCCAGTCCTACTCTAAATATACAGCCCCTTGCTTCCGAACTGAGGACCCCATTTCTAGCATATGCCCTTTGTTATAAGATGCTTCTTGCCCCACATAGGAGAACACAGCCATAAAAAGCTGTAGGAAAGAGAAAACCCCTCTGCTAGAACAGTTGCATGGTTATGAAAAGGTAACATGGTATGAAAGCAGCTCCTGAGGAGCAGCACAGAAAGCTCAGTGGATGGAGAGGGGGACAATGATGGAATCTGAGCTGGCACAGGGACCAAAATATATTCTGCTTAAATTGATTAATCCTATCTGATCAGCCACTTCCTGTCCCCAGCTTGCTCCCTGGGGTATATCCTACCACGAGGCATGTGAGTGGGACCCTATAATGTGTGTCTCCTCTACACAAATCCTCTGCTGGTGGAACCGGCCTGTCCTAGCTCCTCCATGGCACCTTATGCTGGCCATAGTCAGGCCCATTTGGCTTCAGTAAGCAGCGGCCAGCAGAAGGAAAAGTTGTTGGAGTAGGGGCAAACCAGGAAAACCAGTTAGTACTTGTTCTACAAGTGAAACCTGTTCTCCTTCCTGCTCCCTAGGTGTGAGCAAAGGAGAGGGCAGGGACTTGGCCCTCACTTTTTGCTCCACTCCAAGACACTTTTACTCCTCCTGGGGTCCAGAGGGTTACAGGCAGCTCATCTGTCCTTCGCCTTCTTCACCCGCTACCTTTCCTATCCCCAGGGCAAGAGGCTTGGAGTGCTGGTGGGCTCCTGCTGCTGATGCATTGCGGGATGCAAGTGGTTCCTTTTGTCAGGTTGCCCTGATATGTGGAGGAGACCTAATCTAGCCCTTAGCAGGTCATGCAGGACAAAGCCTCTCCAGAGACAGGGCAGTCAGCAATATAGGATTTAATTTAGGCAGGACTTTCTCATTCCTGGCAGGATTGGATCCTTATCAAATCTCCCCTTCCTTCAGGTTCTGGTTGGAAGCAACAGCAGTACCCCCCCACTGGGGGTTTTGCCCTGAAACTGGACATTTAAAGGGTCCTGAATCAGACAGGTATTTTTTAATGCGGCACAAGCAGCTTTGTACCTAAATCTTAGTCATTCTTCTTTTTGCTTTAAAACCATGATAGGGCTAAATTACTCTTGCTTTAAATACGGAAGCACAACTAAAAATAGCCAGGATCCTCACCTCAGTAGCTAGGAAGAGGTACGTGGGCAGAAGAGGTACCTGACCTTAAGAATTTACCCCCGGCCTGAAAATTTCTGTGGGCATCACTGTCTCTAGCATGCCATACTGCTTAGCAGAACATGCAACAGCGCGGCAAGACAGAGGAACTGCTCTTCCACTGCCATCCTTCCACAAGCTTGAATCCCACTGATTACCAATGTGCTTTAAAGTCCGTGGAGGTAAGGCACTGCACAAGACTTGCTTTGCAGATGGAAGAGATGCCCAGCCAGTGCTCAGTCGGTCAGGGCCTTGAGTTTCCTTTTCAGCTTGGTTGCTGGCCTGTGCACGGCAATCAATCTCCCATATACATTTTGCCAAATCAGTATTTATGTACTGGCTGAATTGTCAGGCAGCTGAAAATCCCAGTATGTAGCCAAAGGCTGTGCAAATAGTGTACGTGGGAGGAGAGACAGGGAAGGAATCGGAACACTTGTATTCCTGCAGAAACAACACTGACTCATGAAAGACACCCTCCCCTTCAGAAGAACGAGGGGCCGAACCCTGCCCTACCATTTGCCCTTCCTCCAGGTTTCTGGAGAGCCTCACATTGCTCAAAGCCAAGGAAGTTCCCAGGTTTTAGCGCTTATCCCCGTCTCCTGGTCAAG
Organism: Caiman crocodilus; assembly: GCA_030014935.1. Classification (NCBI taxonomy): domain Eukaryota; kingdom Metazoa; phylum Chordata; order Crocodylia; family Alligatoridae; genus Caiman; species Caiman crocodilus. The sequence continues at coordinate 3,729,173 of JAGPOW010001661.1, forward strand.
TGTAGGATCATTTTGTCTTTTCCCTGCCTCCTGAATCAGCAAGTCAGGGCTGACCGGCATCCGGAAGGAGCCTGGTGGTGCCAGGGACAAACAGCTAGTCAAGGACCTATACACAGCACAAGGTCCAGCTCTTGTTAGATGTGTCATGTCTCCACAACCTGCTCACTGCACTGCCTCTCTTCCGGTCTGCCTTAGTTGTACGTGTCCTTTAGCCAATCCAGCCCCAACTTACACACAAATACGGGGCAACGGGGGGAGGGAATGTGTGGAGTGGGCCCCCTTCCTCTTCCTTTCTTTCATGAGGATCAGTCTGTGCCTTACTAACCCTTTTTCCCCTAGATCTCCCTTGGAAAGTCTGATCAGACTCGCTATACCAGGTTTCCTCAGGCGGAGATTGCTTCATTCTTCACTTTGAGGTGTTCAAACTCTGGATCCAACTTTTGCCAAAGCCTCCTGCACCAGGGAGAGCCAGAACCTCAGACCCAGCCAGCCCCCAAACTTTTGAGTATTCAAAAGTCACACTCAAGTCACACTTTCTATACTGAGCCCACCAGAAACTCTGTCGAGGTTGGGCTTGTGGCTAACACACCAGTCTGGGGCTCGAGAGATCTGGCTCTGCTGCATACTTCCCATGTGACGCTAAGCAATGTCCTTAAGTGATGCATCTCAGTTTCCCTTATGTGCAAAATGGAGATTGAGATCCTTAGCCTGCCTTCTCTATTTAGACATCAGCTCTTTCAGGGCAGGGACTGTTTTGAACATGTCGCACCCAGCACATCACAGCCTTGATCTCAGGTTGTGTACCTTAATTTCCCTGCAGAGCTTGGCAAGAAAGGCCTTAGGAGATGGCCATGTAGTATCTGCTCTTAACGTAACAGAACATGTGAAATAAGAGATGATCTGGTGAACAATGGCAAGTTATTACTATTTTTCAACAGTAGATTTTATGGGGTTAGATGGGGAAATGTTTCGTTCTAGATAACAGTGAAATCGTGGCTTCTTGACTACCCGGCTGTGCTAGTAAGACAGTCTGGTTTGTTCGTATAGAAAAGAGTGTTTTTGAGAAAAAAAATGCATCCCGGTAGAGATGATCAGATTTAACACCCATACTAAGCTACCATCTGCCACTTATGAATGGAAATTAAAACAACATGCCGGAGGTTCAGAAGGCTACAAGGATTTGACTGCCCCTCAAGTCTTTGCCTTCCCAGCAAGCAGCAATTGGTTCTGGCTAAACACTAGGAAAAAGAAGCAGAGCTCAAAATATAGCTTAGGTACTTTGGCACAAATCATTTATTCAACATCTTTTAAACGAGTAACCATTTGGTTTGTTTGGTGTTGTGTGTGTGATGGGTAATTGTCAGCCTTGGGGGTCTATAATTAGTTTTACTGTGTACCATGTGTTTATAAAGGGGAAAATGGTGTTTAAAAGATCATCCTTTTCCCATTGTTAACAAAACAGTGCAAGCAGATGCTGTCTGCTATTGGTTGGCCCTTCTTCATGACCCATAGAATGAGCTCTGACTAATCTAAAATGATTAGTATGAGCCTAAATAACCGTAAGGGAACAATTTCCTGTGTGTGTTTCTAGCTGGCTAGAGCAAAGAAATACCTAGAGAGGTTAGACAAAACATTAAGCCCAGTTTTCACACCAAAGGGGCTTGGAGAAATTATTTGCAAGTGGCGGCACCCACAATGTAGTTTATAAAGTGCTTTTCACACACTCAAAGGACAGTCCCTCCTTCAGGGTGTTTTCAGTGTAAGGATGTGGGCAAGGAGGAGGAGTAACAAATAGGATAATAACAACAAATAGGCAGATGAAGGCTGGAACGCAAGTCATTGGATGCTTGGATCTCTGTATGGGCCTAAAGGCAATTGTAAGGTTTGCCCATCTTTCAGTGGAGGACTGGAAAGCTTGAGGAGCAACAGTAGTTGGAGAGCGAAGATCAAGAATCTCTCCTTGCATCGGGATATCATCTGCAGGCTGGCACCAGTCTCCACTGTTTCAAGATGGCTAGGGAACATGCTTGAAACACGTTTCTGCTTCAATAGGTGAACTTTCACCAAGAGCCTTGCAGGCTCTGAAATGATCAAACAGGTTTTTAACTACCGTGTTAAAGAAAGTAAAGTGGGCGTGAGGCATTGAGCAAGCCAGAGACAAAGAGCAAGCCAGCACTTGGTGTCAGGAGCTTTCCAAGCCACAGTTTTAGGTTGGGAGGAGATATCAAATCAAGAGTAGGAAAGGACTCATTTCATTTTCTAACAGTTAATAGTGCAGGACTTTGGAGCTAGCAGGTCTCTCTGCCTTGATTTCCCCATTTGAAAATAGGAATAATAAATAGCCCCAAAAGGCCTTGTGAGGGTTAATTGAGTATTGCCTATAACAAACTTGGAGTTACAGCTCCAGAGCAAAATAGCAGTCAGGGAAACTGAAATGTGCTCCTACTTGAAATATGGTCCCTTTAAGTCATTAAACTTGTAATTGCAATATAGACACACTCAAATAAATAATTTAAGTTATTTCCAGTTGCGTGTGGGCGGTAGGTAGGAGACAAAGTTGATACTTAGTGGTTAGAGCAGCCCTAGCTTTTACATTTCTCTCTGGTTTTTGCACTGTGTTTCCTAGCTTTTAACTCTGTCTGATACATACCAATCAGCCATCTCTGGCTGAATCTTTCTGAACTTATTAGGCTTTTACTCTAAATTTAGAAAATTCTCAGGCTGGCTCGCACACCTTGCAACTGTCAGTTCACAACAGCACAAAAGTGGCTTCCTTCTTTTCTCTCTGGGAAATGAAAATCATCTTGAGATGAATTTCTGAGCCTGTTGTTTTCTGAAGGCATTAATGCACAGGTCCAAACATTATTTCCATGGGATTCTTGGTTAGTTTTCACTCCGTCAACTAAAGCCCTGAAGAAGTCCCTTAATGAACCCAAGATTTACTGTATTTTTCCTCCATTTATCACATATCTAATCATTGTCGTAGTTAGGTACAAAATTCCAGCTGCAGGAAACAGGGCAAATTTCCAAAACCTAAATATTGACTTTTCCCTTGTATCATCTCCCTCCTTCGCTCCCTTCCCCCTGCCAAGGCCAAATTCTTGACTAGGGAAAATTCCCAGCAGAGAATAGTTGTAGAGAAGACACTAGGCAAATGTTGGTCCCACTTACACCAACAGCACTTTTGCCCCTGAATTTGGCATAGTCAGAGTTTAGCTCAGGAACAAACAGGTATTACTGTATAAAAAGGAACTATTCTTCGGGATATCTTGATTAGGGAACCATATGTCAAACCCAAACTGAGTTGCAGCTGGCTCGAATCCTGTCTCACACGCAAATACCCTGATATCTAAATCTAGCTCATGTAAATGGCTATTAATTTCTCTTCACTTGAATTTACTAATTAGCCACAGCAGCCTGAACTTGTGTGTGTCCATTCGCCCTTGTTATTCTCTTCTCTTTCTTCCTGCACAGAAATTATTCTCTTGTCTGCCATAACCACAGACAAACTCTCTTTATTTTAGGCCAGAGAAGGTTTAAAAAAAAAAAAAAAAGCCTTTTTTTCTTATTTTTTAGATATTTTCACAAAAAACATAATCAGACTCCTAAGTGTTTTAACCAGATCCACACTAGACACTGCAAGTACAAAATAAATGGAAAGCTTTGGCCCTTTCCCTCCTCAGAAATATTAATTTAATATAGCTTTGGACAAGAAAATAGCAATGCTGACCCTTCATCACTAATTTTATAAATATGCATGTGTGTGTACACATACACACACACTAATAATATACACTATACTTAATTATATTTAAGTTTTATATTGTGCTAGAGCCCAGAAATCTAGTGTACTAGTCACCATATGCACCTATCATGACAAGCTGGGCATTGCTTCAAAGCACTTACTATCCAGATAAATGGCATGAGGCAACAGGTAAGTAGGATACAGACAGGCCGTGTCTACATGGCAAACTTACCATGCCAGGGAGCAGTGCCCTCAAACACATCATGCTGCTCCGCATGCACTGCCTCCTGAGTTGGAAGTAGTGCAGCCCCAGGTGGGCTCGTCAGCACTGCCAAGTGACTGTTGGCCTCTGCTAATGAGCCCACCCGTGGCATAGCATGTTTGGGGGTGCCACTGACCGGCTGCCTAAGTTCGCCATGCAGATCTCCCACAGTGAAAGGAAGCACGAGAAAGTAGGGAGCTAGAGAAAGAGCTCAAACCCACTTCATTATTTAAGACAAAGATCAGATTTGCCATGGCAATCACAATATGCATCTGCCTCCTGTCTAAATATGGAAAATTAAACCTCCAGCTCTCTATAGACGGCCTGCCTAGCCAGATATGTGATACAGTCCAATTTCCCCGGGAACCCTGCAAAAATTAAAAGAGCACCACATTTAGTTGCCTTTTAGTTTGCACAACTGTGGTCATTATCTGAGTGTTCAGTTGCACACTAACTCCATGGGTCTGACTTTTCAAAGAAAGCTAATAGTTTTATTTTTTTAATTTCTATTATGGTTTCCAGGTGACGGGCAACTAATTTGCTAAGGCTTCTTTAACATCCTGGCCTCTGGTGCTTTGAGATGAACTAACCGGTGTCTTCCGAAGAGTCACAACCCCTCTTCACACAACGCCAGTGATGCAGACTCAAGGTTTTGTACTTTGGAAAGTGAATTGCAAAAACCTGTCCACAAATTCAGAGGTGAACGAGTAAAATGAGTGAATGAAAGATGCTGAACTGAGCTGGGTTAATTGAGATGAGACCAAAACCCTACCTCAATTAAACACGAGGTGTTGGTTTCACTCACTGGCAAACGTGCCTAGTTCAGCAAATTACAGCTAGGTATTAGGGAATACAGTCCTAATTGTAAGGTCTGTTAGAATAGAGAATAGTTTTCCAGAAGAAGTGTTGGGAGGCCTCATTTCTTAAGCTGGTTGATACAGGACTGGACAAAACAACTGAGAACATACTGTAGGGAACAATTCCATGCTGTCTGGGAAATGGACAGGATGAGTAATATGGAAAAGGCTTTTCCCCCAAAGATAACGTACTCTTTTTTTTTTTTTTGGACACGTTAAAAATATCAGCAGAATATGTGGCTCTTTATTTATTTTTTAATATGGTTTCTAGGAGATGTGAATTCTTTTTATTTATTTTTGCAACTTTTTCCCCTTTTCTTCCTTGGAATTTTTTTACATTATTGCTTAGGTTAGGGTGAGTCAAGCTTGGTTCAGGGAAAAATAAACACCTCCCAGCCATAAACTTTCAGACAACAACTTTTTTGGCTCTAATTTTTGGTTCATTTTTTAATGGGGCTAGGATTAAAGATTGTATTTCCAAAACACCAACAGAAGAAAAAAAAAACAAAACCTGCTCAGGTGTCAATATTTCCAGCCAAGAAGAGCCAGAAATCAGGCGTGCTCTTGCTCACTTTCCAGCCGGCATTCTCAGATCTGAGGTTCTGTCATCCCATAGATCAGGATGGAGTAGTTAAATCATGGGACCTAGTTTCCAGTTTTGTCATTCAATTATAGTGGACAAAACTTCCTGTGACTTTGCCTTAGTTTATGATGGGAGTAGTCAATGGGTACTTATTCACCTTCGTAAAGTGCGTCAGGATTCTTGGCGGCACTTTGTCCATGAAAAACATTATATGCTTATCCAAACCGATCCAGAATTTCAAACCTTTCCATAGGCAGACAAGGTTCTTTGTGTGACTCTGATATCTTTTATTAGACCAACTTAAATAGTTGGGAAACAATTATGAAGCAAGCTTTCGGGCTCAAAAACCCTTCCCCCTTCCATATTCATTTAACGTTAAGTCAAGCATAATATAAATGTACATGCAGCTTTTAAAGACTACATCTCCTACATGCCAAGACACCTCTGGGTGTTTATCCTTTTGTAATACTCGTGAATGTATCACACAGATGCACATAAAGAGAAAATTCATAAGATGGTGATTAAATAAGGCTTTGTGCAATTATCTACAGTTTTCCAATATGAGTCATAGTAATTTACATGTAATCTAATACTGAGGATTCCTAAGATCATGTTCTTTTCTACTGTAGTGAAATAAGTGGATGACAGAATTTATTGTGGCATGTGATCCATGCCTGGGGGAGGCATTCTTATCGCTGAAGGAGTTAATGATTTGCTAAATAAGTGTGATCAGACAATTGAACTATAAAAAGCACCAGTAACCAAAAAAAGAAATACATGTTAGCCTGAGGAGTAGCAGAACAATGCAAGTATTGTATCCTAACCAAAGAACTTGGCACATAGATAACTTGAAAGGGAATTGTGTTTTGTGTATTACGGAAGTGATGGAATTTTCTGAAAGGTTATTGTTCGGCTTCTTTTGAAGCAATTTCCATCTCTTTTGTAGAGGGTGGTTTGCAGTCCTTGTGGTCAGAAGCACGAGGGAGTTTAGTGCCACAGACCTTTGCCCACTGTTTCAGGATTACCAAATCCAACCTCCATCAAAACATCTCTCTCAAAATCATCAAAAAAAAAAAAAATCACCAGAAGCCTGAACATTTTTAGCTGCCTTGGCCAAAAACATTCAGCACTTTTCTGCTTGTTTCTTTTTCCTCAGATGAAAAATACTTGGCCGTTAACCAAACTTTAGCTCTGAAGGCTTCCAGTTTTCTAATGAAAAAAAAATTAAAAATTGAAGAAAACAGACATTCTGCAAAAAAGAAAAAAAAGAACACTTGTGTAAAAAAATCTGGGGGTTTTGTCTTAAGAAAGTTTGCAACTCACTTCACAAGTCTACTATACAACTTCCGTAAGTGGAAGAGCCATTTCTCCAGGAATTAGAGCCATCTAGTACTGTCACAGCATCATACTGCATCTTTATGGTGTCACTAGCCTTATAATCCTTGTAGTCTCCTGATAAGGGATCTTTATGTGTGGGTGCACTTATATTGCTGCCTGGGGATCTGCGTTTAGCTTTGCTGCTGGGAGTAGTAACAGCGCAGTCTGTCCCCTACCCATTGGGAAGAGCCTCTCTGGACCTCAGCAAAACAGCTGGAAGCATCAGCTAAGGTATTCTGTCCCTTGACCACGGGTGGACAACAACCTAGATGAGCAAATGCAATTCCCACAAGAGTTATTTGGGGTTGTACTGCTAGCAATGGGAATAAGTTTGACAGTTTTGTAGACCTTAGTGGCAGGTGAATTTGTTACAAGAAGGTCTGAGACAGCACTTCAGGAACTGGCATGCCAAGTCTCCCAGCCCTGCTCAGGAGTATGTATAAATCTGTATCGAGACCCTACTAAAATGCAGACTCTTATCAGAAAAAAAAGAAAGAAAAGGGCAGAAGTTGTTTAGGGGAGAAAATGCTGGCCTATCTATATACCTGATCCAAAGCCCAGTGAAGCCAAAGGAAAGACTCCTCTTGACTTGAGCATGCTTTGGAACAGGCCCCAAACCAAAAATTATCAAAGCAGCCTAAATGAATTAGGCACTCACTTAAAAATACAAGCTCAAAATGTCATCTTACACTGGCTGATACTTCAAACCTTCCCCGTCCCTCCTCTAATTTTTTCTTCTTAGTGGATCTTGTTTGGGGTTGTTAGCTTCTCATAGCCGGGACTATCTCGAGTACTTGGTACAGTGCCTAATATGATAGCAGCCACGGGGCCGAGACTCTGGGGACTGACCCAGGGACCTCCCAGAGTTAAGCGTGAGCTAGCGCATGTTGAGGTAAAGAGCTGGGGAACCACAAGTGGCCTTGAAATCAGCTTTCAGCCTCTGAAGCTCAGCAGTGTGAAAACACCCCCTCTAAATTACTTGGAGCATGATGGGGTCCTGCTGAAACACAAATGATCACTGCGATCCTGATCGCAGAGCCTAGGGTTGGGCCGTTGGTGCTGAACATCAAACTGCGATTAATTCATTAAACTGCATCCAGTATTTTGAAAAAGTGAAGCTCTATGAATGCTTTATTAGTAAGAAGTAATAAAATGAACACTTAAGTAGCGCTTGTCGGCTTCACAGAGCCTTGGAAACCCTGACTCCTTAGGCTTCTCACTGCTCTCTGAGTTCGGCAATGTTATTTGTGCCGGCTTTTTAGGAGGCAGCCGGGCCCAGTAGACACAGGGTCAGGGCAAAGAGATTTGGGTTCTCTTGATCCTAGGAGGTTCTGAGCAAGGCTTAGCAAGCAAAGTCTAGGACCTCTCAGTACCATGCAAGACCTCATCCATAGCACTTTCATCATAATTAAAAAAAAACCATGAAAGCCAAACATGTTCAGGCTTGGGTCTGCAAGGCTGAACAGCAAAAACCCTATAGAGGGACTTAAATAGAAGTGGCGTGGTCATGAAAAACGCTGAACATCTGCTGTTCTCATTAGAATCACAGATTCTTATGTGTCCCTTTTAAGAGTCAGGCCACTTTTCTTTACGTTCCAGCGGGTGAATTTAGGTACCTCACTGTAGTGACTCAATTCTGAAAACTTCTGCCTAATTAAACCTTACACAGCCCTGTATCGTATGCAGAAACTGGGCACAGAGGTCCTTGATGTGGCCACTCTGAACGATATTATCTAGTGCAAAGCTGCCCTAAAGCTGGCATAGCTGGCCAGGCAGAATTGCCCTAGATTAGGTAGTTAGTACAAAGGCCTTTGAAACTACTGAGAGTTTCTCCACTGCTTTCAGTTCGCTACAGCATATTTAGTGATTAAATAATACTACCTTGCTCTTTTATGGCATCTTTTATCCATGAATCACAAAGAAGAAAACGAGGCAGAGGGAGGTGCTATTAATTGTGCAAGGTCATCCATCATTTCCGATCTCCTGAGACCCAGTTTCATCCACTAAGGCTCATCACCTCCCCAAAGTCACTTTTTCACCCGTTTCTTAGTGAGTTTTGCTCGGCCTTCATTGATGGCAACCAAGAATCCCAGAGACTAGATAAAACTAGGCTGTTTCTTGCTTCTCTGGCACATCATAAACAGGGAACTAAGTTTTCATGAGTGAGGGAATATTCCAACAGAATTCATGGGATCTGCAATAGGGAACGTGGAAGTGAATTACAGGGCAACGGAGATCCTGCGTTCATGCAAAAGCCTCCAGCGACCAAGAAACAGCAACAAAATAGGAACTGAAACAGATTCAAAACTGTCTCCAAACAGAATCATCTGTACAGTTGCACAAAACATCAGTCTGAAATTTGCAAAGAAAGAGTCTCAAATCTACAATTATTCATAGAAAAGGGCAATGCAACTCGAGGCAACTTATTTGCATTTCAAAATAACTTAAAATGGCTGTCTCATAACATCAGCGTTTGCCTGGGAATAGCACTTAATTACTACTGCAGAGTCAGCAAAGTGAGCTCTAGCATGAAAAGAGTAAGAAGTTGTTATAGTTCTTTATTTTTAAATTCATCTTCAGCTGAGCAATGGATTTTAGACAGTGTTGCGTGTAAGAGAGAATACAAATATACAATAAATACTTTCCATTACCTGTTTTCAGATCAGTCAACATTTAGGCTATTAAATTCCACGCAGCAGCATCCTTAAGCTGTTTGCCAGCGACATGAATAAATTACAAATAAAATATGAAATGTTGCTATATTCAGGCTGAGTTCTGTTAAGGTAAAGGAAGATTGGAACTGGATATTTCAACAACGCATTTCAAGTTAAGCTAGTTTTTGGTCAGGGAAGTGCTATTTAACAGTCCACTTTAACATTAAACAGCATTAGGTTATTATAATTTTCTGTGAGGTGCCCTGGCTCAGCTGCCCCTCAGCTATGCAGATCCTCTCAACATTAAACAACAGCAATGAAACCTGTTTCCTGCCACTCTGAGCCACATGAAACACAACCTATTTCATGCCCTTTGTGGGTCTCTTCCTTCAGAACGGCTCCAGTGCCAGCACACAGAAAAAGGAAGCACTGTTGTCCACAGATCAGCAGGGTTTCATTAGTACTGGGCTGCGTATCCAAGGGAATGTTGCAAGTTTAACGATGCAGAAACATTTCATAAAGAAAAGGGGAAAAAAAATCATTTTTATTTAATGGAAAATTCTCATAAGCTTGACTAGGGTTATAAAACTGTAAGGGGCTCTGTAGTCTTGGTGTGAAATCCTAAAGACTTCTATTGATTTCTTTTTTGAACTGAGGACCCCAGGACAGGTGATTTGTTTGAGTTAATATTGATTTTTACTGGGCTTCTCTAGACAGGGTAGTGAGCAGAGTATAAAGAAATTGTGAGTCACATGTGACACATGGTTGCATGGCTTGAGGTAGCAAAACTTCCCCTTGAGCTCTGCTGGTACTTCAGAGACAGCTATGTATCACTTCTCTCTTGCTGCTGCTTTTTCTCCATTTTGTATATATTAATGGACTAATGTTCACAACATTGCCAAAAGGTACTACTTTGCTAAGACACTTGAAGGCATGGAGATATTAAATGAGGGAAAAAGGAAGAGGCATGGAGATATTAAATGACTTGCCCACAATAATGTAGGAAGCCTCTGGCAGAACCAAGAACTCAAGACCTGATTCATGTGCCCTTGATGCTAATGGAAAGACTATCACTGATTTTGAACAAAAGCTGCATCAGGTCACAAATAAAGGTCAGAATCCCATTCCATGTTCCCTGAGCACAACCCCATCTTCCTTCCTTCTCCAGTCCCATGAATACATGGGAAACTTGGGTTCAGTTCCCTGTGGCCCTACACAGAGACTTCTTGTTCAACTTTGAGCAAGTCCCTTAGCCTTTCTGGGCGCTCAGTTTCCCTGGGATAATGGCATTGCTCTACTGTATGGGAGAGTCAGAAGGATAAATGCCTGAATGCTTCTCATCTGCTAATGGGAACTGTCTGAAAGTATCACATACAAATAGTTCGGGGCATTTTCTTCAGTGTATTTAAGGTGATGTAGTGCTGGTGAAAAGTGTTGGAAGGACAGGCCTAGAGACTGAAATGCTGATGTAATCTGCAGACAGGATGCCGTTTAGTCAAGCTAGCACCTCACGCAGGGCATGTCCACTTAGTGAGTTAAAGAACCATACATCCTCTATGACTTTCAACCCATACTGATTTGTTGTGAATGCCAATAATGTGGGCAATTGTGCTAATTGTGTTATTGGGTTATACTTCCCTTCCCCCCCAAGTACAGAGCTGCCTTGCCCTCCCTTGCTAAAAGCTTACTGCTGGCTGCAACCATAGACTATGAATCCCAGACGCATCTGGAATCAGGGCAAGGAAGTGATGAGCAACCCTACCTAGTCCCGTTGCTGTGATTCTGGACTGCAAATCCCAGAGACCTCAGGGTCAGCAGGAAGAGGAAGCGTTCCTGAATCAAAAGTGAATATCTGTCCAGTTGTTTCTTAGTTTAATCTCTGCAATTTAGACTAACTTGCAATGACTGAATTGATTCCGCCTCGGGCTTTTTAGCTGCCTGTACATAGCCAAAATGTTGTAGGGATACGTGACAAGTGAATGAAGGTGGAAGAAGTCTGGCATAAAGCAGTAATGAGCTTCCTAGATTTGATTTTTTAGTTCTCCTTCCCTGTTGTCTGACTGCTTCACATTAATTACAGGTACTAGAAGTGCATGGTCTATGAGCTAGATTCTGATCTGCATCCCACAAGTGACATTTCTTTGTACTCCCGCTGAATCCAGCAGCAGTACTGTGCACTTGCACTGGCAGAACTAAGTGCAGAGTGTAGCCCTTCACACTCTGTTGTTTTAGTGTAATTTAAGATGGAAAAAAATAAACCTGTAAGAGGCCTATTCAGTAAGTAGCAAAGTAAGGTAATGCCTTGTGTTTTATCTACAGCAGTTCAGTGACCTACATACCTAAAACTCGCCATAGGTTGGGCAAGGAATATTCTTCCAGGGCTGAGATCCCTCTGGAAAGCAGTGACTCAGCCTTCCCCCCCATGAGATCTGTACAACAGATGGCCTTGGTCATCTAAGCTATTTGCCCTCCAGCCTTAACCTCTTGTCTGACTGGACTGGTTTGTGAATTAAAGCCTTGCTTCTGCAACCTTATCCCTGTGGGCAAAGGCTTACGCTGAGGATTTATGAAGACAATGGCCTTCTCACAGGTGAGGGAATCAGCCCACGCTTATCAGGTTGCAAGATTTGGGCTTTAGTTTATCACAGTTTTTCTCTTTCCTTTGTCATTTAAAGGGCTTATAACAATAGTCATTGATAAAAGAGCACAGCCTGCAGTTTGTAAGGGCTCACCATTAACCTCGTTCTGTTTCCACTGATGCCAGGCAGGAGCAAAACTAGTCTAGTGCTGAAGACTCTTGGAAAAGTTCATCATACCTATGCAGTTGAGTGCACTGGGCAGTTATTTTTCCCATGGGATGCAGCAGCACGTGCACGCTTTATCGATCTGCACAGGATCAGGCCCATTGATTATAAATACCCCAAAACTTGGTGTTGGGAAGAGAACCCGTCGTAGCACTGTAGAGCGTCCTAGTTTTGGTTCAGCATCACTTTGTGCAGTTTCATTTGCATAGAAACTCTGTCCTGCTTAAAGCTTTGTCATGTTCAAGTAAGGGAGTTCAATTAAAAAATAACAGGAGGGAAAGACAAAAAACAAAGAGGTCTAGGAAGTGGGGAGAAAGGGCTTGTTTCCAAGCTGAGATTTGAAATACAACAGAGCCAAAAATGAAGGGATATAGGGAAGCTTTTTGCATTACAGGAGCTGCAGAGAAGACACCTGAAACTTATAATGTAGGCAACATCCTCTGGATCAAAGCTGCTTCAAGTTGAGCTGCACCCAGCACCAGATGTTCCCTCCAGATTGGACGGGATTCTGCACACTCCTCCCAGCTTTCTACATTGATGTGGAATGACTTCATATAATGATTAGTTTATTAAATAGCACTTTCATCTGTTCTTGTGAGGTGGGGCAGGAATAAGAAAGTTGGCAATAACAAGTCTATAGATGCGAGAATAGGGAAGGACAGAAGAAGATGAGGTTATTTGATCCTGTTAGAACTAAGAAGTTGGACTGCAAGCGTTCTGGGCGTGCTGGAGTCTGCAGATCTGGAACTCGGGGAGGCCATTAGGAAAGACTGTGGTCAACTTGCGTGATTTTAATTGCAATTCTTGTGATATTCAGTGACTTTTGGAGCCTCAGTGCCTGGAGTCATAGGATTACCTGACAGTCTCTAGCCTTTTCTAGGCGTAAAAGTTTTGCTGTCTTAATTAGACTAGTATAGTGAAGTCTGCAAAATTCCTCTAGTGTAGGTGCTGTTAGATCAGTATGACATGCTTATATTGATGAAGCTCATGCAGTTTTATACAAGCACTTCTTTTCCCAGTATAACTGCACCTACACAAAACGAGGGGGGTGGGGGGGACACTTTGGCATAACTGTGTCACGCCCCTAATGCACAAAACTATTCCAAAAAAAACTTAGATCCCACCAAAGCCTGAAAGTGTGACACTACTGAACCCTGAAAGCCCGAAAACTGTGAAGCAGGAAAAAAACCTCCACCCTATAAAATGCTCTTTAAACCAGTCTGATGACTTGTACTTTGGGGATTGGCAGCACTGCAGCTGTTCTAGTCCCCAAACAGTGGGCAGCAACTTGACTACACAGTGCAAACCTGCTAGCTAAACAAGACTGGATGAAGATAAAAATATGGATGCAACTTTCAGTTCTTATGAAATACACTGAACTGAGAGATTAGGTAGGAACAAGGTTTGAAAGAAAAGAGAGTTTTTGCTTTTAAAACCCCCCAAACATCCCAAGGGACTGTTCCTTCCACATAAGCACACTTGGTGTGTGTGATTTATTATACGATCGTTATACAGCAAGCTTGCGGAAGGCTACAAGAGCATCTTCTATTTTTAATTGATATTTGGTTTTCTGTTTTCTTCCATGCTGCTCTCAGAATACCTCCTCAAAATTTATCACAAAGGAAGCCAGCGTCGGCTTAGACCAGTAGGTCTCAACCACATCAGACTCAAGGCGCTCCTCAGAAAGTGTCTGCTCTTAGCTTTCACTGTAAGGAGGATTTTAGAGCCCATCCTTCTTTGTACTAAGAGCCTGTCATTCATTTAATCTATGGCTCTCTATCAATCTGTTGCCAGCATCTTGTGCTCAGCAGTGCCGGAGCCAGTGACAACCTTCTGGGTAGCAAAGCAGTTTAAGTGGAAGAGAGACAGCCAGCTGGCTGGCCCTGCAAGGGACAGGCACCGCAAGTAGCATATGGCCTGGTCAGTGTGATGGGAAGAGCTGCATCCCAAGGTCCTGCTGTGATACAGTTACACAGCTACAAGTCCATTTTCACGCAAGGAATCATTTGCCCTTCACAGAGAGCTTTCAAGACGTTGAACACTTGTGCAGATTTGATAGAGTTGGATCAATCGTAAAGCGTTTGAATAATTTTAGAAATACTCCCCCACATCAGCTACTTGTATTCTAGAGTGGGGGAGAGCTATGCTATGGAAACCAGACCATACTAGTGCGTGTCTGTCTAATGATATCTGACTGAAAAGATTAGTTTAAATAGCAAGGTCTTCAAGGCATTCATCCAAGACTTAGCCTCCCACCCAGCTCTGGCAGCAGGAGAAGGTATGCTGCTGCATGGGAGATGCATCCCTATCCTTCTAGCAAGATACTGAAGCATAGTGCTATCTATTCATCTCTGGTGTCTGGGCAGGCAGCATCAAATAAGTGTGATAATGTTTCTAATTTCCATAATGGCATTTAATTCGAGACCGTCCTTGGTCCGGCCACTTTACAAAGGTAAGAACTCACTCCTAAAGTTTTGGCACGTGTGGGTAATCACGTAACTTCAAACGTCTTATTGACCCCTGCCCGTGAGTAAGGGTAAAATAATATGACTAATTGATAGTATTGTCCTCTTACGGATGGGTACATTTGAGCATGGAGAACGAGGATGACTTGGACAGCGAGTCACAGCTAGAAACAGAACCCAGACCTCCTGACATGCACTTCTTTACCCTAATACTATACTGCTGGTTACTATCCTCCTCCAAAGTTAAAGTGATGCTTGTTGGGCTTGGAGAAGGGAAAGCTAGAGGACAGAGTTGACTTCTGGGATGTCTCAAAATCTGAATTTAAGTGGGTTCCACATCTGGATGATGGCCCCAAACGTAACATAGAATATGCTGATGTCTGGGCACCTTCACAAACAGATTTTTTAAGTACTAAGAAGTTGGCAGATTTTCAGTTCTGCTCCGAATTCAGTAACTCCCATATCTCCTAACAGTTTGCTGAGCACTTCAATGAATCTGGCACTGCTTAGCTTACTTACAGAAGATAGAAGAGAGGTGGAAGAGTTGGAGGACAGAGTGAGATGACACGTTTATAACGGGTGTTATTCTAGCACCCACCTAGATCCGAGCTCCATTCAGCTTGGCACTGTACCAAAACATAGTAAGCAGCAGTCCAGTCCCTCCCCTAGAAGCACTTACGGACAAAAAAGCCAAATCAAGGGGGAGCAGAAGCACGGAGAGGTGGAGTGACTCACCCACGGTCACAAGCAGGGGAGGGAACATAACTCTAATACCAGCCCAGCACGCTTTCCATCAGATTACAGAGTGTCTAAACGCACAGCTCGTTTGGGGACTGGAAGTCAATCGAGGAGAGTTTCAGGGTTACACGGAAACAATTGCATCGTCCAGTGCCCTTGCATATCATATATAAGTGAACTTATGTTAAGCTATTAAATCATCCTAACAGTGGTTTATTTAACCACCCCCCACACCTTTCCCATCCAGTTGAATATATTTTAGTGCTTCATAGCACTGATTTGAGATCTTGTTTATTCTGAAGTCCTTGGATATTACCTGAAATACAAATGAATGAAGGATAAGGCCCTGATCTGGAAAAACACTTAACTACACTTGATCTGGGCCAAGAGGCCAATTATGCCCAACCCTTTCCAGAAAAGCACTTAAGCACTTGCTGAAGTTCCAGGGAAGTCAGTAAGATAAGGATATGTATAAGCAGTACCCAAAAATGTATGATCCAGTTTTCATTAAGACCTTCCAGAATTGCTCATTCATTTTCTTTCTTTTTGTTTGCTTATTAATAGCTTAGTCCTGCAAACCTTGCACCTGTAAGAAGTCCTTTGTTCTCGTGCATTGTCCTGCTTTGTGAGCCAACGGGCTGCATGCATAAGTAAATGTTATTCACACGAGCAGCAGGTGTTGGCCTGGTTGTGTATTAAATCCAGAGATGAATTGGGACAAGTCAGAAAAGAACTTGGAAACGTTTTTAGCAGTTGTAACAGTTTCTTGGATCTTTTGACATTTTCAGATCCTTCTTTATTTCTGGGTTTCTCAATTTTGCTCCTTATCACCATTATTTACTTCCCGTTCCCTTTTAGATTTCATAGAGTGTGCGTGTGCACTTTATCATTTGTCTTTTCTTAACCCCTTCTGTGTTTAACAATTAAGCTTTTTGGAAATTTTCAACCAGATTATGCCTTGATTTAACAAAAGGGTAATTCAGAAGTAACTTAATAGAATTCAACAGGGACATACTTGAGACTGGGATCTGGGTCATCATTTCTTATCTCTGGTTGAAATTCATATTTATATCAGTAAAATACTTATACTTGACATTTGTATAGTCTTCACCGCAAAAGGATCTTGGGGGCTGGGTGAGAAGCATCAGTGGGCGAGAAGAGGCTTGCATTGTTACAGTAACTTTTTAACCCAAATTTGAGTCTTTTATAAGATTCAATATTAGCCTAAATCTATTCCAGCTGGAATTACAAGCAGAATTAAAACCAAAATGGAGTTCTTAATCCCTGCCACAGTGTTTGCTATAACTGTGTTTTATTGGAGCTGTCCTAATGGAGTTTTCCCAAGGGTCTTCAGAAATAATTTGGAGAGCTCACAGGAGCAAGAAAAAGATACTGGACCATTGAAGATGGGATGGGATCCATTCAGACCAATCCAAAACTACAGACAGAATTTCAGGAGACAGAATAAAGTTGAAATTTGGACTGCACCCTGGTGGCCAATTCCCCTGCTTTTATGGAAACTTTCACGTGATCTTGTTTAGCTGCATAGATTAAAGTCTCTGATGATAAAAGGTCATGACCTCAGCTCCAAGGATGAAACTTTTAGTAGTAATGTATTCCCAACCCCCAGGATTATAATCAGGACAGTAGTTCAGTAATGACTCAGACAGATGTGTGCTTCACACATTGAGTCACTTAAGCCCACTTCCTCTAGCCCCCTGGATTTCCTTGGAGGGCTGCCTTTCATGTATTTACTTGATCTAAGCCTACTGCGCTGGCAAGATCCCACAAGATCATAGTCCACGGACCTACTAGTCCTTACTAGTCATTTTGTTCAAAAAAACAAAATGAACCAAGAAAAAAAATCTATATCTTGTTCTCCAGAGTGGAAACCAATTTCGAGTTTCTGCTTTGGCATCTCACCCAAGCATATTAGTACCCCACCCGTCTTCCTTCCACCTTCCTTAATTTCTTAGGCTTCCTTCTTGTTGCGTTTGTATCTCTGTTTTAGATGTGAGATTGTGGTTAGCCTCTCACTGGGCATCCACTTCTCATTTTCCTTCTCTTTTCAGTAATGTTGCAAGTCCTTTTGTGTACTCCAAGTTTAAGATCCTTCCTGATAAACAGAAGTTTCCGGTAGAAATACAACAGAGCCATTTTGGAAAAGAAAAATAAGAGCTGAACATGCATAGGTTCTCTGCATCCTACAGAAATCAAGGAAAGGTCTTGCTTGCTTAAACAAGGTAGGATCACATTGACAGAGACCAATTTCCAAACATAGGCAATGCATCTCATCAAGTTTTCCATGTTTAATTAGGTCCCTTTTCAAGATGGTAATCTGAGCGTCCTAATGAAAGATTGGGATGGCTTATTTGAAAACCAGGTTCACAGTGTCAGGTTTCTAAATATGCTTGAATCTATCAGCTCATTTCAAATACATGACTCAGCCTGCTGAACAAGGGACTCTAGCGCGATACTCTGTTGCTTGCATGTTGTAAGTAGATTTTTAGGTAACAAGTTTGGCCTTTGTTTTATTTCTGTCAAGACAGGGCAAGCCTAACTACATATTCCATTCCTTTTACTCACAATGGGGATAACCCAAAAACCTAGATGAAGGCCCAAAGCCAAAATCTGTACAGAAATTTGGATGCAGATTGGAAGCCTGTTCCATCAGCCTCAGCCCTGCCTTCAAGATACAAGAGACTGATCCTTTGCTTCTAACCTTTGATCTCCATTATCTCCACCATCTCCTCTCAGCTGAGAGGTGATGTACTAAATCTGTAGACGGAGGGGTCTGGTAGGGGGAAGCTAAAGCCACATGCCTCCCACTGCTGCTACTTGGAATGGCACATCAAATCTTCCTTGCATCACGCTAAAAATTCACCCCAGAAAGGCAGCGAGTTGGTAGATTTTTTACATCGAAGTTCCTGGTGCAACTCTTTGCAACTGACTTCACAGAACAGCAGCTCTCCGGCAAATTGAGCAACTGCACCGCCCCCAAACTTCCTGTTTTGAAACCCTAAGAAGCTGGAAAATGTTAACAGTGACACTTTAAAGTGCTAATTGTTGCAATTTTTCCTTAAAGACCTTGCTAAATGCAAAGGGGGTGGGGAGCTTTTATGATAGCAAAACTTGGGATTACCCTATGAAATAGGTACAGGGAAAAAACCCACCCATGCGTCTTTCTACGTGAAGTCTCCGAGAGCGATTCTGATCCAATCCAGCTGTGGCATGTCAGAAGGAATTTAGCAAATCCTGCTCATCTTGGTTCTCCGGCCAGGAGTTGGGAGAGCTCTGTATTCCTCATTCTCCTGTCATTATTTTTATTTCTTTTCTGTAGTGCAATTGGACCTAGCAACACAAATCATAGAGCCGGGCACATTGTGCCCAGTACTGAATACACGTGGAACAAAAAAAAGAGGCTCTCTGGCTGAAAGAAGTTTCAGCCCAGATATTTTATGAGAGATGGTAGATGGATCTGGCAGAAGATCCGGGTGTGACGGTGTTGAAGACTGTTTAACACGCTAATTGTAATCCTGAGCGAGTCCCAAGTGCTACAACCAGCCTCTTGAGGCATCTCAATGCTTGAGAAGCTTCATGACAGCTCCACAATCCCTCAAACCCAACCAATGATGGGGTCCTGCCCTAGTACTTAGATGCACTTGTTGGAAGGAACAGCAATATAGCAAATCTCCATTCCAAGTAATTTCTGTATAGGAAACACAACTGTGAGAGAGAAACATTACATTTGTCTTCAGTACTGCGAAGAAACTTATTTATTTCAAATCAACATGACAAGTGTTTCCTTTTCTAGCTATCACAGTGACTCCAGATGGTACACTTGAGCATATATAAACCTCTTGCTTGGCTCGTGCCAAAGACATTGTCATCCTGGTTAGCTAAAAAAAAAAAAAAAAAATGGCAGTAGTATTTGGATAAAAGTACTTGATCACCAGCACTGCTGTAACAACTTGAATAATGAAAGTCATTCTAGTCTTGGCTGCTGTGCAAAATATTAAGTGGTATTTAAACCCATCATTATGTAAAATAAAATATTTGTAGCACAGTGTTCAAACTGTACTGAATACCCCTAGTAGGGGAGGCCTGGAGATGCACTATTATTACCACCTCTACATCTGAAAGCACTTATACCATCAGTCACAGCAGTTTAACAATTTTCCTAATGTTCAAAATCCTGCAAACAAGTTAATGAACGTAGAGGTTGCCCCGCTTCTCTTCTAGTATATTCACGTAGCCTACTGTTTACAGACTATCGGGATGTCTAGTACTCCTTTTCTCAATGCTTAACTGAACCAAACCTCTGAATGTTTTATAACTCAACCACAGTTTGTTACAGAGATGCTAGCTCTCACACTTTAATCACGAGTCTCAGTATGTGGCTATTTTTGTCAATCCCCATCATCTGGGCTCACGATTTTTTCAGAGAACGTTAGCTTTCCTCTAAAAAAACAAAACCAAATTCTAGCCACAAGTCTTTGGAGAAGAGCATGGCATGATGAACCCCAAACCCAGAAAACAAATACGAACCAAAAGTTGTAAAAAATTGTAAACTGGTCTCCTGATTTTGCAAGCTTGTTTTCACATTTGAGGTTGGCCATACTGGAACCTAAAGGCTTCCTATCATAATTCAGATATTCCTATTAATCAGTATTTGTGAGAGATGGCAGATGGATCTGGCAGACGGGTGTGCCAGTGTTGAAGACTGTTTAACAAGCTAATTGTAATCCTGAGCGAGTCCCAGTTTATAAACCAGTATAATAACCATCTCAGCTGGGCTAGGCACTATGAAAATACAGCATTCCTTTCCCCCAAGGAGTGTACAATCTACATAAAAAAAGGAGAAGAAAAAAAGGTATTTTTACTTTATAGGCAGTGAACCAGAGGTAGTATCAATAGTTATGCCGGTTTACATCAGCTAAGAAATGTTTGTGATCACACAGGAAGTTTTTAATGAAGCTTGGAATCAGACCTATATTTTCTGAGGTTGCCCCATCCCATGTCTTATATGACTGACCATCCATTTCATTTTAAACATAAGAACTTTATTTAAAGGGGGGAGGGAAGGGGAGGAATGCATCTCTTTAAAATCATATAATGGCCTCTAAATTGTCCTATTCATCCTGATTACTTATTAGGCTGTACTAAAAAAAAAAAATCATCCCAAGGCTGGGTTGCCAGAAAAGAACAATTTTAATTATTATAACTACAGGTTCAGAGCATGAACAGTTTGCTTCCCAATTCCGTTCCTGGTGGGGTTTCCAATTTCCCTGTCATTTGGCTTTGGTTTTAAAGAGTTGGTTTTGTGATATATGGCAACTACTACTCAAGGGAGAAGAAAGAAAACTGAATCCTATCATGTTGTCATGTGTAATATATATATCTTTGACCTGAGGGATGTGGCACAGTTTGAAATCTTGCAGTTTTCTGTGTTCACTAGAGAGTTTCCATAGTTCAGAAAATGTCTGGGGGTTTTAAAAACCAATGACCTGTTTGTAACATTCACTGACCTAAATTAGGAATATCTGGTCAAATTCTATGCGTGTTTGTAAGTGGGTTTCATAATTTAGCAGAAAATGCTCCACTAGCTGTGTCAGTTCTGTAGATGCTATGAGTATAATTTGGCTCAATACTATGGAGGATTTTATGTCCCATGTTTTAGGTCCAAAGCAGAAGAAAAAGTTAGGGTAATATTCACAGGATGGATCTGAAGCTCACTGAAAGGAAAAAGATGTGCTTGCCTGGCTAACTGCTATGTTACAGAGCAGGGGTTTCTTGCCTGCAAAAAACCCCTACATAGTTTAGTTTTTAAAATCTATGCTGAAAGAAATGCATGCACCCATCAGACAGGGACTGAATCCCAGGAATGTCTTCATTCACAAGTCCTGTTTCTAGAGGTCCAGTCATCCAGTCGAGCAACAGAAACAGCCGTATCGTTTAGGTCACCGATCCCACAGACTGAATATTAAATACTCAGAGAAATACCCTCTTCAGGACATTTAACATAAAAAGCCCTTCACATCCAGACATGTTGGTTGAAAGACCAGTGATAAATTATAGAATTTTTGGCAATTTTTTGTAGCAAGTGAGCAAGGACCTGGAATGTCTGAAAGAACTGGGGACAGGCATGTATTTTCAGTAGGGCTCAGGACTTGCCATGGATGCTTACAAATGGGTCCTGGTACAGAAAAGGTCAAGAACCATTGTTCTAGAGTACTAAAATGACTGGTACAATAACATTTCAGATGAATCTTTCTTTTATCCCACCGCTAACAGAATAATTAAATTAGCTATCAGCAGTAGTAGGCTTTTATCAAGTAGGTCAATGATTCTCACCCAGGATGCAGTGATCTGGTGTGCCTTGAGATCCCTTCAAAGATGTTGTAGGGTGGCAACTCAGTGTTAGCACTGTTATGTGCAGACATGATTCACAAGGTAAACCTGAAGATTTCAAATAGGAATCCCTAGCATTAAAAATATTCTCACCTGCTGTAGGCTTTCCGAGCTCTTTGCAACAAAAGAATTGCTCTCTTTTTCTATAGTCAAAAAATTAGTGAAAACTAAGTTGGAATTTTCCACCTCGACTCTAAGGAGGGGTGCCTCAAATATAGAAAGGTTGAGAAGCACTGAAACAGGTGGACCAGCAACTAGGGAGATGTTACATATTGTTCACTAGCACGTCCCAATTTATCAGCTTGCCATGCTGGCTAGCTTCGAACTAAACTCAGCATTGAAAGAACCAGATTTTTCTATCATGTTTAATGCCATTTGCAGCAACACTTGATTTATGTAGCTAAATATTTTATGGACCAGAGATTTAGGGGCTACTTAAAACGATGAATTCGTCCCTCTAAGGATTTTTGTTATAGATAAGACGTTTGTATAGGCATGCGGCACGTAATAAAAGAGGTTTTAGTCTCCACCTCTCTGCCCAGGACTGACGGTGACTGCGCTCATTCACAAATCCCTCCGTGCATGTACAGAATGATGACTTATTGTGGCTAAACTCAGAGATGGAGAATGTAGGTAGCATATTTTTTTGCTTTTATGTGCATAGGCATGTACACATACATGTACACAGGCTAAGTTCTCTTTTACAAAAAAGCAGCAGTTACTGTTGCTGAGAACAGAATTTGACCCTCTGCTGAGAACACAGAGATGAAATCCAGGTAGCTCTAGAAAGTGTCTAGAGGATGACTTAATGCATACAAAAATATCATTTTTAGATGGCCTCCAGCCAACCTGGAATACAGGGCCAAAATCCCTTGGGTTGACCCAGACCCCTTTTTTTCCCCCAGAGTTCCCCGCAATTTAATATATGTTAGCAGTAGGAAGGGGGATCTGCACAGTAAGAGAAAAAGTCTGCACTATTCTACATATGCAGAAAAGGCCAGATCAGGGAAGAGGAGAAGGTATGTGTACATTTGCCTTGGTATTACTATAATGAAGTCCATGGCTTAAACCAGTGGTTCTCAACCTTTTTGGACTCACTTAAGGCTCGCTCCATAACTGTGGATTGAATGGCACACAATGTCAAGAACTAATTTATGAATTACAGTGCTTATTTCCTTGCAGAGAGGCCAGACAGTGGGAGACTGACCAGGCAGAGACAAACTTGAGCCTGCCTCTATCTCTCTTCCCACTTCACTTAGCTTCTCCTACTTCATGGCACTTTTCAAAGGAGCTGGCAGCACCACTGAGTGCGTTGGCCCGTTGGTTGAACATCACCGAGTTAGATGCACTTTACTGGATCAAAATCAGAGTGCTCAATGCTGTGCAGGATTGACAAAAAAAACAAGAGGGAGATGGGAAAGATTATTACAGAAGAGCATAACCGGATTTGAAGAGAGTTGAGACATGTGCGTGGAGGACAGCCCCAGCAGGGACTATTAAATACAAGAGTTAGGGCTATAAGCTACTGATGGTGGCTTGGTGGGCACAACAGGGGATGCATAACTCTTCACAAGCCCTGTTTCTTGTATGCTTCAAACCCCCCTGTTTTTAACTCCATATTCGGTGCCAGGGGGTTTTATCCCTCTGGTACAAGGATCAACTGTATCTTTCCCAATTTAGTTACCAATGTGTTTAGTGCGTGTATTCCCTTCGCTTACTAGTTTCAAGTCAAGCACCATTGAATTAAATGTTCTCTAGTTGTCCTTGACATGTCCAAAGCATTTCAGCTCTGGTGCTAGTACTCTGTTCCTCCGCTCAGAGCATTTTCCTAGTTAATTTTGTTCCTAGGCCCACGTGTTGTTCATTAATCACTCGGAACCAAGGAGCCCAACAGACCGGTTTCATTTTCTGCTCCTGCCTGGGTCTGAGTTCTAGCATAACAACTGATCTCAAGGGGTTGTCTATTGAAAGGTGCAGTTTCCCACACACCGAGAAATGAACTGGTTACCCTGAGATTGCTTGAGGAATCTGCACCACGGTTGGAAATCAAGCGCCAGTCTCCTGCATGCGTGACCAGCTTATTCTCTTATTCCTGCTTAGTGACCACCTTATTCTCTCTCTAGAGCAGAACTGCCCAAATTTTGCATGTTGTTCTTTTCTGGCTCAGAACTATAGATGTTTTTATTCTCCAAAATGCAAATCAGGCAGGCTGCTGCTTCTACTGATAAAGGTGCATTGCTATTCCACAAAAGCAATTTTCTCTCTCCCCCCTGGTCCTCGCCCTTCCTGTCTTGTTATTGTGCAGGTTGTTTTATGAATTAGAAGGGGGCTCTTTCTACATGTGTGTGTTAGCTGCACATACATTAGCCTGGCCTGTATCACTGACAGCAAATGTACATTTTTATTTTTTTTTAACCGGGTTACTGCATGAAAGCCGAGCAATTACTGAGAAAAGATTTTACACGGTGCTACCGAGACTGAAGCTTCTTTTTATGGTTAGTGCATCATTCCCCATTACAGTCATTTCCTCTGAAGTAAATGGGTTTTTGCCATTATGCTTTATGTTTATTGATATGTATTTCCAAGCTGAATTGACATTCCCCTGTTACTATTTTCTCCCTATGAAAATTGCAGGAAGCCAGAATCCTTCAATAGTAATGAGTTAAGCTGAATCGTATGCCAGGCTATCTGCTTTTCCATTAAGCTG
The DNA here is from genome assembly GCA_030014935.1 of Caiman crocodilus. Classification (NCBI taxonomy): domain Eukaryota; kingdom Metazoa; phylum Chordata; order Crocodylia; family Alligatoridae; genus Caiman; species Caiman crocodilus. The sequence continues at coordinate 3,753,776 of JAGPOW010001661.1, forward strand.
CTGTGGGTTAAAATGGGCATAGCATGCTGTTTACTTAGCAGGTATTTTCTGGGCAGTTATTCAGCTTCTGCTGTAGCATCTTGCAAAATAAGGGTGCAAGTGTTTGGCTGTAAGACTTTGAGATCTGGTTTGACCAGTGATTCAGAAGGGAGTGCTCTTCCTTCTGTCTTGGACCTGAAAAAAACTACTGCAGTGATGTTTTAAGGTGTAGTCCGCTGTCAGAGAGTCCACAGCTTGGATGGCTTGGGATGCTTAAATTGCATGGCACATTCAGAAAAAAATCCAGCCCCTCTTCGCTCTCTTCTCATGACTTGTATTTCATTGCCACACGCTGCTAAGCAGATACCCGTATTTCGTCTTAGAGGTAGCTGCATTTCAGTGGTGGATGAAATGACTTCTTGTGTTCGGTTGCTTAAGAACCAGATGGCTCAAAGGATCAGTAATGCTAAATGAAGCCTTTCACACCTAGGTCTGTGGCCTGAATCTACACACAGCTGGCAGCGATCAGGAACTGTTACCATTTAATGACTGCTTGGTGGCCTCTGAGAAATGAGTTCATTTCAGTCTGTTTCCTTCCCCTAAGGTATCCCGATCACAAAACCAGCCATTGCATCCAGAGCCAACAGTATCAATCCTGCGTGCCTCAAGTTAAGCGTTCAAGTCCCAAGTCACCTAATTAAGTGACCCAGTTTTCAGAGAGGGGCTGCATGCCATCTACCAGCTTCCACACTGTTTGGGCACTTGTTTAGATGATGGAAAAGAAACGCAGCTGCCTAACCAGAAGCATCCACGTGTGAAAATACTGACCTCCCAGAGACAGAACATCACAAATAAGTCCCTTCCATACTAGGGCTGGTGCACACTGAATGGGGCAATAGGGGGAAATACTTCACTCTTTGTATCATGGCTAAACAGACATGCCTTCCGCACTTCTGTCTGTTCCCAGTGGTAAATAAATCCTAAAGAAAACAGCCTCTCTGCCCCAAATCCTTTGATAAAAATACGCCTTTGCTTCTGTATTACACTCAGTATTTCCTCATAATAAAAATTAAAATGGGGAGTGGGGCAATGTTTATACTGCCTGAAAAAATCTGGATGGGGAATAGGCACCTTTTGAAGTGGCTCATAAACAAGAGTACGTTTCTCGCAGCCTGATGTTTTCCTAACCCCCTTTGAGATCCCTCGAGTACAAAAGGCACTGGGGAGAGAGCTGCAATCAATTCCAACAGAGCAGTATTTGTGCTGTTAGTTCCAAGAAAACATAGATTCATTAAAAGAACAAGTCAATGAGAGGTGGGTGGTAGCACCGTATGTCCTGCTACATTGTGCATGACTCCTTCAAAGATCTACTCTGGGGTCTGGAGAGAGTAAATAACGAGCGAGAGCCAGCTTGTCTGCCTTTGCTCTGCAGTGGAGAAATTGCTCATTTCAAAGCATGCGGGACTTTGCAGGGAGTAAATTTTTAATGTAAATAGCAATCCAGTACTGTGGAAACAAAAGAAATAGATGCATTAGCTGGTAGGGTCTGTGGTTTGAAGAACCGTGCCTCAGTAGCATTTTAAAGGGTGTAAACAGTAGGGCAGTGCAAATTTTGCCAAGAGTTTTGTTTTGCCAATGTGTTTCGAGCTCAAAACAGCAAAATCTAAATGCAACGAAAAGCATCGAAACAGCTGCGAAACAAAATGAGGGCACTCGAAACATTTTGAGTTTCGAAGCAGCCCGGTGGTGGGAGGCACGCGGCTCTGCAGCCTCATGTAGCTCAGCCTAGTAGGGAGTGCAGCCATGGCCGTGCCCGCCTCCCACCTGCTCCATGGGGCTGGCCGAGGCAATTGAAATGCAGCCCAATGGCACAAGGTGGGCAGAGCCAGAGCTGCAGTCTACCTCCCGCCATCAGGCTGAGCTCCATGGAGCCCAGTGCTTGGTACAGGCTGTGCCCAGCACCGGTCCCAACCAGGAGCTGCAGCCTCCTGGCATCTGGTGCAGATCCAGGGGCCCGCAGCCCTGGGAAGTCTGGCATAGCCCTGAAGGCCTCCTGGGGGGTGCAGGCCCCCAGATCTGCATGTCGGATGACAGAGGCTGCCGCTACCAGCAAATTTTGCTTTCAAGAGTTGAGGTGCAGTTTCCAAGAAACCTCTGCACTTATCTCCTTGAAGCGTGTCAGGCATCATGCCTTCAGAAGGGACTACCACCCCTGCAATTTGCATCCGAATCAGGCAACAAATGACAACATTTTAGGCATTTTCACGATTCCCCATTGTAGCCTATGGGCAAAATGAATCGAAACAGTGAAACAGTGTTGACTAAACGAAACGGGACAGTGCTTCGAAATGAAACGAAACGAGGCACCTAAACACTGTACCTGCAGAACAGACGTCATGAAACACTGGTGTTTCGCGCAGCCCTAGCAAACAATCAAGGAGAGAAGGGAAGGGAGCTGTTTAGGATAGCCAGCGGCAGTATAACTAGAGTGGATGAAACAAAACTTGAGGGCTAGAAAATTGGTTAATAGAAAGGGTCAGAGATTTGTGCATGTACAGCAGTTTTCACCACCTGTGGGTCTACCCCCTCACTCCCAACTCCAGCCGTGCACCCAGAGACCTCAGGTTGTAGATTTCTTTTCCAGAGAAAACTGGATATTTCAGCATCTGAGTCATGTGCAGCTGTATTAAACAAAGCACACCCAGGTAGACCTGCCAGTCTAGCAGGCAAGGCTCATCCTTCCAGAAGTCAGGTGCTGGGAAGGTCGCAGCAGGGTGCCAAGGTTAGGGGAATGCTGCAATTGTCCATCAGCAATGGGACTTGGAAGTGTTTTCCCAATCACATGTTTGCAACCCTGCCCTTTCTGTGCCACCGTCCTGCTCCCTCCTCTTCCCTTTTCAGAACAAGAGCATGTTTTTATGGGGAGGTTGGGAAGAGCTGGAATGCAGCTGAGTCACTGGCTTTATTCTCTCTCATTTGTACATGCCCGTACTAGCACGTGGGCAACACTGCACAACTGGAGTGCTTTCCCTGAATGGAGTTTGGATCCCTTTCAAAAATGCTCACTATGGGTAGACAGGGAAACTGAGGCACGGCCAATTTATCACATAGCGTCATTTGCACAACCAAGATTGAAAATTAGTGATCCGTTCACTTCCTCTAACCACCAAGATGAACCCACCACAGACCCAGGAGTCCTGACCCCAAACCCTTGACATTCATTTCAAGCCATTTTCTCCATCAAATCCAACTGTCCGTACTCTCAGAGGAAAACGCATATAGTTCTTTCCTGACCCTCAGCTCAGTGCACGATCGTTCAGGCCTAAAGATGTCAGGAAGTTTTTGCTTTACAAGAAGCCATAACATAATAATGTACAATAGTTAAACTGAGGGTCATCTGAACGCAGCCAGCAGCTGAATAGATGTTCCTGTCTTTAGCCAAGTTTTTACAGAATACAGTTCTGTCCTAGCATAGAATGAAATGGAGGCAGCTGCTTAAACAAAATGAACATCTGGAAAATAACAGTGGTCATTGTCTGAGGCTTGTATTCCCTAAAGATGTGAAAGAGTGGTTACCTTCATCAGAAGCTACAGCTGTGTCAGGATGTTTCTAGTGTGTGGTCCTGGGAGAGATGGCCCCATCTCCCTATGACCCTGAGTTTCAAATGCAAAGATCCTCTCCTGGAACTAGAGGTTTACATGTCAGTGGGATCCCCTCCACACCTCTATCTTTGTGAGATTGCTGCACTGAGTCCCAACGATGGGGTTACCTGGAGGCAGCCTTGGACAATGACATGGTCTCTGCTGCACGTGGTGCTTTTGGTAGGAACTCTGGTTTTGTGTCTGTGCTATTCAGACTTTTTCCTACCTGTGCTCTTTGATCTCCAGCTGTTGTGCAATCGCCATGCTGAATTGGACCAATGGCCCATTCAGTCCAATACCCTGCCTCCAACAGCAGGCAACATCAGTGGCTTTAGAGAAAGGCACCTTGCCGTGCGAAATTATGGATAAATTTCCTCCCGAGTTACAACTGTGAAAAGTCAGCTTATGCCTTGATACACTAGAGCACTGATTCTCAACCAGGGAGCCATAGCGATTTCAAATAGGAATCCGTGGTGTTAAAGATAGTCTGCTCTGCTGTGGTCTTGCTGAGTTCTTCGCAACAGAAGAATTATTCTATTATTTTTATGTTGTCAAAAAACAAAGTGAAAACTCAGAGCTGACATTTTCCAAGGGGTGATTTGAACATAGAAAGGTTGAGAACCACTGCACTAGCATGTCTCTCCTTTCCAAATCTAGTTATAATATTCACAATTATGTCAGCATCTCAGCCTCAGTGATGTCTTGCAACAGTGAGCCCCAGAGCTTAGTTGACTAGCCCAAAAATACCTGCATTTCCATAATTCATGTCCTCCATCTGGGAATTTTTTTGGTTTTTGAGAAAAAGGTGCAATATCCATACAGTGGATGCCAGTGGATTGTTTTGTTTCCGTATTTTCCTGACAGCTCAGGGAATGGAGTGATTTGGCTATGCATATATATTTAAACTTTGTTAATTAAAAGAAAAAGGGAGAGTGACGCAGGCATAAGGGGAACAGCAGAGCACAGACGCAGTCAGTGTACCAGGGACTGAACATCCCTAGCCATTTTTGAAGGCCCTTGCAGGCCAAACCCCTGTATTTCCTTTATGCCCCCTGGTGGTAATTGGCTTCCTCTGCTCTTCTGGACACGAAATAAGATAATTGCACTTTTATCGCCAACCTTTTGATTCTCTAGTTGAGCAAGCAACTAATAAGTAGGTCATTTTAAACCCCTAGCACCAATGGGTCTGAAATAAAGATGTCCCAGGATCACAAAGCACTCCAGGCCACATGGTAAGAAAGCAGAGGTCAGCATCCTCATGCAGAAACCAATTTGGCAACAAAACTGGTTTATTATTATTCTGCTGTAAGGATAAAGGGCATGCAGAATAAATCCAGATCCTATGCGCCTTCTCCTCAATATCAGCACTGCTCTTAAAAGGTGTTGATTTGACATGTGTTATGCCAGAAGAGCAGCCAGGGGTTAAGCAGGAAGCAGGAAATCATTTTTGAAAGCAGTGGAAACCATATTCCCCTGCGTTTATAAATAACTTGGTGCAGCCCTTTCACAATGAAAGCCTGGAGATGGAACACGTCTGCTCAACGGGGGGGTCTGGAAAAGAGGAAATCTGTCAAAGCAGCTTTGCCTTCAAAATTCCTGAGTCAGACCCTTAAAAATCATGAGCTTGGCTAAAATCAATCATGAGATTTTTTTAATTTTTTTTTTTTAATTCCTTTTTTGCCATTTTGTTTCTGGGAGCATTTGGGTTGTAGCTTTTTTTCTAAAAACCAGAGGACTACAAACATCCATTCTCACCTTCTCACGTGACTCCAGGAGCCAGGGCATTAAGGACCGGCTCACACAAGGGAGAGCCTTAGCAACAGCGTGAATGGGTTTGCACAGTCGCGTGCTCAGTTGAGCACATTTCTATCATTGCTCTCACCTCACTGCCTTACAGAAGTCGCTTGGCTTAACAGAATGCTCTCCGTTCCCCCTTTTTTCTTGTTGCCACTGCTGAGAATAAACCTGACACTCAACTGAGTTAGGGCTAGTCTTGTTCCCTTCTTCTTGCCAGTTAGGATCTGTCTGGTGACAGGCTGCTGTTCAGAGGGCTGGAGTCATTCCTTCTCTGGCAAGAGAAGGAGCACAGCTCACCTGGGAGAAGGGAGTAGCCATAGAAAGAGGGAAAACCTCCAGCCTGGACCTGCTCCCCCTCAGCAGACTGCTTTTATGTGGATGGCCCCTACTGCTAGTACTGCAGGCCAGAGCACAGTGCAGGGAAAATAGACCATAATACATAGTGAGGTGGCAGCAGTGCACTGTGTCC
>JAGPOW010001661.1:3760061-3817064 GCA_030014935.1 Caiman crocodilus
TGAGTAAGGATTACTTTAATCCACCCATGTTTTACTCTAGATGTACAGCCATGGATTTTAAGAGGGGAGAGGGTGGTATTCAGACACTATTCAGTGACAATTAAAGCAGAATCTGGCCCTCAGGCTTTGGCTCTGGTGTTAATGCTAACTGCACCATTCACTTTGCAGAGCAGATGTTACTAGTTCAGTCTAGTCCTGTTCAGATGAATAACAAAATATTCTTTTCCCCTCTCCTCAGGCAAAAAGCACTGGCATCCACAGGCGGAAGAAGTGTGCAAGCAGCATGCGACTGGTTGGTATGAAGTAATACATGTTAAAAAAAAATTAAGTCAGTGGATAAGATTTTTTTTTTTAAGTAGCTTGCCAACTATAACATGAAATGTTTTCTAGGAAAACTTTGTTACTTATTCATATCGTGGTAGTGCCTGGAGGACAGGAGCAGAGGCATAGCAGGGCAGCGCCAGGCCCTGGGAAGCCGTGCGACTGATGCCAATCAGTGATGTGATCAGCCGCCTCTGTGGTTGCAGCTGTTTTTATTGGGGGTGGGGGCATGCAAAGCTAGAACCCGAGGCTGTTACCCCAGTTCCCTCCCCCTGACCTCCATTACACTACTGGACACCAGCACAATTGGTGCGCTATTTCACAAGCTGCCACAAAGACAGACACGGGTACAGCCCCAGTAGAGCACGTAATCCCAGTCCCAGAAAGAAGTATTGCCCCTGCATTATGAAAGGGGAGTTCAGGCACAGAAGTGAGTTTACACCCTAGATGTGTGGTGAATAGTGACATTTTTGGGGCATCTGAATTTTGGGGTGCTGTCTTGAGAAAGCTTAAAAGCACCCGATTTGATTTTCAGTGCTGTGCACCCGTCCTTTAAATGATTTTCAAGCTAAGCACCCAAAATCACTAATTGCTTTGAGAATCTAGAGGCAAGTGAAGGTTACACAGAGGCTCTGGCAGAACCAGGGACCCCAAACAGGTCTCCTGCATCCCATTCCCATGTCTGCTTTCCTTGCTAATGGTGCCTGGGCCATGGCATGGTTAAAGTGATCTCTTAAGGAAAGTTTCTGTCCCTCTGAAACAGCCACATGGTCTCATATCTCCCTTTCTCGCAGGTTGTTCTCTCATGTGGGTGACCCCTTTCTTGATGACCCCCTGCCTCGGGAGTACGTCCTCTACCTGCGTCCTACTGGCCCCTTGTCGCAGAAGCTTTCTGAATTCTGGCAGCAGTCAAAACAGATCTGTGGGAAGAACAAAGCTCACAATATCTTCCCACACATCACCCTTTGCCAATTCTTTATGGTAAGCCAGTGCTTCTCATTACATTGACTTTTGTACTTTATTTGTCAGCTACCACTGCCCTGTTAAGGAGATACATGGCTTATCTTGCCTGAAGTCATCGTAAATGGCTTGGTATTTTTAAGAATCAGATGATTTCTCTAAATCACTCGATGCCTGATCCCACAAAGAAAAAACAAGAGCCTCTCTCCCTTAACAGAATGAGATCATAGGAGTCCATTGACAAATCTATTGGCCCATATTTGACTAGAGTAGGAGACAACGCCTTGTACTGGAGTCTTAAAAGATCCAGGAATTGGTTTAAATCCTGGTTTAATTTAAATCCTGGGAGGTTTAATTAAGCTTCCCAATTCCCCCACTGAGGCAGAAAATAGCATTATGCACATTTTGCATAAAAGAGAACCAAGGCACAGACAGGAATGTGTCTGGCCTGTGGTCACGCACTAAGCCACTGGCATACCGTGGGAGAGATGTACAGTTTAGTATATGAGTTCCTTGCGCTAAATCACAGGCCAGCATCAGTGTCATCTAAATGATCTTCACATGCATTTCTAATGTCATCACCATAGCATCTGCAGAGAAGTAATGATACATCTTTAATTTTATGAGACCACTAATGGGATGAGAGTGCCAGGTGCCAATGGTAATCTGTGAGCCATGTGACAAATTAACAGGAGAGCACAAACATGTTGGTGCTGGCATAAAGCTCAAGGGAATCTCTTAAGGCCACTCTTTCTTCCCTGAGCTCAGGCCTTCAGGAATGAATTTTCTGTACCTAACAAAACATCTGTCCTGAATTTCTTGGCAGTGTGAAGACAGTAAGGTCGATGCACTCACTGAAGCCTTGCAGGCCACCGTGATGCGATGGAAATGCAAGTTCCCCACTCCTCTGCCTTTGGAGCTCTACACATCTTCAAACTTCATTGGGCTTTTTGTCAAGGAGGAGAGTGCTGAGATCCTCAAGAAGTTTGCTGCAGACTTCGCTGCAGAAGCTGCAACTAAAGCAGGCAAGTAGCCAGGATATATCAAAGACAGTTACTAGAGGTTTGACCATCATAGCTCAATTTGTGCTCAGTGTTCCTAGTATGGCCTGGTAAAGTGCATCTGCTTTGCTATTCAAATCTTCCAAGTAGATTCTGATTAACTAATTACTTTACAACCCACCAGAAGGTATCAAGCGCTAAAAATATTAGCAACCCAGTCTGAAGGTTGGGTAGGGAAGATAGATTGATCCTTTTCCCCGCAAAAGTAGCCTTTGCTAGTCAGGCATAAGGCACTTCCATGGAGGGGCTTGGAAACAACTTTCCTTGCAATTGCCTGGGCACCATCTGTTCTGAGCCAGAACCTGATTTCAGATCATGTCATTTAAAGTCACCATGCAAGGAACTGGCCCTCAGGACGTGCCTCTCAGTGTGGCACTTTTTTATTTGCACTATATTCGGCCCTATCATTCCAAAAAAATGTTCTTCTCTTATAATGGATTTCATTCCCCATCTGTCAAGATTTGTCGTTTATGCCAGGAAAGAGTTTGATCATGAAGGCTGCCCTTTTAAATGACCAGTATAGGACACACAGCAGTCTTTGCCCAATGAATAACTATAATTTAAGATACCAAAAGCTATGACACATACATCTTATTAAGATTCTCACTTATTCCATAATGGCTGTCTCAAAGTGGCTCCTTTTTACTGGATAGCACTAGCCATCACAGTTGGTATACATGATATTTTATATAGCAACGAGCCAAAGGATACAGTACTGGTTTAATGAAAGGCATTAAGACATAGTAGGATAGCGTCCTACCTGAGAAGGAAGGTGGATATTTTGCCTTCCTTTGTGGCATTCAGCTTTGGCTCTTATAATTTAGGATGCCATCCTCCATGGCCTGTTCTTCAGAAACATTTTCCTGACTTGTGTTCTTTAGGAAGCATTTTCAGAGGCAGATGTTTTGATGCTGCCTAGAAATAACACTCACAGAAGTCGGATCTGATTTTTAAGTAAGAGTGTCCGGCACAAAAGACCCCGAGAGAGGAGCACCCCGCAGAGTGCCGTGTTTGTTAATGCTCCTTCATAGAGTCTACTGTCTTCAGTTTAAAGAGCACATCAGACTGCTCTGAAGTGTTATCTCCTGAAAGGGAAGCTGACATTTAGTGGTTCTTTAACCTTTCAGACAGGCGCTTTGTCTATGAGGCTTAGCATTTCCTGCCCGGCGTACCACCTCAAGCTACCCTGACACAAAACTTTCCCCATCAATAATTGAAAGACCGTTGGCTTTCCTTGCTAAACTTCTGTCAGAAAGGCCGGCGAGAGCTTTGTGAAGAGCTTCACCACAAGTACAAGGAAACCCCACCGCCCCTGCTGCATCCTTCTAGCAAATTTACCACCTCAGGTTGTGAAGTAGCTTCTCTGGCCTGCTCACCTCATTTTTCATCACTCAGATAGTACAAAGGATTGAAAATCTACCTTAAATTCTCTAGTCTCACGGCTCATGGGAGTGACCAACAGGCAGAGCAGCAGTCGCACCGATTCCTTTATCTCCTGGTGCAGGGAGCAGGACAGGCCGAGCAGGCGCTCACAGTCCCGTGTTGCTGTGTGTGTGGTCCCCAGGGAGTGCCACTTGGCTGCCTCTGAACAGCTCCAAAGTCAGAGGAAAGTTTCAGAGAACTCTCTCCACTCCCTGATGAGCTCCCACCCACCCACATCGCAGCTGCAGGCAGCTGGTTGCAGCAACATATATAGCCTTAGAGGTTCATAGTCTTACACCTGCATTAAAATGCATCAAAATAATGGTTTCATACGCATGGGGATATTATAACCTCTGAGTCCATGGAAGATTTTGCTGCTAATCTGGCACGCCACAATGCCAGGTAGAACAGACACAAGTTCCTATCCACAACTGACACGTATGGGATGTAGTTAAATGCACACAGGCCATCTCGACTCCCCAGCAGTTTCACTTAATAGTGACTTAGAAGCACTTTCACTCCTAAAACAGGGAGGAAGTGGCCTTTAGCTTCAAACACCTATTTTTCTAAATATGTTCAGAGGCTGATGGGCCATTCTCAGAGTCCAGTGAGAAAATAGCACAATATCTCACAGGAGTCTGTTCCCATGAACTTAGTCCCTGCTGAAGCCCAATACACCCTAATCTAATTTTTAAAAGTGGTCAGAATAGTACATTGCCAGCATACAGAGACACTTGCATGCAGTTCCCCAGGGCCAGGAGGAAACAGTTTTAATGGGGGGGGGAAAAAATACATGGTCTGATTTTCAAAGGGACTGAATAAATTCCAAAAAAAAATTACTTCTGGCATATTTCCTGGACCACTGAAAATACAACAACATTATCGCAATAATCTCAATGTGAGTTTGTAGCATACCTCATTTTGGAAAATCAGGCCAATGCCACAGACAGAGGCACACGTAGTTGCTTATTGCTGAGAGCTCTTCATCTCTTAATATAGGGAAAATGTTACCCTTTAGCTGGAAAATGATATTTTCCAAAACACCTTGCAAACCAAGAAGGGTTTAAAACTACAGGAGCTGCCCAATCCCAATCCCAATCCCCCTCCCGAGTTTTCTGAATCCCAAAAAAGGGTGTTTTAGAAGTATAGCAAGTGGCTGTGACTTCTGCCTTGGCCATGAAACGGGAGCAAAATGGGGACCTTCAGCATAGATGGTGGGGCCTCTTTTGAACCAACAGACTAGTAACTTTATAGCTGGGGGCTGTAGGAGTTCCTGCCTGCAGCGGCTCTAGGCCAGAGCTCCTACCACACCGAACCAGCCGAAGTTAACATATGGTTTTATAAGGCACCCCATCTTCACTACTACCCATTGCTTCTCTAATCTAAATCTTAAGGCTCAGACTGAGGTTAGTGGTGCATTAGTAATGCAGAGAGATGTTTTCCTTTGCTAACTTTTAAGTTTGGCCAAATGCCCTGTGCTGGGAAGCCGAGTGCTTTAATGCCTTTGAAATGGGGGAGGGACACTCTGTTTATCTTAAGAGTTGTTCACTGTTGACCTGATTTTTTTGCCTTATTCCAGATGCCCATGTGGAGCCCCATAAGAAACAGCTGCATGTGACACTGGCCTATCACTTCCAAGCAAGCCACTTGCCCACTCTGGAGAAATTAGCACAGAACATCGATGTCAAGCTAGGATGTGACTGGGTTGCTGCAATATTCTCCAGAGATATAAGATTTGTTAATCATGAGGTAATTGTTGGCCTTATCCTGAATCAACCAGAATAGCAGCATCTTCTTTTTTGTTTGTATTGTGTAGCACTTAGACGATCCAAACTGAGATCAGGGCACCGTGGTGCTTAGTGCTGTACAAACACACAGTCCTGCATGAAGGATTTTACAGAGATTCAGCAATTTACTCAAATTCTGGCAGGGCAGAGTCAAACCCAGATCGTGAGTCGGAGTCCTCTTTATTCTTACAGACAAACCAGCATTCAATCATATCAGTATTTATCAAATACATCACATATGTCTGTCTAGATGGCCTATATATACATTAGGTACTTATATAGCCTGCAAAAGCACAGTACCATGCATAAAAGCATATGCACACACACAAAACCATGCGTATGCACACCTCATGCATGAGAAAATAAATAGGAAAGTGTGTGTTCATCATGGTGCCATTTAGAAGTAGAATTATAATTACTCACTAATTCTCCGCCCACCTCAAAACCTGACCCCACTCATCTTAAATAATTAAGAAATGAGATGATCTGAGCGGCAAAGTTCTCATCACCTTTACATTTATTTTCTCCATGTACCTGTGAACAATTCTGAGACTGGCATATAACATGTTTCAGTTTGCTAGCCCGGTGGTAACAAAGCATTGCTGCTCCATTTTCAAAGCCAAGGGGCTGCAGAAAGGAATGCTCTTTCAGCTAAAACACAAGCAAACATACAGAAGATGATCACCAGGAGTCTGAAATGTGTGAACATCTAGTTCTTCACCCAGTACTATGCTTAAGCACGTTCTTAATTTTTCATGTAGGAAGAGGTCTGTTCCAGCAGTAGGATGCCTAAAGTTAAGCAGGTGCTTAAGTGTTTCACTGAATCAGGGTGAAAAGAAGGGGAAGACCCTTAGGGTGCCCCAATGACTAAGAGCCAAGGGAAGAAACGGGGAAATAGTCTGAAGACCAAGATGAGTTTCTCAACAGACAGATCTGAATACGTTCCCCAGAGTAACAACCTCTTAACTACAGACATTTACAGCTGAACTGGACAAAGCACTAGGCCATCCCACATAAGGGGCTGTCTTGCAGCATTCAGTGAGTAAGATATGTTTGTGTCATAAGATTTGCCATTTATAATGTCTATCCTTCATTTCTGTAACCTCATTTTTAACTCCTGTAGACAGTGGTGAACAGAGGAAGGGGTGACCAGGAGCTGGTCTTTCTGCATTGCCAAAAAAATCTGCATGTCTCACGTGCTCTCTGCTCTCCTTCCCCAGACGCTGCAGGTGATCTACCCCTACACCCCGCAGAATGATGACGAGCTCGAGCTGGTACCAGGGGATTTTATTTTCATGTCTCCAGTGGAGCAAACTAGTACCAGCGAGGGCTGGATTTATGGCACTTCCTTAGCAACTGGCTGTTCTGGGCTGCTGCCCGAGAATTACATCACCAAGGCGGATGAGTGCGGGACCTGGGTGTTTCACGGGTAAGCAATGCTCGGGCCAATTTCAGCTGCTGGTTCCAGGAAGTGATGGCTGAATTCAGCTGCTGGGGTGCAGCAGGCAGTACAGAGCAAACAGGTATCACCTAGTCAGGCTGAGAGGAAGGGCTGGGAACATACAGAAGCAACCTCAGGAAAGCGACTGGAGCAATCCGTTTTTGACCCCGTGTTAGCCCAGAAGAGCCAGAAAGGTGAAGCTGACAAAACACAAAGACAGATGCTGTCCGGTGAGATTTCCCCATTGAGAGAAATGCAAGAAATGAAAGAGCAGAAAAGCACGAGAGGTCCTTTTCAGTTTTAATCAGGTTGGATGTGGTTAGTAACAGATGTGCAGCCAATAATTTGTTTCCACATGCAGCTTTGAACCCAAATGTCAAGGCAAATGATTGCTAAACTCTGCTTGAGAGGTCTGAATGCCCCGCAGCCCAAAGGCCTGTACTGGTACAGACATAAAGCTTCACCCACAGGTCACGTTTTACAGGCATCTGGGCTGTTGCTTGAGTCTGTACTTTTCTGAGCTGCTACCAAGCTTTCACTGTGAGACAAGTGCCACCAAAGGACAGTTTGTACATGTCAGTCAAATGGGTAGCTCAAAGAATTTTACTAGCATCACCATCACTATAGTATTTCCACACCTCACAACAGTAGCCTCAGCATCCTTATAAGGGGAAAAACTGCCCTCTTTACTTAGACTTAGAGAAGTTAAGTGCCTTGAACAAGGTCAATCAGAATATCTGTAGCAGAGGTCACAACCAAACCTAGACGGTCCACAGCACGCTTCCAGGCCTTCACTGCAAGGCTGTTCTTTTTTTCCTAAAAGCATGCCAACCAAGGTGGATTTGTACTTTGTGTCATATTTTCCCCTTTGGGATAAACTATAGCAGGCTGACCTATTTTATGCTACATTGTTCATAAAGTGCCTGCCTGGGCCCATATGCCTTAAAAATTATTATTGCAATAGTAATGAAGGAGAAGCAAAAACATTTAGTAATTTCAGTAGCTCCGTCTCCAGGAAAGGGAAGAAAGGAAATGCCTGTTCCCCGATTACCATTAAACACATAAATAATGAATCAGAGCATGCAGTATAGAACATTTATCAAAAACATGACTACATACCCGGAAACAGCCAGGTTTTACCCAGCAGGTTCCCACAGTTCATATTAGATTACAAAATGCCATTTAGGAAACAAAAAGTAAACAGGGAACAAGTTAAGCTTCACTCCCAGGCTGCACCCTGTTGCAGTGTAACATGGTTGGGATTGTCATATCTGCTGGAAAACCCCTAGACATTAAGACCTTTCATATAGGTGCACAGTCCCTATGTTTCATTGTTGTTAATGAAGATGACTGTAGATAGAAATACTCACTGCGGTGCTGTGCTGGTGCCACTGGAGAAAAATGGCAATACGGTTCACTGAGTTCAGATGCAGGTGCTGGGCTTTCAGAGATGCTCAGATGCAGGAAGGCGGTTCACTTCTGTCACTGTTTAAAATCGGTGGCACAACTACAATACCTGGATTCCAGCTGGGAAATATGGGGCAATTCTTGCAGCACTTGTTGCATTCCTGCAGATAAAAGCGATAGCAACCATGAGTACATCCCTGCTGATCACAATGAATATATTTCACGATTCTGCAGCAAACACTGTCCCAAATGAATACCCAGAGTTCATCTTGTACATATGACTACTGAAATACAACTCTCCAGGGTACAAGCCTTCCAGTGGGTAAAGGCCTTTTATACAACATAAAATCAGTGCTCTCCATATACAACCTGACTTTTTCAGTTCTCCTCTGAAAACATGCCTTCCTGCTCAACTAATATGGGAAAGTAAGACCTTGAAGAGGCTGATTCAGTTCAGCAAGGCATGCGTGTTTGTTGAGAGTTTTATTGAATGATTTCTTTTATGAAAGCACCTGAGAGCCCCGTCATGGACCTGGACTCCACTGTGCTACGCAGTGTACAAACACAGAACAAAAGGATGGATCTTGTCCCAAAGAACTGGCCTTTCTGTCTGAAGACCACGAGGCCATCATAGAGGAGAGCAAGCTCACCAGACAAAGTACAGAGGGATCTTTTACAGGGGTGGAGGGAGAGAAGTCCCTGCTTGCAGAGCTGAGCTGCATATGAGGAGGCTCCAGAGGTGAATCTTCCTCATTCAGTGGCTGCATGGTAATAGTGGAGCTGCTTCTTAGCTGCTAATTCCTCAAGATTTTCCACGCCCCACGGGCCAGAGCCCCCTCAACCCTTTAATAATGCAGGTTTTCCCACCCAGGCATACATGCCACAAGCAAACCCCAGGCATAGCAGGAGGTAAAGAAATCCCTGTCTAAGGAGAATTATCGGTTGAGTCCTGAATTGCTTCAGTGAAGCAGACAGCAGGCCCAAGACCATTGCCAGATCCTCACTGGATCCAGATCTTTAAGTATTTTGCTAACCGATAACAAAGAGCTTCTACCATGCTTTACTCAATAGTGTCCACCCCCTGCACCCCCATCCCAGTACTCTCAGGCTGGGCTAGCTAACAATGAATCTAAGCAATGCTCTAAAAAGAGAAAAGTAATGCCTCCTGGAGGGGAATCGTCAGCACGATATTCCCTAAGCACCCGTTTGTGCCTGTCACTTACTAGACTTTTGAGTCAGAGTGAGAAGCTCTCTACCCTAAGCAGCAGTCTGAGGCTAAAGGGAAGTGGAAAGCCCAACAATGCGAGTTATGTGCATCTCCTCGCCCAACGGGAGCTGCAGAAATCAGGCACTTGAGACCGTGTGAGCTTAAAGGGACAGCACAGTAGAAAGCCACCTGTTGTTATTTCTGTGGGCCCAGCACCACCTTCGGTAGAGCCTGCTAGAGCTGGAGGTTGTGGTCAGTGTGCAACCGGAGAGCTTTCTCTCCCCGGTAAAAGCAGAAATACTCTCCTTCCCCAGTGTCTTGTCTATGGAGTGCTGCCTTAGACACTGCATAGGTGCCTATTTCTGCTTCCTTTTTATAGGAAACCTTTATTTAAAAGCCAAGTCACTGCTGGCCTCGTTCAATAAGCTCCAGGTTTGGCCCAGGGGTAAGAAGGAAGGGATCCATAGTTTTAGTTTCTAGGGTCAGAAGGGACCTGAACAGATCATCAAGTCCAACCTCCCCACCCAGGGCAGGAACGAGTGCTGGGATCATAATATCTGGCTGGGATATTATGATCCCAGGACTCATTCCTGCCCAGGGCAGGGGATCAGACTTGATGATCTGTTCAGGTCCCTTCTGGCCCTAGAAACTATGGATCCCTTCCTTCTCATTCCCTGGGCCAAACCTGGAGCTTACTGAACAAGGCTGGGAATGACCAAGATAGTAGCCGCTACTGCGGCATGTGAACCTCTGTAGCTCCTTCCACTTCTAGATCCCCATTCTGCAAGTTGCAGTATCTGATGGATCCACTGGGCGGGTACATACTTCCTCCTCCTCCTCTAACAAGTGTGGACATAAAAGAAACCCCCATGCTTTCCACCTCCAGATACACACACACAGGTGCACCGTCCTCTTGAATCATGAAGGCCCCTCCTTGAATCCTGCCTTACAGAACTGCAGTAGCCTTCCATGACAATATAGGAAAAGTCATGTTTGCCTTCAAGGAAGTGGTGGACATGACTGGCATTCACTTCATGGGGAAGGCAAGGAGCAGATCCTGTATCATTCAAAAGATATTTTTCTGCACCAACATCCTAGCCAAAAAACCAGAAGCTTTTGATGACAGCTTCCAAACAACAACCTATGTGTGGAAGATGACTGTGTTGAAATGGCTCCAATGGTTTCTATTTTCCAGTAACAAGCAGAACGAGGGAGACACCAATGAAGTCATCTTCATGGCGCTTCTCCAACCATAGCAAGATATTTTAAGTCGTTAAGCTTTCGCCTTGTTACTATTCTTACCCATTCCCAGCATCTGTGACTGGATACAACGGTGCCGCCTGCCCTTTAAGCTGGGATATATGGAGAAAAAATTTCTAGGAAATGATGAAGCAGTTGCTTAAAGGTGAAGGGAAAGGAGGAGACTAAACAAATCTATATCCTGTGTCCTGGGCCTGCGTCATCACATAACTATTTTGTGAACAAGGTAGTCTGATCTAAAAGCCACTGCTGATAGCGATCTTTAGGAGTTGAGCTGAGGATATGCAAATCATGCACTGCTGTTGATCCCAGAGGGAGGTTGTCGTCTACGTCTTTCGGCAGTATAGCCACTGTGCTATTGAGGGGCCAAAGGCAAAAAGCTAAGATTTGACCTCCACTCGGAAAGGGATCAGAGACATGAAATTCTGGTCCAAATCCATGAAACTCAGAGGCAGTTTGCATATTCAAATCCAGGCTTTTGGGACAACTCCTTGTTAGGATAGGCCACTTGCAAAACTGAGTGTGAACTTAAACCCACACGCACGGTGCGACTGTCCTGAGGGTATCCACAGAGTTTCTATGCTCATGTTTAGTTCCTCTTAAAGACCCACTAATGCTGTGCTGCATGCAATGAATTGGGTTGTACAGAAATTGTATGCTCCCTTTTTCCCTGACCTCTTATCTGTCTGTCTCTCTGGCCCTAGACTGTGGTCTCCTCAAAAAGGGACAATTCCTGGAGTGTTTTTTGAAAGTGCCCAACTCCTGGGAGAACCAGCTGTAACTAAAAATTGAAAGAAATAATCCTTGCCTTCACCTAGCAGGTTCTAGGATGCTCAGAGCTGGGGGTATCACCTCCTTCAAGTATGAAGGATAGTGCAGGAGGTTCAAAAGTTGGTTCAGGTGGTCCTCAAGACTGCACCCCATAGCAGCCCTGCTATGACTTCTTTTGCACATGACCAGTAGAGGTACCACTACCTTCCTGTGAGTTTAGGGGTGCTACTGTTGGTGCTATGACAACTCCCACCTCATACCCCACATTGCTCTCATTAAAAAGTTTCAGCTGAGCCTCTTGAAGGCTCAGACCAGCTGATAACATACACTTCCCAGATCTATCTGGAACGTGGTACCATTGTCCCATAGCTACATTCAAACATCACAGTGGTAGGGGACATTGAGACTGACATTTCTTTTTTTTTTTTTTTACTGGCAAGAAGGATAAGGTCCTGCGGAAGATCAGCCTATTAACAAACACAGAACAACCTATTTTCTTTCATTGTCAGAGTCATTGGCATTATATAAACCCGAAAGACCCTTGGGAGATTCCATCCTAACAAGAAGCAAATTGAAAAACTTCTTCATCTAAGGCACTCAGAGTACAAAGCAGAAGCAGCTATTTCAGTCAAAGCAGATGACCGCATATTACAGGAATATACCCTGAAATGACTCAGCAAAGGTGGAGCAGTACAGCAAAATCTGTCACAATCCATCAAGGGCTAGTTGAGACACTAACTGTCTGCCAGGAGTTGCTCCTGAGGACTCTGCTCCAAAGCCAGCCTGACCAGATGTTCCAAGATTTCTCCAGAGCATACCAGAAGAGCCTTGGTGAGAAAGAAGAAAACCATCTATTATGTCCCCCTGCCTATACTTAAAATGAAGCATTAGCCAGAACAAACGACTACTGTGTCCATTGCAGATGGGAACAACTATGGACAATGCTGGAAGCATGGGAATATTGCAGTCTTGTTTCACTAGCCAGGCTGTGTGGGAGATCCTCACATCTGATGGAGCAGAATACAAGATGGTGATCTAGGTTTGCATGCCATTTTCCAATAAGGGGAAGACTTTCTTAAGGGGAATCACAGCTCTCCTCTACTAGTAATAAAACTGGGACACACTCACATTTCCCTGATGCAATTGAAATGAGAATCGCACCTCAGATCTTGCGGCCTGTTACTGGTTTTCAGCTTATCCTCCATTTTGCAAGATTCAAAACAGGAAGTTCTCCAGCTGTATTTACTGGATCCAATTTGTAACGGACCCTGGAAAAGGAGTCTGATTGACCAGGAAGTTATTTATACACAGCATCTATGCTATAGTGGCAACTAGAAGCCAGGATCAGATTAGCCCCATTGCACAAATTGCTGTGTGAACATAACGTGTTACTACGTGTGCTGTGAAGTAGGATGAAGACACCTGCCACATTTTTTTTTGTTGGTTTTCTAATGAGCTTTGAAGCTCTTGGGTTTGGGGCTTTCTTTTAGCAAGTGTGCACTAGAGGGCTACAGTAACAGAAATCATTCATCATAAATAAAAATAAACTTTCCCTCATTTCCAGGTATGAAGCCACCCTTACTCCCTTTGCAAACCAAAAAACTTTGTCTTTCTATTTTTGGCAGATCTTACTCAATTCTGAACACATCTTCCCCATCCGCTCTTGCCTTCAGTGATGGGATTCTGGAGAGAAGACAGCAAGACGACCAAGGACCTGGGGACGCAGGACCACTTACTATCATCTGTCAGAGTATGCAGGTAGGATCCATGGCAGTGGTTTTCTGCAACCATTTTGTTGTAGTATTCATTGCATTAATTAGGTAATATCAGTCTTTTGGATACTAATTAGCAATTGATTTGTAATTAGTTATAATCAGCATGTATTAATTAGGGCACCTAGAATTTTGGTAGATAGCTTTTATAGTTATTTAAATCATTTACTTTAAAAAAAAAAGCCTCCATGCAAACTCAGGTCTGCATCCCCTTTCCAGCTGAGTAAATCCTCAGGTCCCCAGAAATGGTCTCTCAGTCTTTTCCATACCTTGGCTCCATCTGAAAACAGGAAACAAACAATCTCAGGACCATTCCCCTCCTTCTCCCCACCTAACCATACAGGTTCTTCTTCACTATTTTGAGAATCGATGGATTAAAATAGGGTAGTAGCCGAGTTGACCAAGTGGAGTGGCAGCCTATTTCAAAGTGCAGGAGGCTTGCCCGAGAGAGAGCCACTCTCTGCTGAGCTGCTGGTTTGAAGGCCTAGTTCTGGAAAGCTGTTACAACCCGATGGCTGTTTGATGGCATGTGCCAGCCGCTCTTGATCCCATTCCCAGTAGACACATTTCCCCGCTCACAAGCTAGCCATTCATACAGCAGTGGAGCCAAGATCTGAACTGTTGAAGTGGGTGGGAGGGAAACTTCCCAGACCCGGCTACCCAAGGAGAGCTTACACCAGCAGTACCTCTGCTGTTCCTTGTTTGTAGAAGAAATGCCTCTATTCAGCAAGACTTTGCTTTCTCCCCACAAGCTAATAAGCAGCTGCTGGGGTTTTGATGTTGGACTGACTGGCTTTGCAGTTGGCACGTTGAATGCAGATACCTATTTCATGCCATCTTCCTGCTCTGCCTGCCTACCTGTCCTGTTTTTAATCAGCAGAGTACGGATCTGTAAGAAATCCCAAAGCAAGGCATCCTGCAAGTGAAATATGCTCCCGGTACTCAGGGACTGGAATTTGGTCTCACTTGGGGGACATGCACGCACATGAACAGGTTGGATGTGGTTTTAATGGCAAATCTCTAGCAGTCAGTGTCCAACAACTAACTCCTCTGGCTGTGCTGGAAATCTCAGCTGACAAGGGGACCTTATGGACCACCCACTAAGTCTTCAGAGCATCAATTTAACCAAAGGTTAGATAGGACCCGATGCTCTCCTTTCTGTAACACCAAGTTTCACCCAAGTATGAATTCAGCGACTTCAGTGGAAACACAAGTGCTCTATCTTTATCCTAAGGTCATGAGAGGAGAGACTGATCCTCATTTATTTAGTAAACTGGACTTGTGGAAAAGGCACCTGATGCCCAAACATATTGTCATTTTGCTTTCAGCCCCTGAGAGTAACCAGCCAGCCAGGGCCCCAGAAACGGTGCCTCTTTGTCTGCCGGCATGGGGAGAGAATGGATGTAGTGTTTGGAAAATACTGGCTATCACAATGTTTTGATGCCAAAGGTGAGTCAGTTGTTGCAGGGTCTCTTAACTCCTAGATTTTGGGGGTGGTGGAAAATTTCCTGAGACAAGTTTAGACGGATTGTGTCAGAAACACGACTCACTGGGAAGGACTTATGGCACTACAGTTTTAACAGTGCTTTCAAGGGTGTTTCTGGCTAGGAAAGGGGCAGTTTGAAATCCCAGCAGACCTCCTCCTACTGGGAGTCAAGTCACCAGAACTGGAATTATGAATGATTGAAACATGCCAGGATTCCTCGCTCATTGGGTTTGTCTATTCACGGCCATGTTGCCTGTTGCCCAGTAATCATTTATATTTGTGAACCAAGGCGTTTGTCCCAATTTCAGCCACCAGTGGTTCAGCACAATCCCTTGGGGCAGGAAGAAAAAGTCACTATAGCCTTTAACTCTCAGGACAACTGTCATCATTGCACCAGGGCAATAATGATATAGAGCCGTTCGCTGCATCTTTCCATCAGCAAAGTAACACTGTTCAGTGGGTGCAGAGTTGAAATTAGGGCAGTTCCCTAGCATATGCCAAGGCTTTGTATTGTTGATAGTTGTAAAATAACCAGAGTTATTCTGGCTGTAGGTAGCATTAGAGCTTTTTGAGCATTTTCAATGGAATCTGTTTTCACTGAAAAGCGCCGGTTCATTGAAGCTGGAAGTGCTCTTGGATGTTGACAAATTTCTCCCTTCAAAGCATTTTGATGTTTTGACGTTCTTGAAGCAAAAAATTGGGGTTTGTTTTTTCTAATCTCAAATGAACTTTTGCTTTGAAATCCTCAGAATAATGCATTCTGATCAAGCCAACCCTGCAAACTTATTTGCAATTGCCCTTTTGCAAACACTGGGACTTGCTATCCTAATCCAGCACTGAAAAAAATCTTCAATTTGAGAAAAGCTTTGCTAGGACCAGAAAGCCGTTTCATGCCCAGCTCTGCCGTGCACACAGTTATGAATGGAGGCATGGTAACAATAGGTGTGGTATGGAAGGCGGCTTTCTGATCTAATCATTTCCAGCAACTGCTTCTAACTTTCTCTTCATAGGAAGGTACATGCGAACGAACCTGAACGCGCCTCACAGTTTACCTCAAAGAAGCGGTGGTTTTAGGGATTATGAAAAAGATGCACCAATCACAGTGCTCGGTTGTACACAAGCAAGACTTGTCGGTAAGCTCTGCTCAGCAGAGACAATTTGCCCTAGAAGCTTTGATGTCTCCCTCCCACATAGCCAAGAAAAGAAAGAGAAAGCGTGATACAGAATCAGGCACCAGAGGCTAATTTCAAGTATTTTCACCCTCATTAGAAAACTTCTTCCTCTAAAAAGAATCTAGTCCCATTCAGTTACCATTGCTACAGAAAAGGCAGGGCATAAATCCGAGCAGCTGCAAGTGCAGCTGCAGAACACTCCAAAACACCCTGTAAATTTGCTACCCTGCGAAAGCAGTAGCTGTCAGTAATGATAGTGAAAGTACTACAGTTAATGCGATGCCTGCCTCATGCAAAATGCACCATTAACTTGATTTTGACAAATTTAACTTTGATCTGTAGTTTGCTGCAGAAACAGGCTCTAATCTGCCTAGCAGGCATCACTATTTGTACCAAAATGCAGCTCAGGTCCATTCACACATCTCCCCTCTGTTGTTTTCTTGTCCTACTTCATAGCCTTTCAGCATGCTGCTTTTGAGAGGAAGAGAGTTGCTTGCTGAACCAAGGAGCAATCCTACAATAGTTCACAAGCTTACAGGGTGCCTGCACACAAGCGCAGAGGCTGCTCGCATGCACTGCAACTGCAGCGCATCGGAGCAGACTTGATTAATGTGTTGAGTCTGCAGGAGCGTGGTAATTGCTGTGCTCCAGCATCCCTGTGCTTCGAAAAGGTGACTGGGGTGCTTGAACTAAAGCTCAAAGAAGTTTTAGTTTGTGCTTCCATGCCTCCATGCTGAAGTGTGGGGATGCTGATACACGAGACACCGTGGTGCTTTAACTAGAGGGGTCGTCTAATGAAAGCGCCCCCCACGCTCGCAGCATGTGTAGGAGTTGGACACTATGGGCTTTGAGGCACCTCTGAAGGCTGCGAGTGTCGGAGGATGTGTGGTCCACACTAGAGAACATCAGGCCTCGTAAGGCATCTCAGCTTGGTCACGTACAAACTGCAGCAGCATTATTACTTGCCTTACAGAATGTAGGCCTTTTACATAAGTGTATATCAGGGCACAACGATAGGACAATCAGGCTACAGGGGCATTTCTCAGGGAAGTCTAATAAAACCTGACCTCACAACACATATAACAGCAGGGTTAATTTGCTGCTTTCTTTGTGCACGTAATTGCATGCCTAACCCATGCATTACTGAAATCCACTGGTTCGTATCATCACCACGCGCCTGCCACCTGCAGGCAAAAGTTCAAAACCGCAGGAACACCGCCGTGACCTTGAAGCATCCCGGTGCTGTTATTTCACATGGCTAGTCCTCCGACGTGGACAGCACAATAGCAGCTCAGGGTCACCCGGGTTGTGAAGAACAAGTTTCACACCCATGCAGCTCTTGGAGATGCAGGCCCAGGTACAGTTAAACACATAAAATTGGGATCAGTAGTTGATTCCTTCTCCCTTCCTTATTTTTATTGCAAACTTTATACAGGCTTGCTGTCAGAGGATACCCAATGCACTGGGGTCCCAAATTCATTTGAACTCTCTAGGCACTGCTTTAATATAAGCAGCCATTACATTGAGCCCAATTCTGATCAGTCTTTCACCAGTTTTACACCAACATAATGAAGCTAGCTTAATGTAGCGATGGTGACGTTTTGACCTCTTGGGATAAGTGGAGGTGTTCCTGATTTACATCATACCTGCTGACATTTTGACCTCTTGGGATAAGTGGAGCTGTTCCTGATTTACATCAGGAGAGATGAAACAAAATAAAGTCAAGCCAATTTGGTTTCCCCACACACAAAGCAAAGAGCACCCATTTGATTTCAGTCTGGGGTGGCAATCCAAGAGGGAAAATTGCAAAAATGATCAGAAGTCTTTGGGAGAGAACACAACACATGCATCTCTCTTGAAACAGGCTGCCACCATCCCGGTAACAAAACGACTGCGAGTCTTTTGAACATTTCCTTGCTAAGTTCTCAGAAATTCAGTCCACAGGAAAACACATTCTGGTTTCATGTCTGCACACACAGCAAAGTACAGTGTACTGCTGAAATAAAACGTGGTCGATGAACTGTTCTACGTGCATCCTGATATTACATCTGCAGCAGTAATATTAAATATTCCTTGCAGGTGAAGCCCTGCTAGAGACTAACACCATTGTGGACTACATCTACAGTTCCCCATCACTGCGTTGTGTACAGACAGCACACAATATTCTTAAAGGTAAGAAGCCAGAAAGAAGGAGAACCAGCAATGGAGTTCCCAAATCCCACTTGTTTAATGAAAGGCCTCAAATACAGCAACCCAGCTCCATGTGCTACACAGATAAAGGTACAAGAAGCACCGATGCATTGGACCATTCACTGCTGATGCAAGGAATGGATCTCCTTCCCTTCAACAGTGGAATAGCAATGTTTTGAGGCCATGTGCAATATGACGCCATTACTGAAGTCAGGAGACCAGGCTAGCTAGACTGGTAATTTTGCTTTCCAGGGCAGCTTCTGTATCCCATGCTCTGGTTATCACAGATTCTAATGACCCAAATCAAAGGTTGACAACATATGGCCAGCAGGCCAGATCCAGCCTACAGAGACACTGGGCTTCACTGTGCCTGGGCCCATGCCCGCGCTCAAGCAGAACAGCAAGGAGCCTCACGGTAGCCAGAGAGCTAGGTCCATGCTGCTGCCTCTTCTCCCTGCTCTGCCTCTCCCCCATATCAGACTAGAGCTAGGTTGTACTAACCCATGGCTTGAAAACAATTACCAGCCCCTGATTAGATTATGAACCTAGGTATCCGTGCTCAGTGCATTACAGGACCAAGGTAGTAGGGATGTGCAAAGGTATTTGCAAATGCTGTCTGCAGTTATTTAAACTATTGGTCAGAATGAATTGTGCTTGATTGCTATGGGTAAGCTCGAGTCTAGGTGCCTCTGTCCTAGCCCTTTTGGAAGGGGAAATGCTCTTTTTCCTATGTGATATGATGGCCACTGTTCCTGTAATGTAGAGTGTCGGCATCTAGGCACTACCAGCACAGAAATCACATGAACATTGTATTCAGCCGTTGTAAGCAAATTAGTAGAGGGGAGCACCTGCTCCCTGATGTCTGCCATGAACATTTTGGTATTTATTTTGCGTTCAACACCCGTCTGCTGAAGGATCCTCCCACCCTCCCCAGCACGGCCTGGCCGTTCTTTCACATACGAGAAGCACGAGTGCCCTCTGCTGGTGTGCAGAAAATCACTAGCACTATTTCTGCAGTGGAGAAACTCCATGGGGCCTTGAGGAATGAAGCCAACTCCCAGACTAAGTTGAAAAGTAAATGCAAATATGTTAGCTTTCCTGGCACTACAACTGGTAGCATAAGGCACACGGGAGGTGCCAACACCTGCTCCTCCATGTCAGCAGCACGTTCGCTGCCTCTGAACGCCTCGAGCACGTGGAAGCGCCAGTCCAAACAGGGCTCCAAACAAAGCACACAGCAAGGCCAAGTTAGGTGCGTCGATTTAGTTTGCAGCACATCAGTAAGGATGCACATACTGATCCTGTTTATGGCCAGCTGACTACAAGGACAAATAAGTACTTGGTTTGCACACAACCAATCCCACCAGCCCCAACTCAGAGAAAAATTAACTGCTTCCTGATCACGCTTTAGCAATAAAGTCTCTCAAATTTAAACCCCCTTTCCCCCCTTGCTTTCATAAATTTTCTATTCCCTTGTTTATTCTTTCAGGTATGCAACAAGAAAACACTCTGAAGATTCGAGTAGAGCCAGGCTTGTTCGAGTGGACAAAATGGGTCTCTGGCACCACGTTACCTGCCTGGATACCCCCAATGGATTTAGCAGCAGCCAATCTGAGTGTTGATACAACATACAGGTAGCAGCAAAGAACGGTGCTCAATAATTTATTGAATTTAAAGTAGAAGTAGAAAGAAACGAGCCACTGGAGACCCAACCCTCATGACTGGCCAAGCAATAGGTCACCCTTGTACTCCACCAACTCCTGCAACTGCTAGGAGCTGATTCAGCTCCTAAAATAAATTAGAGAGGCCTTGGGACCTTCCAGGAGTGCCTGAGTGCAGCTACATCCCCTGTGCCAGGTTCCTGTGGAGTCCTCAGACACCCAGTTAGTGCAGCTGAGCCTGGCCAAGGGGAACATGTCTTAGACCAGGTTTAAGCTCTCAGTCCTTGCCCCTCTCCAGATCTTTGGGATGTGAGGTCAGGGTCTGAACTGTGCAGCCCAGGCTGATCTCTGTTCTAGAGGTAATCAAAGACATGGTTGACTAAGTGAGTTTTCTGGGTTGGAAATTTATGGCCTGAGCTCAATGGTTAGTCACACCCAGGGACACCACTGATGAAGCCTCAGCTGTGTTTGTGTTTAACTGCATGGTAAAGGCCCTCAATTGTGCACTTGCAGCATATTGAGGAACACATTTTCATCCACAAAAAAGTCATGGTATCCTTACAAGAGAATTGTCATCTTCCTTTCACTCCTGCTCCCGTAATCATCTTTCTAGTTTAGATAGCCCTGGCACTACATAGCATGCAGCCAGCACATGACCACTTAATGCTGCTGTGAACTACCTATGCATAGCAATGCTTGTCCCAAGGGTGGTCATGATGCCCCCAGTGCCTGGGATACCCTTGCCAACCCATTCCTTTGGGCACTCTCCCCTTTATTCATCCACCACACCTTGATGCTATTACGTTCTGAGGAAGAAGAGGCAGCCCCACATCTTTCCAAGCCTAGTCTTACTCTTATAGCCACAAGCACCCATAGTTATTGACTTAAGGACTAATTATTCAGGCTCCATCGTTCCCAGTACCCACTCTCATGCCTCATAGATGATATACTGATGTGCCCTTCCTGGGCTATGGGCTCCTTGCTCTGCTTGGCTTGTGGCTATGAGCCCTAGCCCTTGGCATAGCAGGGCTAGGGTCTGGAGAGGAGTCAAAAGACTCCTGGGCCCCTCTGTTCCCCCTGGTCTCTGGCTGGGGCCCTGCTCAGCCTTTGCCCCATCTCTGGGCCCTGTCCCTGATCCTAGGCTAGTGAGACCTTCAGTCTCCTAGGCCCTGCTGATAACCACCTCTCCAGGGCTACAGGCTTTAGCCCCAGTCTGCTCTGTCCTACTTCTGCCCTTCTCTAGGCTACAAGCTCATCCACTCCTGTTTCCAGGCCTCTCCCTTCCCAGGCCAGCCTGCCTCCCTAGGCTATAGGCTTACCCATCTCTGTTCTCAGGTCTCCTATGTTCCCAGGCTCTGTTCTGCTAAAGAGCCCAGCTACGAGGAGCTCCTCTCTCTTACTCCTGGGGCTAAACTCTTTGACCAGCTCAGGCCCTGGGCTTATATGCCTCAAGCCCAGCCCCCTTCTGGTCAGGTGACTTTTTAATTAGCCCACACCACACCTGTAGGCTGCTTTTTCCTGCAGGTTTTCCTCTACCTTGACAGGTGCGCCAAATGCCCTGTAACACCATGTGTCCAGAGGGCTGGGTCACCAGAATCGTGTCTGTATAAAATATCCACCCTTGGATCTCTCCCTCCTGTATTCAGGGTTGGATCCCCAGAGCAGTGTGATTTTATAACAGGTCCTCAGCATTTAATTTTCCTGTTTGTCCCTCCTTTCTGTGCTACTGTCGTGTTGCATCTGGGACAGCAGTCAGCTTCAACAAGAACTGTAGGTTAATAGTTAACTCCTGACAGGGGCCCTCATCTATTTCTCACCTCTTCCTTTGACATTTTCAGGTACCAAGTATCCATGTGAAGAATCAGCCTTCCTTCTGAATACTTCAGAAGCCTGTTACCTAAAGTGAATATTAAAGATTGCAGGAATAAATGCAGAACTCACATTTTTTAAACTTTTGGTATCACTGTAAGCAAAACTCCTGGTTAGAGAAAGCCTCTTTCTTCAGTACCATCTCCTGCCCATAACAGAAGAGAAGGCCTTAGCTTAACCTCAGAGCCTGGCTTAGACTCTGTACACCCAGACCTCATGCTGTTAATGCTGACTGGACAGCCTCTCATACCTCGCTATAATGCCAGCAGCTTCTGCTGTTGAATGTCATTGCCTTTAGCTAACATTCAAATTATGGCTGAACACAATTCTTCCTTGCACAAAGGAAATTACTGCTTGAAGCATATATGAAGCAGGATGCAAGCACATGGACTAGCTTATCAGTACTGTAAACAGCTCAAAGAAAAAGCCTAGATAAAGCAGCATGCAAGAATAGCCCTGCTCATCTGACAGGGGTCTAAGGGATAGGCAAGATCATCATGTAGGTCTTCCCACTTCTAAGACTTATGAATACTGGACATGTTGAGAGAATCCCCACCCAGTGACTGAGTCCAGAAAGGTTGTACAGTTCTGGTCAGGATAGTGTCATTGCTTATGGGAAATCAGACTGACACTACTGTTGTACCAATGGCCCATGTGTTTAAGCATCAGGGGAGGGATGTCCACTAAGAGATCTCAGACACAAACCTTCCCAAGTGGTAAATTCTGCGCATGGGAATTCCACCTCATCGGGTCTGATGAGCAATTATTCTGCTGGTGCTTTTTGTGGCTTGTGATATCACCAGAAACCATAGGCCCCAACACCAGAGTTACTTTCTATTTTAGAATGACCAACTAGAAATAAGCAACCAAAGCATCATAAAAACCACTTTGAATCCTTTCATGTCTAAGTATACCATATGACTGCTCGTATTTGGTCCTTCCTGCCTGCAAATTAAACTTTCTGACTCTATGGAAATATATAGTCAGTATACATGATGTTCCTAAATCAAGATGCTTAGATGGTACTTATTCCAAAAAGGTTATTGCTAAGACATAGCAAAGCAGTTGGGCCACAGAAAGAGCCCATTCTGGAAACATAAGCCTTCTGGGAAGAACATAAGAGATATTCTTCTAGTGAGAAAAAAACAAAACAAAGCAATTCTTGTGTGGTCTGATGGTGAGGGAAACTGGAGCCCATAGTGTTCTGCCACAGAGGATGAGTAATTCCCACAGCCACCAATGAGAGTTTCTTCTGGCTACTGGGTGGTGGAGCGGGGAAGAGACAGGGCTTTCCCTTGTATCCAGTGAATAGAAAATGCAACCTTCGGCACCTCTTTCCTTCTTCACTCCCCCATCTTAATATTTGGCCCTCGCTCGACTCCCATTAAAGTTGTTGGCTACCCAGACATTGGGTAAGTCACTGGTTTTGCCTGCACGAAAGTGGTCATTAATCTCTCACCAAGGTAGTCCTGCACATTTCCAAAACAGCAGAAGTGTTTGGTGTTTCCACCACCCCTTCGTGCACTGCTGCTCTGAGCAGAGCTAGACAACACTCTGATTAAGGGCACCATTGTCTTGCTTATGCACACTGATCAGTATTGTCTCATGGTTTCCTTGTACTCAGTCTGTCTGTGTTCATCTGTTTTCTCTTGCCTTATTCCTAAATCATAAACTGTTTGGGACAGGGACTAGTTTTTTGTTCCTTGGGTGCCTAGTGCCTAGCACTGTAGGGTGCAGATCCATGACTAGGACCCCAGTGTCTTACAAGAGTAAAAATACCACCCCTGCTTCTAGGACTGCACTAGCAGAGCTGGACTCTAATGATATTAAATTTGAAAAAAAAATAATTTAGGAACGACACAGTCTGGGTGTTTTGTTTTGCCTCTCTAATACATCTGCACACTTCACATGGGCGCTGGGAAGTTCAACCCTCAGAAAATGCTTTGAGGTCTTCTTACCAAAGAGCGTAAAAAGAGCCAAATATTCCTATAATCTCCACCTGCAATAGTAACATGCTAGGATAAGTAAGTGCATCTCATTTCCCCTCTAATGATCAGTTCACATAGCTTATTATCACTGACAGCAAACAGTATTGCCTGTTCAGCACGCAGCTCAGGCTCTCTCCAGCTTACTGTGATTGTTGTTTTTCTACCCATAGACCTCATATACCTGTCAGCAAGTTAGTGGTTTCAGAGTCTTATGACACCTACATAGGTAGAAGCTACCAAGTTACAAAAGAAATCATCAGTGAATGTAAAGGCAAAGGTAAGTGGTGCTGCTTCTGTGGTATAATGCTTCCATAGGGATCAAAAACAAGGAGCTGGTTCTTCGCAGCAGTTGGGATCCTTAATTCACCTGGGTATCTGAATCAAAACCCCATATTTAATTCTCACACTGCTCCCAGGACACTGGCAGGTCAGGACCCAGACAGATCTAGGTGTTGTTTCAGACCCAACTTTTTCAAATATTCTGCTCTCTCTTATTACCAGGTATGTCCACAAGCACATCAGAACAAGGTGCCTGTTGAGACACAACTGTTTTAGGAGTCCTAAAGCCCACACAAGTTGTGTAGTCTCCTCTGCAGCTCACCACCATGATATTTCCACTCTCCTATTTCAATCAGCAGAAGCAGAAGGGGAGTCTGCATGCCCTAGCCTGGCTGTTAGCAAGCCCCATTCTTGCTTAGTCTTGAATCACTACTGCAGTAGCCCAATCTGCATTGGGACAGAGCCAGAGCAGTCTCCAAATACAACCTGGAAACAAACAAGGGCGAATAGAGCCAGACATGAAAAGCACTGGGATGGGATATTTCTAGAATCCCAGTCATGTCAGTAATTATGTTGTATTGATCCTTCCTACAGCCTTTCAGAATGATTGTCCCAGGAAAGCAGGTAGAATTGCCCAGAGGCCAAATGCTAACATCTGAAGTCTGTCAATTTTTGCATGCCTAGCTTGAGATGCCTCAAAAGGGCCCGGTTTTCAGAGCATAGGCATTGAATATCAATGCTTCCATAATAAAATTAGCCACCCTTTTAATACATCTCGGGTTGAATTTAACAGTCAGGCATCCAAAATCCGTGGTCAGGTTTACAATTTTTACCTGGCCATCTCCATCTTTGCTTTTCAATTTGAAAGATAATGCTAGTATATGCCTCAGAGGGGTAGGAGACATAATTAGCACTTGTGTGTACAGCATTTTTGGGTAGGAAAGCTTTGGGCACTGTTCCTGGATTAATGCAGCACCTTACTTCCCATTTGATTTTCCTTCTCTTAAGAGCATCAGCATCTGAAGAATTAGGAATATAGGCTACAATTGTCAAGCCTGGATGCCTGAAATTAGGATCTTGGATATATATCTACCCAGCTGAATAAAAAGGACTTGCTTTTCAGGAGGTGCTCCAAATGCACATTGAAATCAATAGGGATATTCAGCAGCTCTGACAGGATGCATTTTCTAAGTAGCTGAATAACCTTCAGGCACCTGGGTTTAAAAATGTTGAGCACAAGTAGGTCCAGTTGTAATACTGTTAAGTATTATCCATTAAACATTTCAAAACGAAGTGGAAAACTTCCATTTTTATTCAAAACTTATCCTGGGTTTTTGGACAGTAGAGAAATCAAAATAGGTTTAATTGAAAATAAAAACACGCAATACAAATGAAATCCCCTTCTCAAATTTTTGTTTTCTTCAAAGAGTAGCAAAGAATTTGCAACCCCCTCCAGCCATATGCACTTAATTAAAACACCTCAAGTATTTTTAATAAGCAATATTTTCCATATATACAAACTGCATCATTATATAATGACATTAAACATGGCTAAGAGACATAAATAGACTGGATTGACCTTGGACAGCTGTTTTTTCTCCCCCTCCTCCCGAATGCACATGTACCCCAAACACTGTGTTTATTCATTTTCTTGCAGGAAATAACATTTTGATAGTGGCCCATGCATCATCTCTTGAGGCTTGTACTTGCCAACTCCAGGGGCTCTCGCCTCAGAATTCCAAGGACTTTGTACAGATGGTCAGAAAGGTAATTAAAACCAACGGGCAAAGCTCTCCGGCTAATGAAACTAAAATAATAATTTAAATCTCCTTACACGGCAGAGGAGTCTTTGTTCCCAGTATCAGTTAATTCAACCCATTGTCTGAGTTTCACAGACTTAGGAAATCATGCAAGTGGAAAAGATTGGCTTAAGAAGCTTATCTTACATGTCACTTTTGTGACAGATAACACAAGATCAAAATACAAGCCTACAAAGGGCTGCATGTTGCAATTGTATTATACGCTTTGGGGATGGTAGCATCTTAGTTTTCCTTCTTAGGCCACTTCAGAGTCCTGGTGTACTCAGGGAAATAACTTGAAAAATAACATTGTCCACTTACAGATGTTTGCCTCGCTTCAACTGTGTGTTGCAGTGTTGTCTGCGTTTCAGCACGGCAGTCACAACCTGAGACCAGGAAATCTGTTTTTCGGCCTTGCTTGTTATCACTATTAATGGAGATTAGTAGCAGAAGACACTCGCATCGAAGACATGCCAGCCAGAATAGGATCCAGATCACCCTCCCTCAGCTGTACTGGCTTTTCTGGGAATAGTGATAGCCAATCTATACAAACTCCCCCACTCCCTGCAACATGCTCACAAAACTCCTTACTGCAACCCTCTAAGTTAGATCTGCAAAGTTATCGTCTGGCCTGATGCTAGTTTGCCTGCAGAGATATGCTTCGCAAACAGCATCTGAAAGTCCCACCCAAATCCTGCTCTCTGTCAGATTGTAAATATCTTCTGAACTCTGAATTGAATTTTCCAGAGTGACTTTGGAGAGAAAATTGTAATGCCTTTTGAGAACCCCATCCTTGCTCCAGATCTATTACTACTCACTGCCTTTCTATTTTCTTTCAATATTTCTTGATGCAGATTCCATACTTGGGCTTCTGTTCCTGTGAAGAACTGGGAGATACGGGGGTTTGGCAACTTACAGACCCCCCCATCCTCCCTCTCACACACGGACCAACTGGAGGCTTTAACTGGCGAGAGACCTTATTGCAAGAATAGACAAAGCTAAACAAACAAGCAAAACAATGGCCTTTCTAAGCATTGGAGAATGTCTCTTATATCTTGTGCTTATTGACAGTGGAAAAAATATATATTTGTAACATTTTAAGTGGATCACTCAGCTGTTCTAGCATATCTCCTGTACAGTCATGTTCATGCGAAAAAAATCTCATAAAAAACTTAGGTGAATAGGAAAGGGCTCAATTAATGGAAGGAATATAAGAGCGTATATCCAGGTGCTTGCACTGCAGGGAATCTCTGTTGGGTCAAGAATGCAGAGCCTGGATGCATTTTTTCCATCTTAAAATTGAGCTCAGATAACAAATAATTCTCACTGCCTTCAGCACGATGTTAGTAACAACTAGGACTATGAAAATAGTGAACTTTTGGGGGTTGGGAGCAAGGTTCAGTTGCAAAATTTTGCAGAATATATTTGCAGTTTTGTTCTGGGCCATGTCAGCACCTTCTTCACTTTCCCCAGATTGTGCTAAATAGCAGTTTTGTGTTCCCCCAGGATACCTATACACTCAACACATTCTGTAAGATATTCTACCAAGCTAGAAGAAACAGAGCTCAGCATGCCATTTGTAGGTAACTTTGAACTATTCCTGTTCCTTACTGTGTTAGGTGCCTACATATCACACTGGTGGGCATGTTGCAAATGCCTGAAGATAGATAAAGATGTACAACGTTGATCAGTGTCCAAAGAGAAGTCTGAATCTCAAAGTGGTAAGAGGTTAAGTTCCCACACAAACGACAGGACCATTTTTGAGTAAAGAACTGGAGCATTTTTTTTCAAAATGAGAATGAAGTAAACATTATTCCAGATGTGAAGGCTTTTGGATTTCCGTACCTGAAAATTCACCCCTGTACATAAAATGTAAGCATCACATAACCACTGAATTCCACTGAAGACCTCAAAACAGGGTCTTGCTTGATGCACAGAGGTCTGAAGCTGGACATCTGCACAGGCATGAATTTCACTCCTTTCTGGATATTTCGCGTAGCCCTAGCTTAAGCAGTCTTCTCTGAGGATCATTACAAGGTCAAAAAGATAAGCTGTACATTCAGATCGGGTTGATTACTTTGCTTCCTTTTCTCTACTGTTTATGTGCTATCTGTCTGGAATACAAAGCAGAGCAGAGAAGCAGTTCATTGTAATAAAGAAATTGAAACACTAGACCCATTAGGATGCAACTTTTTCATACTGAGCTAACATCTTGATCTCATTGAAGCACAGGAACTGCCAACATAAATCAAACCAGTGATCCTTTTAGTCCAGCATCCTGTCTCTGGCAGTGGCCAGCACCAGCTGCTTCAGAGGAGGATGCAAGTAGGCGGTTATGGCATAAGCTGCTCCCAGAGAAAATGTCTTCGACTCCCAATAGTTTGATTAGCTTATGCATAAGAATCCTAAAACTTTTTAAAACGACATTTGTTACTTTGGGCCCCAGTTCAGGACAGTGCTTAAGAGCATGTTTAAATTGAACTAAATTGGACTTTAGCACACAGGAAAACATATGCTTTTTTCAGAATTGGGACACAATTCTGTATATTTTTTCTATCCATATATGTTATTAGGTTGAGGGTTTTTAAGCCCTGCCAAGCTTTTAGGCTTGACCATGGGGGCGGGGGGAATCACATTAACTTCAGTGAGATCAGATTTAGCCTTATGTTCAATGTACCCCATTAACCTAAAGTAAAAGAGCCCACTCCCTTCCCTCTTGAAACAGATAAAATCTTCTGGGCTTCAGTGCAAGATCAGAATTCAAGAGGTGTTAGCTACGCTTGGTCTAGAATAATAGCAACTAGCTCGTGACATGGAGCTTACCAAGAGAAGTATAGCAGATACTGTACAGAACTTGAATCAACAAATAGCTCACTCTGTGCAATATGTACATTTTCATGAAACATAACAATAGTCCATTATTTATACACTCACAGTATACGTAATACCTTGTAGGACATTCGTAAATGCATTATTATACCAGGGATGTATACTGAAAAGTCAGGGAGATAACTTATATGACAGAAAGACACTGCGCTGATATCTGTGCAGTTATATTGCTGTCACTTTTATTTTTAATTATAATTTAAACTATTTTTGGCTATGTACAGACCTTCTGAAGAGTGTTTACTGCTTGTTTTCGTCCATGCGTACTCATTGCAAACTTGCAACGGCATTTATTTAAAACTAAACAAATAAATGACAATCAAACCAAAAACAATTTGGCTATTGGTGTATATTTAATTACGGGGATAGCTTACTGTTACATGCTGCAGGCTTGCCAGATATAATGTAGTATGCTGGGTAACATGTATGCAAACTGGTGACAGGCTATTCAGATTCAACCTTTATTAATCACCACTACAGGAATTTGTTTAGACAGTAGCATGTCATATGTATGGAACAAAACATATATGCATAAAATGTTTAATAATGTAACTGATCCTTACATATAGTTAGTGTTTTAAAATAAGAGCTCAGTTTGAGAAGGGGGAAAAGATCTGAAAATTATTCTCTTCTTATAAAAGTATATTTTTGGATGTTTGGGAAAGTATTTTGGCAATTGCAGTCTGATCTCACATTTGAATTTCATGTGCCAGGAATCTAAGGTAAAAAAAAAAAAAAAAGCAAAAATACTTCCTTGAGTATTTTATTGTGTATTAGGGGGTTTGAGTTAAGGAAACTGGTGCTAATAAGATACGGGTTTTTTTCCAGTTTAAAACCATTTCAATGCATCATGTAAAGGGGATAAATTACACATTCCTTTAAAAGTTTTGTATTTAGAAAGTTCAGAAGAAGGAGCATCGCTGCTTCCCATTTGGCTACATGGCTGTGTTTTATCCTGGAAGAGCATGGGTCTGATCTGACCAGAATGAACATCAGTCTTTCCTTTGACTTCCCCAGAAGTCACATCAAGTCCCTTCCATTCAGGTCAGAGTAACTCAGTGATTAGATTCACATCCAGCCTTCTGGTTAAAGAATGAGGCTGAAAATCTCGCAAGAGCAAACTAGAAATTCCAGGTTTGGGGCCGTGTCAAAAACAACAGGAGAATCAGAGATGCAGTCCAAGTCAAGCACAGTTGTGGATAAGTGGAGATGGTCAGCAGCCACAAGAAGGGTGAAAGATGGGCTTAGATAGATATCTATATCCTTTTTTCTATTTTACTGATTCAAAGGTTTCTCCAGTGCTTGCTGGGTTCCAGGAGCCCTGAATCCACCCTGGTATGGTCTTTATCTGAATGTTTTGCCTATACCTCCTGCCCTTAAGTGCAGCAGATGGGGTTGCAACAGCCAAAGGCCTTGATCCTGCCAACTCAGAAATGCAGGTATACCCCTTTGCCCACGCAGGCTCCACTGATGTGTCTGAGATCCTACCTGTCACACCATCGTCTCTGCCAGACAGAGGACATGCTGTTCCCATTGCACTGAGCGATATATGATTTTGTCCATTGTTTGTGGCCATTTTACTGCAGACACAGGGTGCTACATTTTCACAAGCTCCCCTTTCTATTGGGTGCACTGGTAGCTACAGCCAACTCCTTATTAGGGCCAGGCCTCAAGCTGGTTGAAAATCGACAGATTATGCCTATTTACAGAGGGGCATGGTAGCCAAGTGATTAGGGCACCTTGCTATATAGCTCAGTAATCTGAGCCTTGCTTTGGCTTCATGCTCAAGTCCACCTTCCAGATGTGAATAGGTATTCAGGGGAGTTGGAGATGGCTAGACATCATTCCAGCCACATCACTCCCTTGGTGTGTTTTTGGTTACAGAAACTGTTGTGCCTTAACCACACTAGCCCAATGGGCTGCTGGACTCCGATGCCCTTATGCAGCAGCTGAAGGTTTGAACTGTTATTTCTACAGGGTCATTTGAGAAAATTTAAAAAAGCAGCCAACTGTTTCTGTGGCATTCATTGCTTTTTATTATGGCTATGCTGAGCATTAGAAGTGAATCTGCTGTAACCAAAGAGAGAGCCATTTTGTAGCAAAGTTGTGATTTTGCAAGAAAGAGAGGAAGGGAAGACAAAAATCTAGCTTGCATCGTGCCAGCCTAGAATGAATACTTTAGAGACTCTGATGCTGTTAGATTTGCATAGAGTGCATCTGTTTTGAAGAGGGTTTGTAGTTGTATATAGCATCATCATCAATGAAGCCTTTCCCCTTAACTAGCTGACAGCTGATTGAAATTAAGTCTTTTTTTTTTTCTTTCTTTTAATTCAGTTATATAGTGTTCTTACAAAGGGAGGGCCTGATTCAAAGCCCACTCAGGCAAATGAAAAAAATCCCCATAATTTCGAAGGGCTAGAGACCATGCTACACAAGATGCGATCCTGCTAAGTGTTCTCTACCCTCAACTTCCATCGACCTCTGTGGGAATTAAAGACACTTTATAGCTGACAGTGCTGAGCCCTTAAGGCCCCGATTCAGAAAAGCACTTCAGTAGATGCTTATATCCCATGGATTTAAGTGGAAGCTAATTGAAGAGTACTTAAGTGTGTTTCTGAATCAGGATGCAAAATGAACTTGATATTAGATGAAATTCAGGTTTATCTTTTCTGGGAAATCCTTCTCTGTGCAGTTAATTGAAGTCCTTGCTGTGAGACCTAGAGGCATTGCTTCTCAAGTGTATGGTTTAAAAGCAACAATGACTTGCCCTGTTGAACCAGTGGTAGGTTATGAACATACTCAAATATAGATGAACTGCAATTCATGTCAACATGCTGTAGAGTAGTGGTAAATTGTACACATGCTACTGTGAACTTGGATAAAACACAGAATTTACATTTAAATTACATTCCTATAGATACATATAGGAGAGGACATAATATAAATAGCTGGTATATGGAGTTGGGCTGAGATTTAGCATCTGATTACATTCACATTCATTTTAAAGAGGGACATAGGATATTCTAGTCAGGCAGCTGCCAAATGATGTTCATGTTTAAACACAGGACTGAAAATTGATTTGTTGTATTTAGGATTATACTTCAATACTTAAAACATTGAAATTCCATAAGACAATTACTCATAAGAAAGAAAAAAGTCTGGTAATAAGAAAATGTCTCTAAATGCAGAAAACATCATTTTAATCTTAAATAGACATGAAATTAGGTGCGTAGCAAATACGTCTAAAATGATGTATAATTGATTAATCAAGCTGTAAATGCAATTGATTGCATATGCTCCTCAGATGCTATTTGGATGACATTGCTTCCTCAAATACCTGAACACATTTACTGATCGAGTACTAACGAGATGACGTAATAAAATGGAAAAATGTGTGACCAGTTTCTTTTTATTAACTTATTTTGTTCCCACTAAAAAGTACTTTCTGAAGTTTCTTTCTGTGGGCCATTCTAAAAAATTGATCTTTTCAATGGACACACTTCTTTTTTCCCATTTAAAAGCTGTTGTGTAGTTCTGTTTATTATGTTTTCTGTGTGATCAGATTGTGTTTATTTGAGGAAAAAAGTTTGTTGTTTAAAGAAAACAATCATTGTATTGCCAAATAATTGCAGTAATTACTTGTGACATCTGTATTTTTTTTTATCTTGGTTTCAAGTGCTAACAACTGTTGAAGCCACCACCACATTTTGATTTGCTTGTTACGTTAAATGGATTTCTCAAAAGCTAAACGAAATGGTTGCTAGATGATTTAATAAAGATGTTGTGCATCTAGAATAAAGCCCTTTGACTGATATTTTTCCTCTCAAATACATTTAACCTCCTATTCCTAAACTGAGTGAATCTCAAGCAACCACTCTGATCAAGCATATAGTGAATTAGAACCCAGAGCAGAAAGCTAGAGCACCAAGTCCTGCACATCACAAATATCCCATTTTGAAGGCTTCAGCAGAATTTATATGGCACATAGACCCCTTCCAAATCATCTTCCCAGGAAGTCAGCTGCACCTTGCCTGAGTTACCTTGCTCAGAGTTTCTTGGGGTTAATAAATATACTACTGATACACAGAGGACTTCATCATTTGGGGCCCAACTCTATTTCTGCTGATTTCACTGGAAGATGGATCAAATCCTTGATCTCTTTTCCATATAGTAACCTGTAAGTTTTAGATATATATGATTAGAAGTGCTAATTTTATTTCTAAGGATACTTTCTTCACTAGGTGCACTTTCCTTTTTATTGATTTTCCTCTAATATCAATTTTCGCAGTGCTCCAGTTATCCCTTTTGCTTCCTAATTGTATCAAAATGCTATTGCCTGGCATTCCTGTTTCTCTTAAAAGCCGGTTATTTTATGGCTGCAATATAAAAGCCTTATGTTCTTGTCAATTGGACAAATGGTAATGAGGCAACATATTTGCATGCATTGATGGAAAGTCTGAAAACCCAAAGAGAAAAGGTTGTAATAAATTGCATCTTTTAGCAATCACAACAGATAATGTATTTACAATTAGCCATTTCTTCCAGTACGTTCAGACACAGTTCCTATGAACACACAATTTTTTTAGCCAAACCCACTTCTATATTAACAGCAAATTCTCTTGGCAATATTGATCACATTTGAATTTAAATTTTTTGCTGCTACCCAGAAGGAGCATTTCAACATCTTGTAACACATTAAGCATGCCCCAGCACTTCACTCACCACATAAAAATAACCCCAGTAAACAACAGGCATCGTTTAAAACCTAACCATATGGGTTTATGGGCATATGCAAAACACGTACAGCTTCCTGTAGGATAGTTCTGAAACCTTTCGGGGTTACTAAAGGACAGAGCTCTATTCTGCTCTGCCACTGGTCTTCTGGGTGAGACAGCAGGTCTGTTCACCCTCAGTGCCTCAGTTTTGCCATCTCCTTCAGTAACAAGGCTTTTGTTGGCCAAGTTCATCAGCACTAAAAACAACACCACAACGCATCTGCCTAGAGGAGTAACTGACCTAGGCACTGGGAGGTGCTCCATTGTCTAAGGAGTCAGGAAATGCTTACAATATCCAGGACTGAGTCCTAGCCAAGTGCAATCTTTATCGACCCTCAAGCTACAGCTGTAGGGCCATGATATACCCTACTGTACACACATTTAACATATTGGCGTGGCATCAATCGCCCTAGTATCAAAGCAGCTCACAGTCCAACGCATTTGTCCTCTCAACAGCCCTATGCACTTGGGCAGTGCCATTATCCCCACTTACAAAAGAGGAAACAAGGCACAGAGTTTAGGGTGCATTTTTTTAAAAGGTATTTAAGCATCTAAAGATGCAGGATGGGATTCTGAGGAGCTGATGAAAATCTCCCGCACTTTCAGGCACTGGTTCCCCAGTGATCTGTATTCTTTCTATCATCACCTCCCACCCATGCTTCTGACAGCCCCCCATAACCTTTAAGCCTAAGCGTGACTTGATACAATTAAGAGGTCACAGCTCCTGCCACCCTACACTTTTAGCACATACATGAGGTCATACAAGTTTCTTGCCGGTGATCAGGGGAAAGGAAACCACCCAGAAGGAGGGTATGAGGCTAGGTGACACCGACAGAAAATGGAGAGGGAGGCAGAGCCCTGAGTGTTGATGAAGTCATGGTAAATCCACTCCCCACCCCGTTGAAAAGGAACCAACAGCAACAGCAGGTCTGTGCTTCTACAGCGAAGAGGAAGTCGGTGCAGAGGAGCAGACGGGCTGTATTACACACCACAACATGACTTTCATCACACTGCTTTGCCTATTGGCTTTGTTACCGCTGCAAGGTAAGTGGCATCGATTGCTTTATTCAGTCCTCTGCCTGGAAAGCTCTTACATCGAATATTGTTTTCAGAACTTCATTGACCCTAATGCAGGATGGGGTTTTTTTCAGTTATTAACTACATTGTATTATTCTCACTCACCTTTTCCAATAGGGATTGCTGTGACATAAAGGCTACTGAAATCCAATTAGCCTAAAGTCCAGTTAATAATCATCTACCTTATAAGACCTGGAAGCATAGTCAGGATGGTTGGGAACCAGGAACTCCAAAACTTCTCATTTTGCACAATGAGTCATGGTCAGAAGTAGCTTGCATGACCTTTTGTTTTGCCCAGCCATAAAATGGAGCTAACAGGAGCTGCAATGAGTAACTTAGTCTTTGAAAAATGCTTTAAAAACCATAAGGTGCAATAAATGCTCAGTATTATTAGTCCTCTAACAAGATGCATCCTTTAAGCATAGCTTGCTAATCTGCATCTCATCTCTCTTGCACGCCCAAGCAAGGATCACATGTGGACAAGTCAAATAGAGACTTAAGGTTTAAATCGGGGAACAAGCACATCTGCCATCTATAGAAAAGGATCCTTGCAGTGTTCACTCCCAATCCTTGCCATTTCCATTTCTGATCATTAAATCATGCACGTGTAGTCCTAGCAGAGTCCAGTATGAAATCCCAAAGGATCCCCTCTCTCCACTTCTTACAGCTGTAACAGGAGAAACTATAGAAAGGTATCACATTATCATGGTAATAATGCAAAGCTTCTTTGAGAATAATGCAAAGAACATCACAGTAGTTTTAGTCACCTATTATGAATTAGAATCCAGATTAAACTTCATTGTCAAAAGAACATATTACAAGGTAGTATTCTAGTGTTTTCTTTAGTAGTAATTGTGCTAGTTTACATAATGGTAATCCTTTGAAAATGTCAGCTTTATCTTCACCCAAACTGATATGGTTATCTTGGTATTGGCAGTCTCCCTTGTACCTAGGCTAGGAGCTGTCCATGTGCTCCAAAATGTCACCTTTGCAAAAGGTAGTTAGTTGCCTTACGATTGTAAAGATAACCTTGAAAACAGGAATACAACATGCACTATCGCAATGATTTCTGCCTCAATCAACAGCTGTACAAGGCATGAAATAACCTCACTCATCTCCGTTCTCCTGCTTCTTCCTCCCAGCCTGGCTCCATGGAGCCAGACAAAGGGCAGGGAAGAGGACAGAGCTGGCTTCTCCTGCTTCCTGATTGCAAGCTGAAAGCTGAATGTGCAGGTGCTTAAACAGTCCCTCTTCAACAGTAGATGCCAAGGTCTCCGTGGCCGAGCAGAGCCCCTGAACCTGGCTATGAGCAGCTTCCCCTTGTCAGGGAAATCCCATCCTCCAAAAGAAAAGCACATGTTACCTCAAAATTATTTTTCAGTTGTGAACCATAGCAGTGTGCAGAGGTTGGAAGCAGGAGACTGAAGGGCTTTTCATGATAGCAGAGTGTATTAACATTGCCAACCCAGGCAGGTCAGCTTTGTGGGAACAGGTCCCAGGAAGCTGATCAATTCTGTCATAAAAAAGCTGATGGGATTCTCTTCATTTGTCCTCCTCCTCCTAACATCCTTGTGGAGATGGTAGTGCTGTAATGGGGCTGTGCTGTCAGAAACTCCCCACAACCAGCATGCTGGGAACCCCCAAAGGCTGCTCTAATTTATTCCACGTGCCAATCAGCCTCAGGGCCATTAGAGCATCTGTAGTTGAACAAAATACAGCAAAACCCTGTCTTTCCTGCACCTGTCCACGGGAAGTCAGGTTGCGACAGGCATTTATAAACCGCTCAGGTATGTCCCTATGCACATCTGTGTATGCTTATATATATGTTTAAATAGTTGCCTGTGTTTATGCACATCTGGTTTGTGCACATCCTTTCACAGCATCTGATGAAGTGAGCTCCAGTGCACAAAAGCTTGTGCTACACACACACACACACACTAATTGAGATCATCTATAAGGTTTAAGTCTACCCTGCCTTCAGATTAATGCAGCTGGCTCTCACTCTATGTCCCTATGCCAGGATGATCCTACCATGACCAGCTACCATTGCTTCAGAACCACTTGCTGATAGCACCATGCAAAGTTGGTCCTTGGCAGGGGAATGGATTTGCCATATGAGTCACGGGTGACAGAAGTCCACTTGCTCACGCGGAAAGTTTGTGCATTTTCAGTTTAGAGGGTTTTTCTTTTCTTCTTTTATTCTAAAGAACATTTTACCATTCAGAGTCTGTTTCTCTCACCTCAGAGTGTGAATTGAGAGACCCCTCCACCCCCCTCATCCTGCTCACAGTGACAGGAAATAATAAATATAGATGCAGAAAGGCCCCCGTGGAGAACCACAGATGAAGTTGTCTGAGCTACTCTAACAAAACAAACCTGGTGACACATTTAAGAAATGGAAGTATGGGGGACTCACAAAAGGAACGTTTTACCTGAGGTCACCTACAGCCTCCAAATGCCATGAACCCTGAAAAACTACCGTATTGTTATTTCCCCATGACACTGGGTCCTTTTCACTTTAAAAAAATTTAATTCAGGGAGCTGGACAAGGCATTGAAAGTAATACAAGTCAAAGTCACTTAAATAGAACATGTACAACCAAAAATATTTTAATAGAAGAAATCCCAAAAGAAGCAATTTCTTCCTAAATCACAGCTTCAAGTTACTTAAATGGGGATAATTTTTGCCTGTGTGCCCTCCAGTAATGCTAATACAGCTAATAAAGAGCACATCATGCTCCTGGCTTGTCTTGAGCACCTCGGATATGGCTTTGGCATTTATAATACAAATAGAAGCCTAAAGCCTTGCTTGTTAAATGAACTTTAGAAATGTGATCATAATGCCATTAATGGGTTGACCACATAATCTGAAGTAATTAGAATTTACCAAGTATCACAATATATAGATTATTAATCAAGGCACCACTTTTATTATTGAGCAAGCTCTTTCATCTTCCTCTTTTTTCATAACATAGCTGTTGAGCTGCCTTGAATGAATTTTTGCTTTAAGTCCAATAGCTGTGGTTGGACTAGAATATAATGACAGGTCTCCCCTTACTGGCATGGTTGTAAATCAAGAACATTTCCACAGAAATCAATGGAATTTCATTAGCTTAAAATGAAAAAGACTCAAGCCTATGGTATCGTCTAATAGACCATAACTCACAAGGCTAAGTCAGGATAGAAAAGAGACTCAGATGAGTCCTTCTTTAGTGCAAGACAGCATCCCCTCTGCTTACTAGTCCTGTCCAGACAAGGAAGCAAATTCTGTGGGGGCTGGTTCTCTTTCTCACCTGATTTTAAAATATATTAACCAATTATATCTTAACCATTTAACCAATCCCATTGCAGTGACGGAGCATAGGCCCCCACTTTTTAATCTGTTAGCAGGCTGTAGGGTCTTCCTTGTGTTTCTGGTTTTGTGCCTTATAGTTATGTGTGTGGATCTGAAGTGGCCATTGGGGGAAATCCTTAGCTAAAATGTTGCAGGTGAATGGAGGGGACTGGATTTCCTGGCCCAGGTAGCCTCTCTCAGTGCTGTGTTCCCAAGCCCCACGAGACAAGTCTGTTCTGCAGCAATACCGGCTGACAAGGCCAGATAATTGTGACAAGATTGCCCCAGATGACAGAAAGCAGAGGAATCTGTCCAGCTCAACAAAGCATCCCCTTTTACAAACAGTCA
This sequence comes from Caiman crocodilus, assembly GCA_030014935.1. Classification (NCBI taxonomy): domain Eukaryota; kingdom Metazoa; phylum Chordata; order Crocodylia; family Alligatoridae; genus Caiman; species Caiman crocodilus. The sequence goes on from JAGPOW010001661.1 coordinate 3,798,334, forward strand.
TTTCTCCTTGCCACTTCTGGGTTGGGAGAGCACATGTAATCAAGTTTGGAGTGAGATAGGGCTATGGATCCCCATCTGCCTTACAAAACTTCCACTGACTTTAGTGGCAGCCAGAAAGACATAAAACATTGAATTAGTTTTACTTTTTATAAAAGACAGAAATCAAAAGCTTTCCTGTAACTCAGACAAAAATCATTTCCCTAAAGTTCAGAGCTCCTCCACCCACTAGTCACTCAGTGCAGACACAGACCTGAAAAAACATTGATTGAAAAACAAATTCCCATAAGTGCCTATTTATTTAACTCCAATACAGTTGCTTCTGTTCATAATTTCTCCAATGAGTGTTTGCTTGGAGGAGGCACTTCATTTAAGGTCACAAATCATTTTCACAAAGTATATTGCAGATTTCAGCATGATCAATTCTGGCTGTGAAGAAACAGCCTGGATTTACTGCCTGGACATAAAGCCAAACAGGAGGAAAAAACAATCTCGTTTTAGTTGCATATGTTGGGCCAAGGCCTCAGATCTTGACTTCGGTAGAGCTCCCTTACAGTTTACTACAATGGAGCAGTTTTGAACAGATTAGATCTGATTTTCAGAGGTGCTGAACGTATACAGGTATTAACTTCAGTGGCAGCCGTGGCTGCTCCTTACTTCTGAAAATCAGGCTCAGTAATTCAAAATGTATTCTCTTTTCAGCCATTGGATCAACTTTGGTCCAGACTAATAATTAGAAGAGACTTTATTCACTGAATGAATCTATTATGGTCTTCACTGGCCTGTTAGGTTGATAAGCCTCAAGTCTTGGCTTTGAAACTCCTGCCACAAACCTTGGTTCTGTTGGGAATTTCAGATGAAATCCTACAGGTCAAAGAGATGAAAATACTGAAACCTCTTCTCATCCATGGATGAACCAGTTAAGAAGTTTATTTTGTAATAAAAGTGTCTGTATGGGGAGATATACCAATATAATCAGAGTGGTAAAATTATACCAATATAGTCAAGCTGCTAAATATCTCCATGTAGATGAAACTTTCTTTAGAAAAAGAGCAGGGGGCTGGTACATTGTGTTTTGAGAAAGGAAGCTCATGTTTCACAACTGTTTTCTTTGGCAGGGGATTTTCAACCAGTTCACAAAGAAAGTGTGACTGTGGAGGAGGGAAAGGATTTAAAGCTACTCTGCAATATGCCCGGGCATAGCAAATCGGACTTGCAGTGGTCAAACCCACAAGGCTTCATCATTTTTCTAAATACCCATCGGGGTAAGTGTGAAAACCAAAGCACAAACTCTTTCCCATGAGGCGGGGGAAAGGTGGGCTTTCCCACCTAATGTGGCATTTGACTCAACTAGAGCCTAGCCATTTAGATCTAGTCTGCAATTAAGCCACTTTCCTACAGGAAGTTGATGAAATGGAAACCCCACCAGAATGGTTTGTGAAATGGGCCTCAAACAATGAACTGTACTTACCACAAACACCATTACCCTGTGCAGAAATGTGGTCTGGTCTTACAGGGACGGAGCATGCTGTTGATGCGATCTGACTGATCCAGGAAGCAGTGGCTGATCCATTGCTAACAGTCCCCATTGTTATTTTCTCTATTAAAGAGGTGAACGTTTTGCTAATAAGTGGGATGGCTAGTGACTTCTCTAGCTGTGGAGACTGCCAAGCTATACAAATATATTCAGTTACCTTGTCCACTCCTTCCCAGGTCTTGCCTGCACCCGTATACCATTTCATCGTTCCTAGACAGTAAACTCTCCAGATTAGGGGAGTGTCTTTCTGTTATCTTTTGTGCATTCATTCTCCTATCACAAAAGGGGCCTGCTTGTTTTTGGGACTAGTCTGCTCTACAAAGCTTTGCCAGGAGAACCTAGAGTCCCCCCGCCACACCATGCATGAAATTCCTCTGCAGCACCAAAAGCCTCCTTTAAACCAACTCCGCCAAGCACTGTAAAGTTTCTATTGTTGTCCAGAAGCCAGCAGAAGGCATGTGTAGAAACTCCTGTACCTTGTGCCATGCTCCCTTCAGCAACAGATGCTTCCCAGACAGCACTTCTCACTGCTGGCTGGGAGTCAGGAGAAGCTCCTGGATGTGTTTGCTTGGCAGCCTGTGCCCAAATTTCTGGAAGCAAGGGCTGAGGCATCTATGAGTGTGTCCCCACAAGTGGGAATGTGCATTTCCCTAGGGCCAAAAGAAGTGGCATGATTTGTACCACTGCTACTTGTCCCTGAGGAATACACCTCTGGCGTGCAACACGTTATCCTAGGTTGGGTAGGGAAGTCTGGGACCAGCAACTATGCTCACCCCAGCAGCCTTACCTGGGGTCCTGCAGCCACAGTGATCCTGCCGCCATTTGTACCACCCCATTTTTTTTAGGCATGGGTTTTTTCATGTGGGAACACCAGCATGTGCAATGTGTGCAGCGTTGCAGATGTGTCTGCGGTGCTGCATACTGCACATCTGTACTCATCTGGACACACCTCTGAGAACAAAGTTATCATGAGGCCCACAGCCTAGGTGCCTGGGGAACTAATGTTGAACAGGGAAGTCTCTCATGAGTTTGGGTACCTGAACCAGGACTTTTTGAATCTTAATTTTGGATTTGGGTGTCTGAACTCCACATAGGCCCTGCTTAGGTTCCCATGTCCTTTACTGGATGCAGCATGAAGGCATCCTGCCAATTTGACTTCAATCCTGACATGGTATTACAATACACAACACAAGTTATCAAGTGCAGTCTACACAGTCAAATCCCCACTAGCATAACTATGCCGATTTCAGACCAGCTGAAAATTTGTCCCTAATCCTAGAAGGATGTGTGATAATGTCCCAGTTGAATGCATAGTATTATATAACTACCAGATATGGAGACAAACATTTGTAAAGCACCCCAGTCAAAACACCAGTGTTTCTGCTTCTCTCCTATGTTAGTAGAGGAACAGAGCTGTGTACCACATGCAGACACTCTCATTTTCATTCTGAATAAATCCCATAAATGCTTCTTGTAAGAAACTCTGTGACAAACTACCCGATTAATCGTTTTCTTCTACCCTCTTTAGAGCAAGAGATGTGTGCGCCTAACCCAGCTCTTTCATACATTACAGAAATTTGATTTTTTTTTCCACAGTTGGTCATTTCCAACAATTAAAATGCTCCTTTATTTTTATCATTAGTCCAAATACTTTTAAAAGCCACATGGGAAAGAAGAGGAAAAATAAAATCAGTTTGAGGTCTTTGAGTCTCCCTGGTGGCAAGTCCAGTTCCTCAATTTCAGTTCACTTTAAAGGCACATGGTTACTCTCTCTGCTGTGATTGTGGTGAGAATCAATGCAAATTGCTCAGCTCAAACTAAGGGGTCACATAGCAGAAAGAGGAAAGAAGGGGCTGGGTAACCATATGGAAGATGAATATGCTGAAGGATCTCTATATCTTAGGGAAAGTTTTCATTAAAGGAAAACTAATTAATCAAAGTTAGAAACAAGGTTTACGACTAAATGTTACTGAATCCTCTCATGTAAGGTTATCATTACCTTTATGTTGGTCACAGAGAAATAAGGTCCAGAGAAGTAAAGTGACTCATATGAGGTCACATAGTGATTGGGACAGAAATTCAATAAACCGATTTAACCCAAATCAATTAAGTCTGATACTATGTTCATCCTAAACCAGTTCAGTGCATATAAACCACTTTCAAAATTGCTAAAACTGCTGTTGTGTTGCAGATTTGAACTAGTTTCTGATTGCTTACACTGGTTTGTGTGTCATTTCTGTCCCTAGCTACCGAGTCATTTTGAGGGACAGAAACAGAACTCAATTCCCTCAAGTCTCAATCCTCATGATAGCACAGCCCCTTCCACCTCACCAAGCTTCATCTGCCTAGCCACTTAGAGAGCCCAACTCTTCAGGCATTTGATAGCTACAGACAAGTGTACAATGAATTCAGCCCTGTGAGGGAGGAATGTCTAAGCAGATGAAGCCGCATGTTTTGGTGGAAAGGATGATGGACTGGGAATCAAATTAGGGTCTGGACCCGTTGATCTTACGAGGTCCCTTCCAGCCCTAAGGTCCGTGAAATAATGTGCATTGCGAACCAGCTCTGCCTGCTGTCTGATATGGGGCAAGTCATTTCCATGTTTATCTACCCTCTCACTTTTAGTTTCTACCCCAAAGAGAAACCATGTATAGTTCATCTATACCATGTATAGTTCAAATAAATTATATGAATTAGAACTAAGTGCAACGGGGCCCCAGTCTTGGCTGCGACTATAGTAATGGTAACGTTATACCCATTTAACAGATGGCGAACTGGGACAGAGAGATTAAATGATCTGAACAAGAAGAATCAGGATGTCTGTAGCAAAGCACAACTATGACCTCTGGTTACCCAAGAGCCAGAAGAAGGTCTTGGGTAGAAGCCCAACCTATCCGCCAAATGATTATGTTACTTCCACCTCCACATACTGTATATTTTTAGTCAGCAGTACATCTATTTTTCCCAGTTCCAGCTACGAATGTTTTGCAGTAGAATTATTTTATACTGAAAGCAGACAAATTTTTAAAAGTAGTTCATGCATGGTTAATAAAACCCATTCCTCCCATTATCACTTTGCATAACTGTGTTGCTCTTGGCTCCCTTAAGCCAAGGGACTTACTACACTATCCTTTTCTTTTTTTCCTCCTTACAGGTTTAAGAGACAAGAGGTTCAAGCTTATCCATTATTCAAAGGATGAATTATTGGTCAGCCTGTCTAAAGTAAGAGTACAGGATGAGGGTGTGTATACATGCTTTGACTATGGCACACCAGTCAGAACGAAGACTGTGAATGTGATGGTGTTAGGTAAGTCCCAATGAAGGAGTGAAATATATAAGTACCTAATAAAATCTAGGCTCCTCCTATCATTCTGCCTGAGAACAAAAGGTTACCACATTATACTTTAAGTACTGATATTGTAGTGTTCACTGGATTCAGTGAAGACTAGTATATGTGAATGAGGAGAACTAGATAAACTTTACTTCTGGAGCAGTTAGCCTTTGCAGACCCTTTGTCCATCTCTCCCAGGAACTGGTGACAGACCATCTCCCACTTCACAGGTCTTCTAATGTAGGAAGCATCTCTAAAGTCTAACTTTTACCACCACAGGCATGACATGCCGTGAATAAATACTATCTGTGGATAGTAATACATAGGAAAGGAGGAAGGCAGCCACTGGGAAGAAATAAAGCCATTTCTTTGTGTGGCTCACAGACAACTGGATTGTCAAATTACTTGGTTAGGGAAGATTTGTGCTTCTTAATGTTTCTGAGTAACTGAATTGGGGTTAAGGACCACTGGCATCACAGACCAGTTCTTGCAGACTCCTGTTTAAATCTGTGGCACACAAAGATGGCATATGGAAGAGCCCCAATTCCCTCGTGAGCTCAAATGAATGGAAGCAGGCAATGGCAGAGCTGAGCTGCTGCCAAGCAGGAAAGTAGGCATGAGGTGGGCAGATGTTTTTAGAGGTATGTAGGCACCTTTCTGCATCTTCAGGTGCCTTAATATCTCTAAAATTCAAAGAGTCCAGAGCACCAGTCCTAGGGTTAAACCACAGCAGAAGTGTCTTAGATTAAGTATCCTAAGTGCGGTTTGTTGTATCATCACCCAAATTCCTTGTCTCCTTCATTCTCGGTCAGTGCAGGATGAAATATTGCCTTGATTTCTCCTCCAGAGATCAGGGTTCGAATTACAGGGAAGCTCATGGGGCTGAGCCCCCTCCCCTTAAGAGAGGAGAGCCACCCTATAAGATTTGAAAATCATAACCAGAGGTGGGAGATCTCCAATTATAATAGGGCATCATGATGGGCAGCCCAATTATTTTTTTGCAGACCCCACCAAGAGTCAAAGTGTAATTCAAACCCTGCCAGAGATCCCTGTTGTGCCTCATTGGATGCAGAAGCAGTAGAGACAAATCCTTTCATCACCCTCCCCACTTCCCCTGACTGTAAGAGATGCACTGGGAACAGAAAAAAAAAAGGATGGAGAACACTATGCTCTACCTACACTCAGCTCATAGACAGCCTTTTGGGAACTGTAGTCAGCTGTCACAAGTTGAAACAGCTACCAAGCTGCTCTATCCTGCAAGGCCCCAGCAAAAATTAAGGAAACATGAGTCAGGTCAGGGAGTGTATCTTCACATGCTGTAAAAAAATAATGCAACGTATCTTGGCTGGGAGCTCCTATAACTGAAATCATGAGTAATAAGATATCACAAGATGCATTTAAAATAAATCAATCAGGAAACTGAGTACAAAAGGATGTCCTAGTTCATTGTGTGTCCCCTTGTTGCAGCGGCTCCTTCCAAACCACAGCTGGAGGCATCAGATATTATTGCTGACAGTAAAGAAAGAAACGTTGTACTAACTTGCTCCACACAGGGAAGCAAGCCCCCTCCCCGCATTACCTGGCTGCTAGACAATGGGATAGAAATCTCTGGTAAGTTTTAAATAGCGGTGGTCAGACTTTGTTTTAAGTATCATTTCTTTATCATATCACCCTTTAGCGCATTTACGTGGGAGAATGAGACACTCTTACTGCACAAAGTACCACTCTGCCCTTTGGTCTAGGATTGGGGGCACTCAGCCCCTGAACTTGGAGACCAGGGACTAAGACAATGGCTAAATGTCAGAGTTTTTCTTAGACTGTAGAGGGAAGGGCCCAGCATGAACGTTCACATCGGATTCAGAACAGTCAGCCACGTGCCTAAATTCAAGGATTTTAGAAGCCCAACTCCCATTGAGATCCATGAGACTTGAGACCTCTTTGAGAATCTGTACCTTAGTACTCACAAGACAATTTTCAAAGCACACGTGAATTAACGCTCTGAATACCTCTGGGACTAAGCTATCTCATCTATAAAATGGGGCAGTGGATGAACACCATGTCCCAGGGCACAGAATAATTGCTCACACCAAGTCCCATTGCTTACAGGGGGTGGCATAACCTGCCCTCCCTTAATTTGCTCAAACCACATAGCAACTCAGTATCATCAAAGCCAAGGTTAGAACTCATGAGATCCTCATGTCTAGCCCTGGACTTATTCCATCAGACTATGATGTCAGTCTCAGCTAATGAGGTTTCATCATTTAGTGCTCTAGCGCCTCAGCAAGGACATGCATGGAGAGAGACAACTGAACAGGCAGAGAGACTTGCTAATTTACTAGCCTGATTTTTCTTGTTTGCAATGCAAGCAATTGCTTTAAATCATGTTCCAGTAATAACTACCTTGCTGGCCAATGCAGTAGCATGCGTGAAAAGAAATGCAAGTCACTGACAGATTTTGGGCAGGGAGAGGAAGAGAAGTAGAATACCTATAAGTGCTGATCTTTGTTTGCAAACAGGCTTCCATTTTATTGTGGGTTACAAAGTAAAGCTTAGAAACCTTAGCCTAGTATCTTAATGCAAGATATGTTTTAAGAACCCCACCAAGAGGGTTTTAGTGATTAAGGAGAGTTCATCAGTCTTTTGATATTAAAAGCAGTAGACGATTCAGATGCTGTTAAGGTCTGATGTACCTTGTACTGAGTAAAAGCGTTTACAAAATATTGTACCTTAACAGGTTTGGAGATCAGATTATGTTCATTTAATAGGGAAGCCTAGTAAGAGTTTAAAAACTGCAGCTTACCCAATAAACTCTCCTGGAAGTTGAAATCTTTGTGTGGTAGGGGAACAACCAGATACCAGAGCATCTTGTACCTAAAAGAACACGGTGACTTTTGACCTTCTGTTCCACCAGCATCTGGGAACCCTAATTGAACAACTAGAGTCATATTGTTGCAAGCTGCTGTCATTTGTGATTGGTCTAATTAATTAAAGGTTTTAGGATGGGGGTGGCAGGAAAGGTTGCTGATTTATCTTGTCTGTTCACAGGATAGGCAAATTAGTGGATTATTACTTTGAATGGAAAAAAAAATCTATTGTTCTGAATGACAAATTAAAATCTTCCTCTACAAAGGAATAAAAAAGCAGAATTGAATAGGCAAGAGATTTCTCCGATTCAAAAGTATATGTAGTATCATAGCTAGTAAAAATTAGATCCAAGAAGAGGTTTTAGCCTAAAAGTATGAACGGCAATTTGTATTATTGATCAAGAGATACCATGAATTAATTTTAAAAGATTAACCTCTGCAGTAGATAATGACCCTAGAAATCACTGCATTGCTAACAAATTTAAGGGCAATAATTTGAAAAAAACAGTTATCTAGGAAAATTGCTTTAGCACATGTGTTCAGTATTGTCATGTGTCCCTTTAGATCATTAACTACACCTTTGCTTTCCATGTGGTACCAGTGATCAAGGGCCAATATCATTTAATGGACTGAGCGCTAAACCAGTAGTCCAGGAAGCCCCAATTTGGCTCTGCCACTAGTTAATTATGTATCCATAGGCAAATTATTTAATCCCCAATATCCCTTACCCCTCCTGCAAAATAGGGATTATGTAGCAATTAATACATGGCTTCGAAAATTAAACAGAGCTGTATTATAATCATTATAAGAATTAAAATATTGGACATGCATGGTAATAATTTATAGACTTAAAAACTACTTTGTAGAAATATAGTACCAAACCCCAGAACAACTTCACTATTGTTACAATGCTGCAGGCCTGGGGCACTCAGTTTTTTGCGCCAAACCCAGATCCTGATCCTGCTTCAAAAGTAAAATTTCCTGCTTCTTGGGTTTAAGTCCCATGCAACTGAGTAGGTTTCTGTTCCCATTCAGTAGAAATCAGTGGTGAAGGAAAACAAACACACACACAAACACTTGCATACACACCAGCCATTTCACTGCAGCATGCTGCATGCATGATCAGTGTTAATATGGTAGAATTTGCTTATAGTGAACTGTAAACTCAGTCAAGTTCAGTGAAACACTTGGGTTACTTCAACGCACTGCAGTGAACTGAACTGCAATTGAGCCATACAGTCACACAACAACTTCATTTTGCCGTAATCCATTTACACAATAGAACACATTCATATGTCTGTAGCAGATCAAATGTAATGCTGATTTGTGGTTGGAAAGTTTTTCATTAAATTGTTTTCCTCAAATGGTTGCTTAGGTGACACCAAGCACAGGTTTGAGCACGATGGAAAGAAATGCAACACAACCAGCACCCTCACAGTCTATGCATATGGCAAGAATTCAATAGCCAGCTGTGTCATTCGCCATGAAACCTTCAGAGAAGAAAAACAGATGGTGTCTTTCCAGTTTGAGCATCTCAGTAAGAACCTTTCTTATTTCAGCAGTTTCAGACAAGATCTGCCTATTGGGAAACATCAAGCACTGGATTAGGGCCCTACTCTGAATACACACCCCTTAGCAGGAGCTTTAAAATGTACGATAGCTGGATAGCCTCATGGCTGCTGGTGTAAGGGGCACTCCTGGCCAGCACCAAGTCAGTGCCATTGCACAATTTGCACTGCCTTAGTAATAGCTCTGCTCTTAGACCAGTAGAGATTATTTCGTGACATTTCAGGGAAAGCAAAAGACTGTATTCCAATCCTTAAAGCTGTTCTGGCTGTCTACACTCCAGTCCGTTTCAAAGTGAAGCAAGCTGTCTCATATATGTTGTGCACTAGGAGCACCCATGTAGCTCAGAGTAACTAATGCACTGTAAATGCACCTTCCAGCTTCCTTCAGGCTAATTGCCCCACGTAGACGAGCCCCAAATCACCCCATGCCTCATTTTACCCATCTTTAATGCATATCAGATTCTTCTCTGACTTGTATTGATATTGTCAGACCCAACCAACATTTGTAAAGAGCTCTGATCACTTCAAATTAAAGGAATTGAGAAAAATTTAAAGTATTATCATTTTCCAGTGACTACTACAGACTCCACTACAATGGCATTAGAAATGAATACGAGGACCTCTGAGAATCATCATTATACAGGTAAGTATATTTAAATAAAGCCACTGACCTTAACAAAATAAAATCCTTCATAATATCAGTGATTGAAGGTCCTAATTTTAATGCATTGTCTGTTCCCTTAGAAACAGAAGAAACTGCTACTGAATCTATGACACTGCCATCCCCTGCTGGCAGATCTCTAGCAGCAAGTGCCCAACAGGAAGATAACGCTTCTCAGATGACTGCTGGTTGGTTCCACATTTTAAGATCTTTTCACTGCAGTAAATTAAACAATGTCAGTTTGGAAGCCGAGCCAAATCAAAGCAATCCTGAGCTTAGAGGGGAAAGATTTGATGTTACCAGAATGAGTGGCCAGATGTATAAATGCTAGAAATGTTAATGGTATAATTTTAATGGTATGTACCGAGTTCACCTGGACATTAAAGTGTCTTTGCCCATAATGCAGACAGAAAAAACAGTCACTACATATGAGTACAGCATATGGCTCACACTGTGTTCAGAACTGTTGTTCACCTCAAGTGACTGCTATAGAGTCCAACCCAAATATCAGTGCAGTTTTCTCTAAAATTTCCCCTGCAATTTATTGCTAAATGTTTTAAAATTCAGTTTCTCTTTATTCCATATAATTTGGATGAAAAAAAAATTGTACAGCTGACCTTAAATGAAAACCTTAGAAGCAACCAGCTCTGGAACTTGGAGAAATTTAAATCTGAATTCATACTTTGAGGGGTGCGCTTACGGGTGAAATATGTTCTGATTTATATATTTTATTCAATGGATTCCTTTAGGGTCTGGCCAATCATCAATTCCTCCCTCCATAACAGAGGAAACATCTATTGCCAGCTTACCAGCTCTGCCTACCCACCAGAAAGAGCAACTAAACATCACCACTGCTTGTAAGGACCATGCTTTTTCTCGTTTTAAATGACATTGAGTCGATTTGTTTAAACTGACATATGTGGAATACATGAAAAGGCTAATGAGAGCAGCCTGATGTTCCTAGCATTGCAAAGTCCCTTGAAATATAAGAGGATAACACAATTGAACAAAAGTGAATGTTTTAGAATTGCATCCATTGTAGAAAGATATTGTGGCCCGATCCTTAACTGGTATAAGTTATCATAGCTCCATTGATGAATCTGCCTTATGCTGTTGATATGATTGATTACAGCTATGAAGTTTTTAATCTTAGCCTTATGGGTGCACTAGATGGCACTGTGCAACAGGCTAAAAGAGAACAAGCCTAATCAGTGTGCCTGAAATGGCAGGTGTCCCTTGGCTCAGAGAGATTTGGAAATAGATATTAGAAAGTTCTGTCCTACTGAAGTCAGTGTAATCTGTGCCTTTGAACTCCTCCCTCTATTTGTATAGCATCAGTTGATACAACATGTAGACCAGTTTTGTTACGTGTGTTTTGAGTTTTCCCTAGGCTCTGGTTGTAGTTCAGTTACATCTGTGTAATTAAAAATACAAAATATTTCTCTCCATTTCTTTAGGGTCAGAAACAACATCAGGTGCAACAGTAGATGAGGAATTCTCTGGTACAGAAGAATCAGCAATTAGTGAAGATTATACTCAGAATTATAATGTCACCACCGGTATGCTTAATAATGCACCATGAGCTTTAGTGAACTGGGTGCGGAGAGGGGCAGCAGGGAAAGGAAAGGAAAGGAAAAAAAAATCAAAATATTTTCTCATTTCACCTCTACAGAGCCACAAGGAACAATGAATGACACAGACAGAAAAAACAGTACAGATACACCAACTGTAAACCCTGAAGAAGTAACTCAAAACTACAGCATCACTGGTAAATGTCTTAAGACTAAAACAATAGCATCATTTGCAGCTGAGAAGCAGGGAGTCCAGGGTCAATGCATGCTGAATGATCTTACTTGGGTCACTGGGTACTTAAACTCTACACTGAGATCATTAAATCTTTGCAAGGAATTTGGATCTCATTTGTAATGGGCATCCACATTCCACAGCTGATTTTGAAAAACTCAGTTTCCTGTATGGAAACCCAGAAATCAAATTACATGAACACAGGAATGATTTAAGACTTCACTTCAGTAGGTGGGTGGTGTCTCATACTTTGAAGGTGGAAAGTATTTAAAATTAAAAGTAGCTAATGACGTCTTGAGGTAAAGATGTCAGTCACTTTCTCCACTTACATTTTCTCAGTGCACAGCTCGGTAACTCCGGCTGAGGGTGTGACTGTAGATTCAGCTCATTGGAAACAAAGTGATGATTCCTGATTGCAAATGCAAAACCATTTGCTTGAGAAGAAAGGTGTTTTATACATGTCTTCACTCACTAACATTGGGTGGGATGCTTAAAAAAGCCTACATCCCATTGGTGTTCTCTTGGGTACTTTCCCTCCCAATCCCCACAACAGCACTTATTACAACCCTAAGTAAGAATTTCCATAACCCATACAGAGAACGTCTAAGTGTCACCAAATACTGATTTGATTAGACTGTGTATCAGGTATGTACATAGCTCAGATACCTGTAAAGATTTTGCTGATGGTTAAAAAAAAATCAAAATATTTTCTTATTTCACCTCTATAGAGCCACAAGGAACGGTGAATGGCACAGACAGGGAAAACAGTACAGATACACCAACTATAAATACTGAAGAAGCAACTCAGAACTACAGCACCGCCGGTACGTTTCTTCAGACTAAAACAATAGTAGCATTAGTGAAATGAACTTGCAGCTGAGAAGCAGGGACCCTAGTTCTAATCAAATCTGTAAGCTCAGGATGTGATGCTGGCCAAGTCCCTTAACATGTATACATTCCAGTTTCCTCAATTGTAAAAATAGTGATAACGCCACTTCAAACAACAATAATAACTGCAGATCCTTGGAGGTTTAACTACTTGACTCTCCTGCAGTGCTTTGAATATATCTCATAATTAATAGAAGCAAAAAGATATAAAGCCAGGGTCAACTACTGTAAATCAACATAGGACCAATAAATCAATGTTCCATAGGAAATTATGAAAATCTGGCCTGCCTGCTTTCCCTGGAATTATTAAATGGGGAATCACTGATCAATACTATAATATACTAATTGCTGGGTGACTTCCTAATAAGGCTTGGCTGGTGAAAATAAACTTAAGTCCATTGATTCCAGTGGAGTTTTGCGTGTGTATGCCAGTAGATTTGGCACAATCCCTCTGGGTCATGGTGGAGAAGTGTACATGGTTGCTTCCTAGGTTGTATGCATTTTCTGGGACCCCAGTCCAGAGCCAATAGGAAAATCTCCCATTGATTTCAGCTCTGAATCCAATCTTTAGGACTGTCAATTTGCAATGTACAGTCACCGATCATCACTGGTGTCCTGAAGTACTTCACCTTATCTACCTTGTCTATTCCTTTATTTCTGTTGAACGAGCCTCTGCATCCCTACCATGCCACTTAGGAATGCTCTCTTCTTAGTCCTCAGCATGAACTCCCTAAGAATCACAGTTCACACTCTGACTGAAAACCATTTATTTCTTTGCTAGAAATTAAGATCAAGTCCAAAGAAATTGGAAACAGGAATAAGAAGCTTCTCCTACCAATTCTGGTGTCTTTACTCATTTTGGGGCTACTCATTATAGTCCTGCTTTTTATGAGGAAGCTGAAAAAAGCACACGGACTGTGGAAAAGAGGTGAGTGACTGCATAAACGCCAGTCACCAATATTGTTGGCAGTTTTGGATGGAATTAGATGATGGAGGGGGCTGTTAATAGGACATGGATCTTGTCACCTGTAGGTCACTGGTTAAAATGAAGTCTATGTCAGCAGTGACTACAATTTGTTACACACAACTATTCAGGATCCTGTCTGAACCAGCAAATGAGGGTTTAAGCCTCAGTCTATATCACAAAAGTATACCCATCAGTCATTGGCACTAACTAGCTGCTCTTAAGCAATGCAAGTACTAAATGAACACAGTGACTGAATCACTCTTGTAGGTCAGGATCTGTGCATGCTGGAGTGAGAGGTACAAACATATGCAAGAGCCACAATTTATTACTGACATTTGTTATCTGCACAGAAAATGATGCTTCAGAGCAGACCCTGGAGAGTTACAAATCCAGGTCCAATGAAGATAACCCTGTCCCGGAGAAGAATGGGCAAGGTAAGCTATCATCAAGCCCTAGTTCAGTGAAGCTCCCCTGCTAGAGTTTTGCTACCAGCTTCAATCAGGGTCGGTTCAGACCGACCACATTTTATGATTTGCAGAAGTGATTCCATTAAGAGGAAACACAAAGCCATATCATGTTTGCTGGGGCTTTCATCTTAGCTAAATGAACGGAAGTTACTTGCCAGTTCATTTGACTCACTGCGCACACTTGCACTTCACCAGCATTGCTTTTATCCTGCTGTTCCAGTGCGAGACCTCTGTTGGCTTCCTTGCTGTGAAGGGCATCACTGGAATCTACATACACAGATGCAGCTTTCTGCTAAAATGCAGAGCTTCCTGAAAGTGAGAGAAAGTTTACCAAGTTTTTTATAAAGTTCATTTTTAAAATAAAAAAAATATTTATGGAAAAATATTACTAGGTCTAGAGTATGTGTTTGGGGGAGGAAGGCAGCAAAAACCGCTTGAATGAGATTTTCACAGAAGTCTGAAGTAATCAAGAATATACATCCTGCTGACTGGGCACCTTTGGAAATCCCTTTTTTATTCCAAAATGTTGAAATAATTTGAATGTGAACCAGCTTCAATATAAAGCACACAAGGCCATAAATCAACCTGCCCTGGCACATATCTCCATCTTCTCAATGCCTGATGCATCTAAAAGAGCTGGTGAACGCATCATATAGTGATGGATATCCTAGCAATTTGGGAAATTTAGATGTTAGTATTCCTAAACTTGCTAGGACATCTGTCACTACAATACAGAATCATTACCTCTTAGAGAGTAATCTGCAATATCCCAGTTAGGATGCATTTTAGCTGAGCTCAGTCCCTCTGTCTATACAAAACCATTTACAATTATGCTTTTATTTTCCAGTTTTTAATCAGAAGTCCAGCATGCAATATGCAACTAATGGATATGCAGAAACTATAAAGAAGAAGCCAGCAGTGGAAGATGTTTCAGTATTTGCAAAACAGCTGGCCTCTGGAAGAGAAACTGATGTATAGCTATTAGGATTTTAAAATGGCATTGTACCACGTACAGAGGCACAATGTTTTCTTCTCCTGTTTATAGTGATCTGTTCCTGTGAAATACTATGGATCTGTTTGATAATATCACACCAGGATTTCAAACTGAGACAGAAGTCCCTGATAAAATGGCTAATCTCAATCCAGATTCCAGTTCAGATCATCTATTAATGAAAATAGGTAGATGAAACAGGTGCTGATAGGAATCTCCTGGTGACTTATGCTTTTAATGAGCTGTAAACTCCAGCAGACTCAATTTGTGGGTGTCATAAATGGGGCCGAGATGTACCAGATTGCTGAAATGAGTCATCTGTGGTCCTGACAATGGGAATGCCCAGCTAGTTATAATACATATAAGGTACAAAATCACTGAGAGGTTCCTTCGACACTTCTGCAGCCTCCTGTCTAAACCCAGGACTATGAGGCAGGGACTCCTGAAAAAGTCACTCAGATCAACAGTTTTTAAACTAGGGAACCCAGAGGAAGCTGCACCCATTTTTCTCATAGCAGATTGCAGCACTTCATCATAAAGAAAGTGTGCAAACCAGAGTTTTGATCAACAGTAGAGGGCACTGAGATTACTGCTGGAAGGCAACTTCCCTTTTGACACAAGGGTTGTGAGGATTTCTTTATAAAAGGCTGTCAGCTTCCAGTCTATTTTAATATTGGTTTAACAATAAGATTTGAATTGTTTAATATTTAAACAGATCATAAGGCCATACAAGCAACCCTGGTTGACTTGGTTTGTAAATGCTGTTTAATGATAAACAGTCACTTCTGAACAAATCTATTTCAAATACTATATATCACTGGCATACAATACCCCCTTTATTATAAGGGGTAGCTCATGCACAGAAAGGACTGCAAGATCAGGCTATTTGAAGGCCTTTGAAGAAGTCTTTTAAGAAACAGTATGCTGTTCAGTAGTGGTAGTTCTCCTACACGTTTCAATTTTACGATGAAACATTGTATTTTTATCAAGTGAATTATGATTATACTTAATATGGCTTGTTGATTTCCCTTACTTAAAGTACAGTAATACTTTAGGCATCAGGAAACCACAGTCTTCACAGCAGGGACTGTATAAAAGAGAGATGTGCGTGTGCGTGTGCGTGTGTAGGAAGATGGGGGATACTTTTAATTGAGGTTTTCTTTCCAGCTGCACTGACTGGTTTACCAGCATTGTTCTCTTCCTCCTTGTTTGTAGCAGACATGTTTGTTATAAGACCTGTAGCTACGATCAAACTCTGTCCTTTTATTATTACAGTTTTCACTGATGAGTGTTTCGGCTACTTCTCTTAAAATAACAATAATGAGCTGTTTAGAATGACATTTTTTAATAAACTGAATTTTAAAGTATAATTATGCATTTTTCTTCCCCCTAACCTAAAGTAGTTTGCATGTCAGTGAATAATAAAATAGGCATACAGCTAACGATGCAGAAAAGGAAAAGCACTAGCGGTCACAATGGTATACCACATATTAAAAGGAATTAGCCAAGTCTCAAGTCTGCTGAGCATTAGGACAGTGCAAAAATCAATATGCTAAAAGGTAACTGATCTGTCAGACTGGCATTGTCATTACTGGCGTATTCAGTTATCATGTAGTTAGGTACCTGCCATGACAGTCACTTTTTTGCATCCATCAGTTTTAATTGCCTGGGCTCACTGATACTTTGATATTCCAATCCAGTTAAAGAAAGGAGGCTCTGGGTGACTCCATTCTGTTGCAATGACTGATCTTCAAATACATCAATAAAGAATGATCTAAGAGCTTGTTTAAACTTGAGCATATTTTTAATTGTTGCCTGCTTCCATAAATATGGTTTAAGCAAAGGTGCTGTAGAAGGTGAAAAAAGGCACAGTCCCACACCCTAAAAACCTACAATTTTACAAAATACTTATGGATATACTTTACTTACACAAAAAGTTCCCTAGATTTAAAAGGGCTTCTTCAGGTGAGCAGCCTTCAGACGTGTGCGATTGCCTTTTTGACCTCAATTGAGCATCAGATGATAGTGTGAAGCCAGAAGAGGGTGCTGCTGCTTAAAGTGTCTAGTTGTGTTGTCATCTTCGTTATAAAGGGTTTCATACAGTGGTTCCCAACTGTTTTGGACTGAAGACACCCCTCATTAGACTCACTACACACTATGGAAATTGCTAGCTCTTCATTTTCACCTGTTAAAATAAATAAATGTCCCTGTTGTAAAGAACTCAGAAAGACCCCCGACAGGTCAGACTGCTTTTAGCACTATGGATGGCTATTTGAAATCTCTAGATTTATCTCGCAAATCATGTTTGCACGCTTAAAAAATGCTAACATTGTGTGGCACCCCATGGGATCTTTGAAATGATCTCAAGGCACCCTGGTTGAGAAATCACTGGCTTAGTAAAATGAAAAACAACAAAACTTAGAGCTAATTCTCTCATCCAAAAGTGTGACCCCAAATCAGTTTGACAGCTTCCACGGCACAGCTGTCCACAATACCATCAAGCACATGCAGTGAAAGTAAATTAAAATATGTATAACGCATATTGTAGCCTATTGCTCTCATTACACAGACTACTAAGTATCAGCAGATTTGAACTAATGGGCCCACTAATCTAAACCAACAACATAATCTCCTGTTACAGATCCCATCTGAAGTCATGGTAATTTACCATATTCTCAATGGGGTTTTGATCTTGTTGAAATGCTATTTTTACAATGCTCTCCCATCTGAGAGAGGAGCCTCCTCTCCTCTTCCCTGGGCTACATTCATGTGCAAATTTGCCAGCAGTAATGATTAGACCTGTTGATGGTCTTCCCCCCACCCCTCACCCCTTCCATTTGCAAACATGAAGCTGCCTTTTGCATAATCCAAGGTTGCAAAAGCCTACGTAGCCTGCCACGCTTTCGCATTTTACAAAAGCATTGCATTCATTTTCTCTGCTCTTACCTTAGATCACATTGTTTCTTAGGCATGAGAAACGGGCTATTGTGCTGGCTTGAGGATCGGAGGTCGCGTGTACCCCAGTGATGGACGACAGTCCCATACCCGGTGCTAATAGGGGGCTGGAATAAACTGGAGTGAAACACAGGGGCTGCAATGCTGTCTCTCGTTTATGGGAGAAAAATCAGTTCCCTTCCTCCCAGTGCAACATCCACTGGCTTCAACCAGGGGCTTTGCTTTGATGCTCAGGGGGCACGTCTACATGAGACATTTACTGCGCAGTGACGTCCTGGGCCACATCCGTGCCAATACGCTACCACGCAGTGTTATTAGGCTACTGCGCAGTAGCGTCCCGGGCCACATCCGTGCCAATACGCTACCACGCAATGTTATTAGGCTACTGCGCAGTAGCGTCCCAGGCCAAATCCGTGCCAATACACTACCACGCAGTGTTATTAGGCTACTGCGCAGTAGTGTCCCGGGCCACATCTGTGCCAATACACTACCACGCAGTGTTATTAGGCTACTGCGCAGTAGCGTCCCGGGCCACATCCGTGCCAATACACTACCACGCAGTGTTATTAGGCTACTGCGCAGTAGCGTCCCGGGCCACATCCATGCCAATACGCTACCACGCAATGTTATTAGGCTACTGCGCAGTAGCGTCCCGGGCCACATCCGTGCCAATACGCTACCACGCAATGTTATTAGGCTACT
>JAGPOW010001661.1:3823330-3841066 GCA_030014935.1 Caiman crocodilus
CACAAGTAACTATGTACATGCAGGGTGCATCTACACATGAGCTTAACTGCGTAGTAGACTAATGCACTGCCCAGCACTGCCTTCCAGAGCCCAGGACTGCTTCGCCCCAGCTAAAACTGCTGTGGTCCCAAGTGCAGCGTTTGCACGTGTGCCCTGCATTGCCGTAGTTCGAGCATCTACACATGCCATGATAAACTCTAAGGTGCCATGATAAACTCTGGCGCAAACTGTACCTGTGTTTATCATGTTGCCTTAATGGTAATGATATAGATGAACCCAGAGCTCTGTGGGGCTGCACACATGTGGAAAATACTAGAGAAATGCGTGCATAGGCTGGAACTCCACTGAATTCCCCAGAATTTATTCAAAACTCTGATTAAATGCTCATTTTCAAATATTAATATTTCTATTGTGGTTTTGTAGCAAACAGCTATCTGTGGACAGATATTGTCACCTAAGATACAATCCTAACTGGAAGATGATGAAAGAGGGAGGAGAATTGTCTGAAGTGCAAAGAACAAGCCAAACTACAGAGAAAACGCCACAGTGCTCCTCTGGTGATTTTTCTTACCTCTCTTCCAAAGGCATCTTAGACAGGATCTTGAAAGAAAATAATCAGCTGGTAGAAGAACCACAAAATATATCACCTGAATTTAATGCAGAATTATTAAGCCCTGATCAAATTGTTAGTGTCAGCAGAGAGCCTTTTAGATTACATACAGAAAGAAAAAAACCAGAAGACTGTCAGCAAAAAAACAGTTCCGGTACATACAGTGATGTTTCCTCTCTTCAATCTGGGCAAGTTAAGCAACAGAAAGCAAAAAAAGACTTTGTGGAAAAAAATAAACTTACTTTAGGACTGGCAGCAAACACGCACAATTCATACCTTCAACTACATAGTAAAAAGCAAGGAGAAGTTCTTCATGAGCAGGTAGGCAAATGCACTTGATTCATAACATCTTCTAATGTGGTGTGACGTGATAGTCATCTAATCATTTTAATCGCTATCAAATCGCTTGGTTTTACAGGGGGATAAATAGATTTCCAGTCATTCACAACATAAGGGATCATTCATTTTCTTGCAAGTGTCTTCTCTGCCATTTCTAGAAAAGTGTAGTGTGCTACTTGTGTCCCTACCTGTAGACTTGTCTTGGTCTCCAGTTGTACCACATGCATTCTCTAGGGATGACTATGTCTCCTGTACACAAGCTAAGCCTTCCTTGCCCAATAGCAGTCAACAAATGCTAGACAGCCATGGTAGGTCACAGGTCCAGCATGGAAGTAGAAAGAAGAATGGTTTTCCTCTAAGCACATCCTTGTGGCCCAGGACAGGATTTGAATCTTAGAGGGATCCCATGGAGGACTAGGATCTATCCCCCTGGATCTTACAGGCAACTTTCTTGTGAAAATGCCAATTGATTTAATTAGATACATCAGCCAAGACATTGAGAAGGTTGCCAGATCCAAAGTCCTATACCTTGGGATCAAGCTACCGATGGCACGGGCCATTTAGCTGTGCTGTCACTCTTGGAAAGCAAGTTCCAGAAACCAGTGAATGCACTAGAGGATGTCAACTGCTGTAACAAATGTAAGTGGACAATTTGTCTCTTGTTGAATGGTTTCAGAACTGTGTGCAAGATTTCAGCTTTTTGCAGGAAGGTACCTAGATAGCATTTTTTTTCCCCACCTCCTTCCTCATATATATTTTTTATACTCCTAATTTTTCTTGATAGTGATATTTTCTATCCAGCTCAATTAATTGTTCATCACATCTTGTTAAATGATTCATGTTTATATTGTGCTGGAATTTAACTAGCTTTGCTTACATCAATCTGTTAACAATGAGCCTTAATAATAAATGCTGCACATTGTCATTACTGGCAACAAACATTAATAGTACATCATGCAAGTACAAATGCTTCTGATGGCAGAGTTTCTATAACAGATTTTTTTAGAAGAAAAATAAAAATGATGCTAGTATTTAGAATAAAGTTTGCTATGAGCAACTTCTAAATTGCTTTCATCAAAAACAATATTGTTTAAAGACATGCAGTTTAAAATCTAGAAAAAAATATATAGTGAAGATACAGTCTGGATGGATGTAACCACACATTTGTTCATCAGTGACATTTAGTACACGCTTTCTAAAAAAAGAAAAAGGTAGGGTGGGGAGGTAGTTTACATTTTGTGTTTCCAAAAATATGACACGCCAAACTTGATTTTTCAAGAGCACCGAGTATTTACTATTCTGTTTCAAGTCAGTGGAAGCTCTGGTACGTAGGACCTTGAAATGAAGGGCCTAGTTTTAAAGTTCTCTCTAAAATTAGACAAAATGAGGTTTTGTTTGAAAACACTAGTTTCATTATACTATACGATATTCATTATACTATACTAAGTGTTGATTCACTATACTATAAGGGGAAGGTGGAAGTCGTGTAACTATGCATTTAAGTTATAGGACAGGTAGATAACACTCCAACATAGCTAGAAGAACGAATGTTTTTAAGAGATATTCATTAGCCTTATAAAAATCTATCTCGTGCAAACACTAGAGGGCACCTGCTGTATGTATTAAGATCAGTGGATTAGTGGACAAGATCTCGCTTGTGGAGTTGTTAAGAGTATTCATTTTTTTCATCCATGATTCAGTTGATCAGAAAAATCATTGCTACCAATTGAAGTTAATTAAAGCTTGTGTTGATATGACTGCATTAGCTTTTGAAGGAATTCTGAAACTTTAAATGTAGTAACTTTTGTGAGCCTTGTGTTAGTGCCTGTGTCTCAGCCTTGTAAAGGATACGTAATATAACCATGGTCTCTGTGCCCCGGTCCAACAAGAACATGTACTGGCAAGGCCCTGGGCTCCCAGCAACCCTGGAGGTGGAAGGATACCCGATGTCTAGACCAGCGTCCCGCTCACAGGCAGCCATTTCATATCTTCCCTTTAATAAACTGACTGATCTGCATCTTTAAAAAAAAGTTTGTTTTTTGCCTCTGTTGCCACTTCTATTGAGAGGCAGTTCCACAGCTTCATTCCTCTAATGATAAGAAACCTTCTTCCACTTACGAGCCCAAATTTATCCATGGCCAGCCTTGCACCACTATTGCCCTTTAGCCTGCACTTCTTTTTTCTCCCTGAGGTTTAGCCCCCTGAAGCATTTATAAAGAGGAATTGTATCTCCTCTCAGCTTTTGTTTTGCTAAGCTCACCAAGCCAAGCTTTCAGTCTCCTCTTATAAAATAAGCTCTCCATTCTCCTGATCCTCCTAGTAGCCCTTCTCTGCACCTGTTCCAGTTTCAACTGATCTTCCTTGAAGGTGGCTAAGCAGAATTGTACACAACATTTGATGCAGCTTCACTCTGCATTTATTTATCTCACACAAAAGGAGAATTGGGGCCCAAAGCCACTGAACATGGATCAAGAAGCTCTGTATCAAAGCAACCTGAAAGCAAAGACAATTCCATAGACCAGACAGTAGCAAATGATCATCAAGTGTGACATGGTGCCTCCCTAAACCTTAAAGGTGCATCTGAGCTTCGCATGAAGCAGCCATTTAAGAATGAAAGAGCTGGGGAAACCATTTGTTACACATAAGAACAATAATCTGACCTGTGGTTTATGAAGTTGAATTGAACCATCAATACACATTAGCCAAGTGTTTTGTCAACTGAAGCAGCTAGCTTGGAACATCAAAAAACCAGTAAGGATACAAAAAAATGCTACATCACACATCTTCTCCAGAGGCCCAGACGCATAGTTTAGATATTGTGCCTCTAGCAACTGGTTCATTTCCTGCCCTTCATCAAGGAAGCACTATCAACTTCGTTACATTAGCCACACAGCTGGCACTGAAGTAGAGCATGCATAAAATAGTATTGCATTATGAAGAAAAGCACTTTTCAAATAACTTTACCAAACCATCTTTGTATGGGATAAGATAGTGAATGTGTGTTATTGAAGAGTCCTAATTTCACATTGTTGCAGGATTTGCAGTTTATCAAGTCTGTGAACACAGGCAATGAGCTACATGTACCCAAACATCTTGTAAAGGTGCACTTATGGGTTGATGTGTGTGCTCACTAATTCATATAGCATTTTATAAAGCATCAACTTTTTTGCAGTGCTGCCTGATTCTCTAAAAACCTGATTGATGAGTTTCTTTGAGAAAAAGAAGTAGCGGTCCAATCTAGCTCAGCTGTACTCAGTACGAGTTGCTTTCCTACCTACAAACCCCTTACTTCAAAGCAAGGAACATAATGTACAATTTTTTAATGGCTCTAGACCAAGGCACTCAGACTCTCTGTGCACTGCGCCTTACCTCGGTGTAAACACCTAATCAAGATTGCCTGCGCTTCAACAATAGCAGCCAAATGCAATTTGAGAACCACAAGCCTTTGAAGTCCTCACTGCAAAGGCCGGTTTTCTAGTCTGGGATAATGACATGCCATGATTGCTGTCTTTGTTGTATCTTTTCAGTAGAGAAGCAATTATGGGCCTCAATTTAACAGAATAGACATTACACAGCTTATGATGCTCAAAATGCAATTTCATTTGATCATTTTCTCAATTTGATTGGTATTAATAGAATAGTTCACAAAAAATGCTGGCAGAGGTTGTGTCCTGTTCCTCTTTCAAAGAGATAATGTAGAAGTATGCTTTACCTGCCTGGTAAATTATTGATACTGAGAGCCAGTGGCTTCCACCAAAAACGTCTCACCAGTGAAAAAGCTGTGTGCCTGTATCTGCTCTTCTGAAGGGAGCCAGGGAAATGGCTTCTTAATTTATTAACTTCATTGCTGGCAGATCTTTCACTACCATTTGGGGGAACATGACTCACCTGAGATATCTCATCTGCCCTTTTAGGCCTCGGCTTACAAATGTATTAGACACCCATCTCCTGTATGGGATCTCACCTCCCACCGATTTAACTGAGATGGTTTCCCTAGTTAGTAATTCACCTGATCACAAAAACTTTCTCCCACTGACTTCTGCCAAACCAGCCATACCCACTCATCAGTGGAGCCCAGTTAGCTCTATCACAGGCAAGTGGCTTAGCACTGCAGCTAGGCAGGTCATCATCGCAACAACTGTAGAACTGGCCGAGTAGCCAAATATTTGGCAATGGTCATTTTCTTATGGATCATGAAATGCAACATGCAGAAGTAAATGGAGTAAGAGACATATGGCTATATTATCTCAAAATGTTTCTTCCTTTATTTTAATGGGGTTTATGTTTTGCTTTGGCTTTCTGTGCGGCTTCCCTTCACTGCATCATACTGCAGGGGCAATTTGCAAGCACCTAGTGTCCTGCTAGTCCGGCTCCCTCATGCCCCTTTGCATCCTACCCGTTTGTTTTGCTCTTACAGGAGATAGCAGATAGGGCTGGCCAGAAAATGTTCATCAAAACAGCCTTCCACTGGGAAATCAAATGTTGAGGAAATCTAAATTTTCCATGAAATTGTTCTTCCAAAGCAAAACCGACACATTTGAAAGATGGCCAAGTATCACTTCAGTCATCCCTGAATAGCTGCTCAGCTGTGCATTTTCATACGCCCACTCTACCCAGTGGCTATGTTCTGTGCTTTTTGGGCCAAAGACAATGATTTGGCTTCTGAGTGGTTTGTTAGCTGCCACTGGCCATGTCTTATTACTGCCAGGCTGTGTGCATTAGGCATTTTTATTTCTGTGCTGTGGCTGCTTCCAAGTCTCTCTCACCAACACTACTCTGGTTTGTAATGCTTTCTCTTCTATATGACTTTATTGGCGTTCAAAGCATTGCTATGGCATATAACATCCTATGAACGTCTCAGGACAGTGGCTCATTACTTGCGATTTGCCTGCTGTTAGAGACATCTACTGACTTTATCTTATATATACTGGACAGTATCTTGGTGCTCTTCCAGCTTCAGCCAGGAACAGGAGTCTGGCCTGCATGCTTTCTGCAACTTCTATTCCCTGTTGTCTTTGAATGTGTAGGGAACGTTATCCACAACTACACTACGGTTTTCCAACTAGCTTGTTTGTGCACTTCTTTCACTTGTGTCCAGTCATGCATGTTATAATGCTAAACTTTACTGAAGCTGGAGTGCAAAACTGCTTTTTTTCTCTCCCCAACTTGTAGGGTTCCATGCCTGTGGGCTATCCTTAGCTCTCATAGGAGGCCTCGGTTCACAGAGCCCTGAAAGTGTGTTTTTCACTTCTTCACACTAAAGTTATTGAGGAAAGACCTGGTCAGAACATCTTACAATTTCAGCATAAATGTAGATCCCAGAGACAAATGGCACCTGAAGTCACAACAGCTGAAGGTCCCAGCAGGTTCTAGGTGGCACACGCATGTGCTCTCTGGAATCTGGGTGGCAACAAAGTCCTTAGTTTCTCTGTCTCTAAACTTTTAACTCACACTTTTTCCTCCTTAATAGGACTTGCTGCTTTTTATTTTATTTTTTTCCATTGGATGACCCAAAAGCACTTTACAAAAACTACTAATCATCCATACCTAACCCAGAGTGTATTAAGTAATACATCCGTTACAGGTCAAGCCTTTTCAAAATGAGTGAGAATTATTAATCTTTTTTCAGATGGACAAACTGAGGTACAGAAATGTTGATTAATTAGCCCAAGGCCACACTAATTGCTAGGAATCCTGGCTGCCAGTGCCTGGAGTATGTTTTGTTAACTAAAACATCGTTTAAACATAAAAGTAGTTATTTAGTATCAGAGAGCTAGACTATAAGAACCATATGCAAGGAAATTAGGAGTAGAGTGGGCTCCAGAGAATCTAAATATCTTGTTCTACAACTCATGCACCAAAATCCATCTCCAAGTATGAGATTATACAATTTAGTCCAAAAAAACATAAGGCTGATAACACTGATGCTCCAGCTAGGTTGGTAGCCAGAAGATATAGTTATGAAAATAGATAGTCTGTGAAACTTGATGCATGAGATGGATTTAATCCATGCTTTATTGCCAAGTCTCTAGGAGTCCTTGGCTTAAAGGGTCAAATCTCCTCAGGCTAGTACTCAGCTGATAATGACACTGACCCATAAAACTAAAATTTCTAGCACTGGCTTGTTTTGATGAGCCACCAAGGAATGCAAACTAAAATTATAATATTGTTTCATTTCTTGCTTTTTGGGGAGTGTAAGGGGTATTTTAAAACCAAAAATATGGGAGGAGGGAGTTGCACCTTAGTATCTGTCAGCCTATGTCGTTTCCTAAACATGATCAGCGTATAAAACCTCCTAGGTAACTGCATTATAAACTGATATAATGGAAAGCTTCCTGGTACGGTAGAAAAGGCGTTAACATGTCATTATTCAGGAAGATATCAGCACTTGAAAGGTACATGAGTAAGCAGAATCCAACCAAAAAAATAGGAAAACAATTTACTGTCACATCAGTCACTGTTTTAGTTCACTGCTTGTACTGCAGCAGGGAAGGAGATGTGAACAATGTAGCAGGCTAAAGACTCATTTGTTCCTTCGTTCTTTCAATATAGAAAAAGTGTGGTTGCAGTGTGTAAGGTTGTGAAGGGAGCAGAGTTAGTAACAAAGACAACTGGACACAGATAGGAAATGAATCGTGTTCAGAAGAGAAGCAGAAAGAGTCTCAAACTGAAATAGCTAAGAAAAAGAGCACCTGCTTCTCTTTATCGCCAGAAAAATATTCTACCAAAGAAGGAAAATGCATAGTAAAAGAGAAACAAAAGTTTGTTCTAAGGGTGAAAGGGGAAAGCATTGGTAGAGACCACTTCCTTGTGGCAGTAAGAGGGGAACCAGGGATTGCCAAATCACCATTCATTCCTGGGTCTGTGCCTGGACCATCCCCGACACATGCTGCCATTAATTTCACACGTCACCTTTATCGGTACGGCGTAGAACATAAAAGCAACTGCAGTGTAAGATGAGCATTAATGTTCATTGATAACCCCGGCTAACAATTCTTAGTCATTTGCACAGCTGATTTCTGGAGCGATCATGTCATTTCCCAGTTCAACATACAGGTAGAAAATGTCTCCAGGATTAGGTTTGATAAAAAGCACTCTCCTTGGGAATTTATGAGAAAGGCAACAATAACTTTCTCAGCAATGTAAAGGCCTTTCTGGGCAGCAATTTTGCCATGAAATCTGATTATATTTCTGATTTGTCCCAGACAGATCAGTACCTGCACCAGCTCTGTTCAGCCAGCTCTGAAACCGGTTTGAGAAGTAGCATCATCTAAAAGCTAAACTGTAATCCCATTGGCCAGGATAATACCGCTGAAGTCCATAGAGTTTTACTGCCCTAAAACACACAGAAATTTTCTACTGTTTTTCCAGGCTTTATGTGTATTTATGATAATTTTGCATGGTTTGCCTCCGTTTGACCAGGCAAGATTAAAGCTGTTCAAAAATATCTCGCCTGATATAGGATATTGTGCAGACTAAGTGACTTGAATACCCAATTCCCATTAAAATCAATGACAATTTACCATTTAAATCACTTATGCTTCTTTCAAAAAAATATCAAACCCGTTTTCATTTTAATAAAAGTGTGCTGTGTTTAGTTAAGCAGACTGAATTCCCTACTGTTCATTGACGGTTAGAAGCTGCACTCCTTAGGAGAGCAAATCAGCCTTTATGCAGTTTTTCTTGGGAAAGAGGTGATCTATAGATTTAAAATTTCTTAGTGAAGGAAGAATTTAACACCGTTACTTGAGCCATCTAAATGGGGAAGCAATGGCCTGGTCACAGTTGGCACTGGTTCCTGCTGAGACTATGGGACTTTTCCATAGGTGGCCTGGTATGTGTGAACATTAATTATTACAGAGCAGGTCTGCTAACAAATTATTATCTTGGCACCAGGAGTCAAGATTCCCCAGTGCTAAAGCTTTTGCCAAAACATTCTGCTTTATATGTGGATTTAATACCTACCATTAAGCAGTTACTGTGAGTGCATATGCTATGTAGTGATTGCAAATGTTGCTAACAAAAGAACCCTAGAGAGAACGGAGGATGAAATGGAGGATTTCAGTGCTGGCAAAGATTAAATGGACTGAGAATGCTTTGTGTATTACCTTTAAGGGAGCTCATATCTTGCTACAAAAGCATACACCTGATGCCTTAATTGGAAGGTGAGAAAACTTAAGTAAACTGCAGATTTCAAGTACACTGCTTTTGGGTGAAGAGAGAAATCCCATTGAGCTTAAATTCCTAAATTGTTTCTTACTGCTGAGATGACATGTTGCAGGTCTCAGAAGCACATGAATACTTGATTTAACACTTTGAAACAATTTAACCTGTTTATATTGACTTCTGACTTAGACACATCTAATAAAAGCACACCTTCTAAGGAGCTCTTTTGTTATCTAGGCTGCGAATATCCCTCTGGATGTTGGCAGTTAAAAACCAGTTGCAGAACCTGAATTAAGTACTATATTTTTGATAATGTAGACAATTAATGACTGGGACTGTTGTACTCTTTGCATCTCCCACAGTCCACTTGCACATCCAGATTGGTAGGATTTTGCACAGGCAAAGAGGTGTGTCCATCCAAATATAGGGAGCACGGTTTGTGTGCTCTTTTTACAGTAAGTGGCAATATGCTTTCTCTATCTAGATACCCAGCTGCCTGCAGGTCAGCAGATTCTTTACCACTGTACAGATGTATGCATACACACTCATACATCTATTCAACTCAATGCTGATATTTGTATTCCCTTCATACTCATTTTTTACTAGAGGCCTCTGAGCTATTTCTCTTTAATCCTGTCTAATTCCCTTTTAAAAATTTTTCCCCCTAAATAATTTAGAGTCACATCTATGAATCTTACTTATTCTGAGCTGATGTATAGTCCGTAAGCGGCTGAAAAGCATAAAGAGAACTCCAAGATTGAAATGTTTCTCCCAGGCGTTTGACTGTGTTAGCAAACACTAGGATAAAGAAGTAGAAATGAATGGCCCTTAGTGTTTTATGGTTACACATGGTTTTACACAGTGTTCAAATAAAATGCAGTTTGTGCCATGTCATGAAAAAGTCATTTGTAGCGTATGGCATGTATGCATAAGAACAGATCATCCAATTAGCATTTCAATTCTGACTTTGTCTCATACCACTAATAGAAAGATTGGAAGTAGTCATTACTGGTCAGTATTATCCGTTTATGCAGCACTTTCAGCGGTATCTGTGATTCTCTCTCCTTGGCAATGGGATACATGTTTTGTTTATGGGTAAACTCCAATTTAGGTCATGATCTTAAAGGTCACTAACTAGCCATAAGCTCATGTGGAAATGATTTTAGCAGGACTCCATCCTCATCTCTCTTACCTAGTCCATGCAGGGCCCGAGAACTGTTAAGTCATCTGTGTGTTTTAACTCAACCACAAGGAAGGTAGTATAAACCAAAGCCATTCCTCTTGTTTAAACAGCTTGCAGGACTCAGAAACCTTTCTTTTTGCATTTGCATCTCCACTATAGGGTCTCCTCCAAGCTCCACCTCCCTTCTGCAGTTTTGCCCTTCATATACGTTACTCACTCCTTCCCAGCTGGATATGAGAATCAAACAAAGTTGGCAGAGCTCACATCCCAGTCTGCAACCCTGCCCTACCGTGCTCCTTACAAACAATCCATGCCCCTTATACGGTAGCACATCCTATTAAAGAACCAGATTCAAACAAACCTAGGATGTGCTTAAGTGGTATCCTGAGCAAATAAGTACTTGGCTTCACCTCTAGCACACTCTCAAGTCCCACTGAATTCGGTGAAACTTAAACCATGTACATAAGTACTGCCCTATATAAGGGCCTGTGTTTTTGTGGAATGCTGAGAAATCCTTAACTGAAAGGTGTCATAGCCGGCAAAGTTACATGCAAGTTTTTTATCTTTGTGATAACACTAGTATGCATGCAGTTCACGATGTCTTTGCCCATGCTTTTTAGGATCACCAGGATAAACGAAACCAGGCAGACAAAACCAAACCAAAACAAAGATTTAAGGAGAGATTCTTCCCAAGAAATGACGTCCAGCACCCAGCAGAGCCAAGATCTCAGTGTCACAGCCATCGCGATATGTCAGAATTTGCAACTGCTCCTACAAGTTCTCTCTCTTCTGAAGTGCTAGAACTTGAGCAAGATGAGATTAGTTCACTGCACAACTGGTTACATGCAAGTCCCTTCCTTAGTCCAATTAGTCCTTCCGTTAAGTCAAGTTCAATAGCAAATTGGGACACTCACTCAAATACCGAACCAAATACAAATTTTCAAAATCAAAAGCAAATCTCTATGAACCTGAATTCACTCAAGCAGCCCCTTGAACTTGCATTGCATAAGTCTCCTGGCTTAAAACCATCTCCAGTGCACATCAGAGATGAGAACAAGGCATACCAGCATGATCCTAGAAACCCATATAATCAGGAATGTATATACAATGATTCCATTTTAGAGCCTCTTCCAAGCAACAGCTATACCAGTGGTCAAACACACCTGCAAAGCATTTCATCTGCTTACAGTGCTAATCTTCAAGAACCTGATCATGTTTCACAGCAGAGCTACAGAAAGCAAATGCATGCAGGCAAGAGCCATCACAAATATGCCAGCAGTAGCTTTTGGTAAGGACGCAGGTTTGAACATGTTACTAGCATAATGGTATCTGCCCAGGTAATCATGAGCAGAGAGAGGTTGTTAGCCATGTTAGTCTGAAGTCAGAAGACAGGGTAGAGTTGCACCTTACAAGCTGACTGAATCAGGCATGCATAAGCTTTTATGAGCAAAAGTTTATTTCATCAGAGGCTATTAGAGATCATGCAGAGAGCAGGCTATCAAAGAGAAAGAGTGATTTAAATAAAAAAGGGAAGGGAAGAAAGCTTATGCATATCTGATTCAGTCAGTCTATAAGGTGCAACTCTACGCTGCCTTCTGCCAAATAATCATATTGGAGAAAGTAAAAAAAAAAAAAAAAATCTGCACAGAAAAATCTGAGATAGTAGAATTGTAGATGTTACACATCTACCACTGTAACTTATTCTTAATTTATATTTTACTCATTTATTGTTATTTACAATGGGCAGCTTCTTTTCCAGCATGATATTTTTAATTGTTCACTATTCTACCTCCTCATAGGCACAATGTACCCACTAATCTTAACATTTCTGTGTAAAAGAGCTACAGGAGGATTGGTTGCTTCATCTTTAAACTGAGTCAAAAAATAACTTGGTTATATGAAAATCTACCTATCTTACACCATAGAATATCAACCCCCAAGTTGTCTAACGCAGCTAAATGAATTCGTGTTACAAGACTTGTCTCTATTGATAATCTTAAAATCACTTCTCACTGCAGCTCCACCAATGGCAGTAGCATTGGGAGATAAGGCCCCAGCATCTATTAGAATGGAAATCTACTTGAAAGGAGCAGAAACCTTAAAATTGCATCTCACCAATTTAGCAGGCCTGATCCAAAGCCTGTTAGAAATTCAGTGGATGACTTTCCTATGAGTTCAATCAACTTTGGACCAGTGCCAAATGTTTCCAGCGTAACATTTCAGGCTTAATGAAGTTTGTTTCCAAAATACATGGATGCGAGTGAGATTATGTTCAGTCTGCAATAGGAACATTCACTTCTACCTCTGAAGCTTTACACAAGAAAGTCAATGGAAATGTTTCGTTTCTTTCTCTCTTTTTTTCTTTTGAGGCCATCCCAGTCATGTGCTCATAATCCACCGGCAAGCTCTTCTCCCACCACACAACTTATCCAGACCATGGAGAGACATCAGCAGGAAATCTCTCAACTGGCAGATGCTCACCTTGCTGGAAAGCGACTGCCTGGCATGTTTCCAGCCATAATCCCAAGGGTAGAAAGTGACTCAGAGCTAAATGCAGAGGGGAGTGACGGCAGCCAAGTGCAAATGAGTCGCAGCAATTCTGAAGGGTTTCTGGTACAATTGGAAAAGCAAAAACATCTGAAAGAAAAAGCAGTCAGGCAGGTAAGAAAATACTTATCTGTTCAGAAACAAGTTTGTATTACTGATTCCTGGTTTTTGACAATATTTGTGTTTATCACCTAAACATTTCAAAAACATTTTAAAATATGGCTGTCCTCATTTTACAGAAGGGGATCCAATACCTACAAATGTTAAATGAGTTGGCCAAGGTTAAAAATGTCAGTTGCAGAAACTATTAGGGATAAAGAAGGTGATTACTAATACCTGATTTTACCAACTTGGTTTCATACCATATAATCCAAAAACTTAGCCACAAATGTCAGGGTCAGAAGGGCCCTCAGTAGATCATAGAGTCTGACCCCCTACCCTGGGCAGGAAAGAGCCCTGGGTCAGACAACCCCAGCTAGATGTGTGTCCAGTCCCCTCTTGAAGACCCCGAGGGTAGTGGAGAGTATCATCTCCCTTGGCAGCCCATTCCAGATTCTGGCAACCCTTACCATGAAGAAGTTCTTTCTACTGTTCAACAGAAATCTGCTCTCTGTCAATATGTGGCCATTGTTTCTAGTTACTCCAGAGGGTGTCCTGGTAAATAGAGCATCTCCTAGTCCTTGCTGCCCTCCCCTGATAAATTTATAGGCAGCCACAAGATCACATCTCAGCCTTCTCTTGCAAAGGCTGAAGAGATCTAGGTCCTTCAGTCTCTCCTCGTAGGGCCTTGCCTGCAGGCCTCTGACCATATGAGTGGCCTCCTCTGGACCCTCTCAAGATCCTTCACATCCCTCTTGAAGCACGGCGTCCAAAACTGGATGCAGTACTCCAGCTGCAGCTTTACCAATGCTGCATAGAGGGGAAGCATCACCTCCCTGGACCTGTTTGTCATGCATCTGCCACTGCACAAGTGCTCAAATAGCTGTGCTAGTAGCTCTGCTATGACACTGGCCAATTCCTTCAGCACCCTTGCATGAAGTTCTTCTGGGCCCACTAATCTGAACACATCCAGCCCCTCCAAGTGCCCCTTCACTAAGTCTGTGCTAACAGTCTGTGGGCTGGTGTCCCTCCTGTGTCTATCTATTTATTGTCCGATTGAGAGATTTGTCGTGGTCTGTGTCTAGGAACACAAATGCAAAGAACTCCTGGAAGAACTCAGCTTTGTCCCCTCTCTGTCACTAATTGCCCTTGTTTGTCCTCAAGGGGTCCTATATTACCCTGCGCCTTCCTTTTGCTCCCTACATACCTGAAGGACTTTTTGTTGTCTTTAATTTTTGTTGCCATCCTAAGTTGTAATACTCCTTTGGCCTCCCTAACTGATTCCCTGCAAGTACAAGCCAGGGAGATATATTCCTCCTTGGTAGCTACCCCATTTCCACAGCCTGTATACCTCTTTCTTTGCCCTTAGGCTTTCCTGGACTTCCCTGTTCAGCCAAGATTCATAGATGCTAGGTTCGGAAGGGACCTCAGTGGATCATCGAGTCTGACCCCCTGCATAGGCAGGAAAGAGTGCTGGGTCTAGATGACCCCAGCTAGATGCCTTTCTAACCTCCTCTTGAAGACCCCCAGGGTAGGGGAGCCTTGGGAGCCCATTCCAGACCTTGGCCACTAAATCTGCTCTCTGCTAGTTTGTGGCCATTATTTCTTGTAATCCCTGGGGGCGCCTTGGTGAATAAAACCTCACCAATCCCCTTCTGTGCCCCGTGATGAACTTATAGGCAGCCACAAAGTCACCTCTCAGCCTTCTCTTGCAGAGACTGAAGAGGTCCAGGTGCCCCAGTCTCTCCTCATAGGGCTTGGCCTGCAAGCCCTTAACCATACAAATGGCCCTTCTCAGGACTCTCTCCAGGTTATCCACATCTCTCTTGAAGTGCAGCGCCCAAAACTGCACGCAGTACTGCAACTGTGGTCTGACCACCACCCGATAGAGGGGAAGTATCACCTCCTTGGATCGGTTCATCATGCATCTGCTGATGCACGATAAGTGCACGATAAAGAGGACATCTTGGCCCCTTTGCCCCCTTTTATGTGCAATGGGGTTGTTTCCTCCTGCGCCCATAGGATCGCTCCCTTGAGGAACAACCACCCTTCCTCGACCCCCATTTTGCCAATGCTCTCGAGCTTTAATGTCATGCTGCCTAATCTAAGCACGCTGATGTTAGCCTTTCAGAAGTCTAGCACTTCAGCCCTGGTTAGTTTACCCACCCTTTGCCAGATAGTGAAGTCAATCAAACAATGGTCACTAGCCCCTAGGTTACTTTGTACCTGCAGATTCCCCACCAGGTCATCCCCTGTAGCTAACACCAAGTCCAGCAAGACGGTTCCCCTAGTGGGATCATATACCTCCTGCATTAGTGGAGGTCCTGTATGCAGGTTAAGAACCTATGTGAGCAGTTAGATTTGGCTGACTGCTCTTCCCAGCAGATGTCAAGGTAGTTTAGGCCACCCAGGACAACCATATCTCTAGACCATAGAGCCTCTGAGAGATGTCTGGAGAATTCCAGGTCTAGCTCATCCTCCTGGTGTGACAGTCCATAGTAGACCCCCACTACCAAGTCCTTTTCTCACTGACCCCCCCCTCGTATTCTGACCCACAGTACCTCGGCTTGTCCCTCCTCTGATCCCATCTTGCTTATAGAGGATGTATATTGTTCCTTAACATAGAAAGCAACACCCTCCTTACCCCGCTCTGCACTCTATCCTGTCTGTACAACCTGTAACCCTCAATGCCTACTGCCCAATCATGAGTAGGGTCCCACTAGGTTTCAGTTAGTCCAGCTAGGTCAAAGGTGTTGCTTGCAAGCAGGAGTGCAAATTCCTTCTGCTTGTTCCCTATGCTCCTAGCATTTAAGCTCCACAATGGGTGCCCTTGGTACCCCCCTGGCCTTGATCTCTATTGGGCCCCTTACTGCTTACCTGGGCCAATTCAGTGCATTGCTCATGGCTCGCTGATCCTAGGTTCTTCTTATCCTATGCTTCTCTATCCCCTAACGAACCTAATTTAAAGCCTTTTGGATATCAGCCTACCCGTTAGAAAACAGACTCTTACCTTTAGAAGAGAGATGAAGACTATCTCATCCCAGGATGCCTCTCTCGTGGAAGTGCAGATCATACTTCCATGAGAGAGTCAATTCGTCACAGCATCTTTCCAATCCACTTTGAGAAGCTGGTGAGCTGTAGGAATACGCAGGGCACTGTTTGTGCTTCATATTATCGTAGTGGTAAAATGATTTAGAAAGGGACCAATTGTATAAGACAGCAGGTAGCCAGGCCTCAGATCAGAGCAAATCATTATCCTTGTCATGCCCATTTGCTAGTCAGATCAAATCCCTTGGTTTCCAAGGAAATCAGAGTTACAAGATTTGTAGAGCTAATGGCATAAACATTATTCCAGGTCTGCTGTAGAGGTCATTTTTTTAAAACTGGGTATTCTTCGTCTCTTCTGCATGTCCAAATTTCATCCTAGAATTATTTAATGGTGATGATAAAGAGTAATGTAAAAATAGCCTCTGCACCCACAACAAAGTAGAGGGGTAAGGAGTTTGCTCCATGTCTGAACGCAGCCAGGCTAAACCGAAGTAATTGCTCGTGTACTTTATCTAGTGGGTAGTTTGTGCATTGCTGCTTGGCCAATCTAAGAGGGGCTAGGTGGATTACAACGGTGACTGCAGAGCAGCTTTTCTTCCTTTTTGGTTTCCCTGGGCTCACACCATTATTTTGGTCTTTTTTCAGTAACTTTCTCACTTGCACAGCTGAAGCGTTTTTGCAGGTTTTTGGTCCTGCTTTTGTCACACATTATGACCCAGCTTTTCACATTAAATAAAAGACCTTGAAAACAGATTCAATACAGATCATTGCAAATATAATTGACAGTGATTAGTCATGTAATGAAGCTACCTTTTATGAGAACGAGTGTAGTAGTTTCTGATACCCATTTGTTTCTTTAAATGGAAAGTAAGTGTTCCATAAAAGAGCTTGGAGCATAAGAAATTTGTCATCCCAAAATATATGGGAGACTAATTGTTTGCAGAGGCAGTTTAACGTAAAACATGTTCATCATTTGAAATGTAAAAAAGGCAACACTTTTGCATACAGAATTCTTTTGGTGTTCCCGTAATTACTGCACAGTTGAAATGACTGTAAAAGATAGCTCAAAAGAAGACAGCAGACCAGATATTGGATCATTAAGAGTGCTCACTGATTAAATTTTTAAGTAGTGCCCAGCTATGGAAATTACCTGAGTCTTGTTGGAACAAATGTGGAGAGATTCAGGAATGCCAGTGCCTCATAAGACAAGCCGGAACTAACATAATGAATGTTTAGAAACAGATTAAAGATGAATTTCTGGTTCCCGACATTGACAGCCACTAACGAGTTTTTCCACAAGGGATCAGCAAGTACACTCCCTCTTCCAGACTGCAATTTCACGACTGTAAATCTGAGATGTGGTCACTTTAAACAGTCGCTCTCCCAACTATCTGAAGAGTTCACATATGTATGCGGGTTGCTTTTGTTTGAAGAAAAAGGATGCAACAAAGCTCTCAGCTTTAGAAGCTTTGTAGCCAGGTGCCAATAGGAAGGGAGGCTGTCAGCTGGGTTGGGATAAGCCAGTCGCCACATCTTAGAAAATGTCCTTTGTACAGCCGTGTATTAATGATAAAGTTAACCCGATTCACGTTTGGTATGTTAGATACTGGCAATGACCTTCCGTTCTCCCTGCCTCAGCCACTTCACTTGCATAACTTGCTGTATTATGGTGCAGATATTTCCTTCTCCTCCAAAGAAAGAATATTTTCAACTAAATTGCATTTCTGAGAAGGAAAAAAAAAAA
>JAGPOW010001661.1:3841166-3868145 GCA_030014935.1 Caiman crocodilus
AAAAAAAAAAAGTATGGAGGCTGCTTGTAACACTGTGCTGTAGTCAAGTGAGGTTCCAAAGAGCAGTAGTAGTTGTGAAAGGGAGTACATTTTGCCATACCTAGGCATTAAGAACTAGATTCCCAGTCAGCCTAATTGGACCAAGCTCTTCTGTTTGTGGCCTTTTTGAGAACAGAAGTAGAAATCCAGTCAAAGGGAGCAGAAGGGATTTGCATAGCCATCCAGGTCTAGAGTGTCTAATTGCTATGAACCTCCAAAATTGCATTTTGAAGTGGAAAGTATTTTGCACCTCATTTTAGTACGATTAAGAGAATCTCTACTAATAATGTTTCAGGGTTGTACTTGGTAGCCGTGTTGGTCTAAGACAAAAAGACGTACAAAAAATGGAACTCTTGGTTCCAAAATGAAACGATACCTTTTATTAAACCAACTGGAAAATGGCAAGAAACCTGTCCTTTTCTGCAAGCTTTCGGGATCAACATTTTCCAGTTGGTCTAATAAAAGGTACCATTTTGGAACCAAGAGTTCTAGTTTTTTTGTATGTCTCTACTAATAATGCACTTGGTTGAACAGATTTGTGTTGTCGGTTACTCTGCTTTAGTTGGGATTTTTCTCAAAATTCAAAATTATTATAGTTTCATAGTAGGTAGGGTCGGAAGGGGCCTAAGCAGGTCATTAAGTCTGACCCCCTGCCATGGGCAGGAAAGAGTGCTGGGGTCAAACGACCCCAGCTAGGTGATCATCTAGCCTGGGTAACTGGGCAACATTTTAATTCGAAATGACAGGGCCAGACACTTTGATGTAAAGCAAACATAACTGTTTTGACTTCAGTTGAATTACTCACAATTTACACTAGGTCAGCTGAGATTAGACTTCATCTCAGACTGCCCAAACTTTCCTTCCTATCATTAATATGTTGATCCTCATCTCCAGCTCTCCCTCTCCTGCCTGCTCTGGGTAAAAAGCTGACTCCACTGAAGTAGTAACAACACTACGTGGACTTCACTGGAGTCGGGCTCCCCCACCTCAAAATTGCCTGCTGAGGCACTAGACCCTTTAGCAGGTACCACTGGAAGTAATGATTGAAGGCCTCGGTTACCAAATGCAGTTATTTCCCATGCTATTGCTATAATGCATTATTTGGTAGTTCCATCAATGTAATAAACAGCTGAAAATGGCAATGCATTCAACTGTTATCAGTAGCTAATTCATGAAAGTAAGAGTAACAGACAGGCCTGCACTTTGTAACCTGCATGGCTGGCAAATGTCCATATAATATTGAGATTTCTAAGGGAATATCAAAATGAATGAGAAACTTCAAGTTTACATACCTAAATTATCATAAACCAGAAAGGCCAGCGACAGAGTTGAGCATCCAGTCCTATTGCTGCCCGTCATGTGCATAAACAATACAATACAGTATTAAAATGCACAATCATATGTCATACTATAATACTTAACGAATTGAACTGGGTACAACAACTGTATAGTTCACTGTTTCATTATTTTTAAAAAGCGTTTTTCCTTCTATCCTCTTCCTAAAATTGCCAAACCTGTTTTTCTTCTGTTCTGTTATCCATGGAAACGTAACATGTAGTACACGCCTCCTCAGGACAGTTACCCTGTCAAGGTAACTGTATGTATTAAGGCAGACACCTGGAGGAAAATCTGTTTGATTCTTCTTCTTTTCTTTAAGCTTTCCAAGCCAAAGGGCTTCATAAACCTGGATGTGAAGCTTGGAGGCCTTGGACCTGACTATGTAACAGCCAAAGAGAAAGTAAGTATCAAGAAAGCACTTTGGTTGTTTCACATGTCACACAGTCATGCCTATTAAGACAATGTAGGTTACTATAGGGATGAAAGCACAGTTTATACAGTAATTAAAGAGTGCCTTGCAATTATGCCTTTGAGTCAAGCTCTATACTAAATTCCAAATGGGATTTTCCATCTGAGTGTTAGGAACCCAACCAACCATAGGAGAGTATTGCCTTAAATAAATATACCTTTATAGTCAACTATCTGTTAAGCAGTCTGCACACAAGTCCATCTGAGAAAAAAAAAGAAAATATTAAAACCCCCTTTACCATTTAGGTTAGGAGGTTTTGCCAGGTCCCCAAACTAAAGCAGACTTTCTCTTAGCTGCAAGCACTATAGAGCTTGTGACACAGTTGAACACAGTCAAGTCACTGCAACACTGAATTGTAATATATTTCAAGACCAGTTTTGCATGAATCTGCAGTGTGTAGACTGATATTCACAGATTTTAAGGCAAGAAAGGACAGTTTGCAAACATCTCTTCAGAACTCCTTCACAACAGCAGCCATAAGACTGCCCGGTTTAATCTGTGCTCCAAGTCAAATAGCTGTGGTCGGACTGGGTAATATAAACTCTTTGCTCCTAATTGATATTCTCCAGAACATTACACTGATTTCACATTCATGTGTTGGCTAAATTCACATTTATCTGATTATCCAATGGGACCTCCAGGCTTTGAGTCACTGCTTCACGGCTGTCGTCTGTCCTGGGAGAATAGCTTGACTCTGGTTGCAGAAGTATGATCTAACCTCTGGGCACGCTGAAAACATGTGTTTGATTGCGACCGTCACCCAGTCGAGACTGCTCAGTATTAGTGCCCTGACCTCTTTATTATTTACCACTTCTCTAGTCTTTGTGTTATCCACAAACTTTGTCAATGATTATTTTAGGTTTCCTTTCTGGCTTTGGATTAAAAAAAGCCTGTTGAATGGCTCAGTGCCAAGAACAAATCCCTTCAGAACTCCACTAGAAACATTCATGCTCAATTAGGATTCCCTGCTTAGTTATCACTGGGGCCAATCCACCTGTTTTCAATCCATTTAATGTGTGCCATGCGAATTTTTATATCATTCTACTTGAGTACCACACAACAGTTTGGCTAAGAAGTGCTTTATAGATATCCAAGTATGTTGGATCAGCACTATTATCTTTATCAATTGAACATGCAATCTCATGCAAAATTATTCAACCTGAGTTTGGGACCCATGGAAATGTATTGGCATTAGTTACATTATCCTCCTTTAACTCTTGATTAATCAAGTCCTATGTCAGCTGTTACGTTATTTTGCCTGGGTTCAGTGTCTAGCTAGCAAGCCTGTAATTACTCAGGTTGTCTCCTTGGTGACTTAAATACTGGCACAATATTTTCTTCTCATACAGGTTTTAAGAGATTTTAGAAATCAGCATTACTAGTCCAGATTTCTGCCCATTACAGGGAATGTCCAGAAAAGTGTTGTAAACAGAATGAGACATCTGTCTCTCTTTTTTCCAGGTTCATTTACATTTTCATAGATCCATCTCACTAATTTTTTCATCTCTAGAAGTATCTATCTACTAAGTTGCTCTTGTTGCTGGGTTTTGGGGTTTTTTGTTGTTGTTTGTTTTTTTTTTGCCTTCCATTGCAGGCAAGTACTGCTTTTCTTCTCATTGTCCTTGTTCAGACATTACTTTGACCTGATCAAGCTACATATTCAGGCAGAAAATAGTGTGGCTTTACCTGGGAAGCAACAAATGAAAGTAAATACCACAGAGTAAGTTCAATAGGGAAGAAGCTGAATGCACATTACACACTGTTAAGCAAACATCAGACATAACTGCACCGAACAGGAGACGATTGTCAAAAGTGTTGGAATGAAATATTATTTGACCTTTTCTCTACCAGCAAGTTTACAAGTTACAAATGTGACAGATGTACATCTCAAGAGCTACAGAACACATCCTGTGTGCCCAGCTGCCCATTTTGATATATAAACTATTTATATTTCTACTGCATCCTTCTCAGAAATACCACTGGGCATTGTGCAGCAAAAATGATGAAATGTATCAGTCTTCTGGAGCAGTTTAAAAGCCACTGTGATTTCTACAGCCTTACTCTAAGTGAGATGGATTGGGCATCTCAAATTGGAATAGATAGAAAGGTGCTCAGCTACAAAATAGCTTTCATCCATATAGCAGAAGGTTCTGTCCGTCTTTAACACTTTGACAACACTTGTATAGCTTGTCATGCCAATAAATGCACTGAAATGAGGGGTGGGGAGAAATGAACATTGACACTAGCTTATAACTAGGGCAAAGTAAAGTACCTTGCCAAGTCTGTTACTAATAAATGGTTGGAAATATAGAGAGACAGAAAATGGGTTAAATAAATGGATCACAGTCATTCAAGGCCTTAAAAGTAAGCAGAATGACTTTAAAATCAATGCAAAAAAGAACAAGGCACTAGTGTAACCAGTTTAGAGTGGAAGTAATATGCTGAAATAGCCATCTGCCAATAAAGATGCAAACGGCTATGTTTTCAGTTAGCTACATCCTAGATGCAATGCAGAAAAGGCTTCTTGGGAGAGGGGGGAAAAAAAGAATTGTAGCAGTCTAATCTTGCCAGTCATTTATCAATGTTTCTAATTGCATCATGCTGAGCAATGATCAATAGCATATCTACTTGAAACAGCATCAGAGACAAGAACTAGGAAAGTCCAGTGAAAAAGGATTTAATGGACTGATCCAACACAATTTTAAATAACCAAAACCTTTTGCACTTACCAGAAAGAAAAGCTAAAGCAACAAAAGGAATATGCACAGCTAGTGAAGGAACGCAACATGAAGAATATTGTTACTGTGCAGAAACCACCAACGCCGAAGATCAAATCCTTGGCATCAAGACATAAGGTAGGATTAGCAAAGCCATCTTGTGCGCCAGACTTCTGCTGTACTGAATAGCAGCTGCACGTGCAGACAGCGTCTGACCAGACCCCACAAGTGTCCGTGTGCCACAGAGAACCATGGAAATGTAACTCTTAAGATCGTTTCGGGTTAGGTGCCAAAAGATTTCCTCCTTTTTTATCTTATTTTAAACGATTCTAGATGCTTTATATACTAAGTATTTGAGTGCTTTTCCCTGTGGTTATTTCCCAGACGGTCCATTTTGTGCTCCATGCACCTAAAACCAAAGATTTCTTTGCTTGCTGAACCTGTTCAGTTCATACCTGCACCTCCGATACCTGCCAGCAACACTCCAGTTGCTTCTTACTGCATATGGTCCAAAAGCCAACAGCTTACTTATGTCCTCACCTTGTGCCAATGTCTAAACAGCAAGTAGCAATATGTTGAGTTAGTTTAAGATACTTTTTTGGTGACTATAAGGAGAATTCTCTCATTTTTTCAGCTGACCCCCTTTCTTTTCCTTAGCTTGGTAAGAATGGTGAACACTGGGGCAAAATTTCCAGGTTTTAAAAATTGCATGGTCCATCCAGGTCCCTCTCTCCCCTAAACAAAAAGGCAAGCGTTGTAATTGTATAGGTGGGACTGTTTCCTCTCATTTTGATTTTGCTGTGCTTTTCAAAAGTCTTTCAATCTTGATATTTTAGGCACTGGAATACGCTAAGAAGATTCCTAAACCGAAACCTCTGTCAGCCAGGCAAGCAGGCGAGGAACTGAAAGAGGAAAGAATTCCAGCACAGACTTTAAGGGGACACAGTTTACCTCACATTTCTTCCCTGGAAACTCTGCAACACAGGCATGAGAAAGAGAAGGAAGTTGTGGCTGCTTTCAAAACCCTTCACATTTTATAATGAGTTTTGAATACTTAGTGTACAGGGTAGAAATTATTTAAATTGTTTAAGTTGTGCATTAAATTACTTCCCTGTTCCCCGGACAGTGTTTCAGGGCTGTGCTGTTTAAATATGAGATTCTACAATTGCAAAATTGATTTCAGGACACAAAATATCTTCAGATTCATCACTCTCTCTTCATTTAGACCAAGTTTATTATAGCCAAATTGCATTTTTGTTTTATTTTAAAACACCAATATATATGATCATATTTTAAAGTTTTAAATCTCTTTGTTCAGTTCTTACTCCTTGAAAATTCCTAGTATAGAGTGCGCTTCTTTCAGTTCATCCAAGAGGGACATGGTATTTGCTTGTCAGAGACTGGCAGTTTTTACAGTTGTTAAATAAATACCAACCCTTCTATCTAACAAGATACTATTGGATAGACCAGGACAAAGTTTGACCCATTTGGGTAGTGAATGCACAAAATTCTGAACTCAGGCACTGGCGGTTTTGTTAAATAAGAGTAATTCTATGCTTTGCAGATAATCTGACAGTTCAGGGGCTTACACACATTTGTAATTTATCTTTTGCTTGTTTACTTTTAAATTCTGACACATCTTAAATTTAAGTAGTAGACATCCATCCCAGTTTGAAGCCTTTAACATCAGTAATAATTTCCTTTTTTAAAATGAAGAGGATTCTGCTGGCAGGTTATCCAGGACTGAAGCCAAAGAAAGCAGGGGGGACGACACTACTCCCAGTGAGGAAGAAAATAAAATGTGAACCAAACAGAGCCATCAGTAATGATACAGTAACTAATTAAATGATTGTTGCTTTATTATTGGCTAATGAATCATTGTCACAACAAAAGCAAGCCCAGAAATTCAGAGCTTCAATCTAAGACAAGAAAATACAAACCGAGTAAAGGCTGTTCATGTCAACAATCTGTTATTAGCCTGGAGTAGTTTCAAAATGCATTGAGTAACCAAGGAAAACACTGAAAATAATTGAGAACTGCATATTTGATAGGAAACAGTCTTTAACAAGATTAAGTCTGAGATGATAATAAACAGATGGGATTCTTGGGATGTTTCTGTTTCTTTGACTTTATTATTAAAGAAGGAAAGAAATCCACGTATGAAACATGATTTGAAAACACATCCAGCAGAGGAATTTTGAAAATGATATACTAAGTATTTTTCAGAAAGTAGGCAATATATGAGGCTCATTATTGAATCCAGTAATTTGTTTTCATCAGATGCATCTTGTTCAGGCATGAGAGATGTTATGGCATCGTGGTCTGGGCTATAGCTGCGATTGCACCCCCATTCCAACATAAACCTTATTTTTAGCTATATTATTCTTAGCTGCATCTTCAGCTGTGGATATTTGGTGTGAAAATTGCCAGATACATTCAGAAAGATAAGGAGAATGTGCCTGCCAAAATGGCAAAAATTATGCACCTGTTAGTGAGGTACGGGCCGTTAGCAGTACTCAGCTTTGAGCAACGGACTTGTGTCCAGTGCTGCTTTGACTGTTTCTCCCCCTTGAAAACAAATGTGTAGGTTCAATTTAAAAGAAGTTTTTAAAAAAAAGACAATATATTAATAACAGTTCTCTCTCAAAGTGCTTTTCCTTGTATGTGGAAGCAAGAGTCCAGCCAACTTGTTGGCCAAAGGAAGGTTTTTAGTCTTGTTGGCAAAAGTGGACAGTGGAAGAATTAATTGGGAAATAAAGAAGAGAATGAACACAAGCATTTACATTTCTTTGCAGTTGTACCAAGCTGTCTTCAAAAACTAAATGTGGAAAAACTGGGAAACTGTGGATTTTCAAGTAGCTAGATACAAACTACTCCAAGTCAGTCATGTCACATGCTCCTTGGAAAGATATGCAAGAG
This sequence comes from Caiman crocodilus, assembly GCA_030014935.1. NCBI lineage: Eukaryota > Metazoa > Chordata > Crocodylia > Alligatoridae > Caiman > Caiman crocodilus. The sequence continues at coordinate 3,848,649 of JAGPOW010001661.1, forward strand.
GCCAGGATTTTTTTTTGGAAGGGGGTGGTATCTTTCATTGGGCCAAGTGCATAGTTGGAATAAAACTGGGCGAGCTTTCCAATGCAAGACATCAAGAGAATACCTTGAATTCAAAAGCTTGTCTAACTTTATTTCAGGCATGCAGTTGGTCCAATAAAAGATATCACCTCAAAATAAATCTTTGTCTCTACATCATTCCTGGACCGTCTCAGCTACATCATTACTCTAATACTACCATGCCTGCAAAGATCTGTAACAATAGAAAGCCATCAAAAGACTCTTGATTTCACTGGGATTTGAATCAAGAGTCTAAATTCTTGAAAACAATCTGTCACAACGAGCTGAACCATAACTTTATGACTCACAATTTTGTGGGGGAACTCTGACGAGAGAAAACACTCAACGGGGATGTTTCGTTCAGGGCACATGAAAAACATTGTGTACAACACAAGTAGAACAGTGGGAAGCTACTTTGCACCTTTCAGTGGATCCAAGATAAAACACCCCCCACGACCTCACCTCTTGTTACGCTCATGGTTCGTGCTGGTATGTCCAGATGAGTTGGGGTGAGCAGAGATGTCCATATCATACTCTGAAATATTTCTGATATAGGGACCTAAACTTGGTTTCTCTGCTTAAAAGTGATAATCCCCCCTTAATAAAAATCTCAAGCACCTATTTTAATGGAACCTTTAGATGAATATCAAAGAGCTATTTACTTGTATCTAATATTTTAATTAGATTATATTTTCAATTTAACCCATTATACCCCCTTTGATGATCTCCATGTTTAGTGTTTAGCCCCAGATGCTAGAGGTAATGAATACTGGACCTTTTGATTTAATGAGAACTTCTGCCTTTCCAGCCCGACTCCCTTTGTATCCTTTTTTTATTATTTTTTTCTGAGCTATAGAATTCAGTTAATTGAAGGAGTCTCTTACCACCACACATTAAGGAGTATAAATTAGCATCCCTTTGCTGATTAGAAAATGCAAGCAGACATTTTCTCTTTGATCTGAGGATTGAGTTGAAGTAGGCAACAGCCCCCTGAAAATGAGCTGATGGCCTTATTATTAGGCTGAAATGCAGATGAGTCCATGTGTTGCAAAATGCTTAATGTCTTAATTGATCACCTTCCACACTGGCTGGCATCCTAGTAGCTTTTAAAGCTCTGTAAATTTAGACTATTAAAAAAAAAACCCAGCAAACTTTTAAGGAATATTAAAGGGCATCCAGTAGTTTCCCCCACCTAACCACAGTAAACTTCAATCTGGAAGCCCTGGTTTATTAAGTGAATGTTTCCCAGTGGTAAAAAGGTCTTTTTATTTATATATATATCTTCATGAACATGATCATCTGAGAACCCATTTGCAAAGGATTGCCTTTTTCCCACACTGATATTTGCAGAAACATGCAAAGAAAATCTTTTGATCTATGTTGACATTAATGCAAAAAAAAATTTTGGAACCATACTGATTGGTGGCTCAAAAGGGACCTTGCACAAAAAAACGAGACACGTCCATCTGCATAAAAGCAAAGGCCAAAATGTAATGTAATTTGAATTAGAAAGACAAAAACTTTAATAAGAAATCAGCTTGAATTCTACATTAGGCATTCAGGTCCAGATTCACATGAAGTGGATGCTTAGCATAGTCCCAGCAATTTAACGCGTGTGCGCACGCAGAGTACCAGGCCAGTCTACATGAACAGAAGTGATATAACTGAACCTTCAAATAACTGAGAACAGCCACGGATCCAAACCTGGGCCAGCTTTGTATTTTTATTGCGATGGGAGGATGTTGGTAGAGCCCCCTACGGACCCATGGAATCTGTTTTGGCCCAGCTTTACTCAAGACTATAAAGCATGATACCTTCTCATTGTGACCTAGAAGGACTTTTACACCAACTGATGTAAAAAGGAGCAGCAGGTACCAAAGCAGCTGGTCAGCACTTACAAAATTCTGGCCAGCAAATAGGCGCCATCTACTTGGTTTTTTTTCTCTGAATGACTTTGTACATCAAGGATATTTGAAGACTCCCATCCTCTCCCCCTCCCCCCCAATATTTAGTATGAGCTCTATTTTGTTTTCTGCCTTGCTAGTACTTTCACTATGAAGAAGTAAATATATGCCTCTGCTATATGGGTTCCTTTATGTGTCTTCCTTTTCTTTGCTTCCTCCCCTCCCATGCCAAACATCTCTGTTCCAAGTATGGTTTTTTCTGTTGAATCTGAATGTAATCAGAACGGGGGTTGGAGGGGAGGGGAAAGAGGGGGGAAGTAGGAAAATAAACCCACAGGCTAATGCCAGGACTCTTGGCTGGCAGTTGTGCACTTTGCCAAAAGACCATAGTTTCTATATGTCCAGAAATCTTCACATTATGAAACTCCTCTAATCCTATCAATGTCAATGAAGCAGCCTGATTGCTAGTGAAATTACACCAAGGAGGGGTTTGGCCCAATGTGTGCCAATTTTTAGGTGCGAGTAAGTATAAACATCTAAATTTTGAAGGCTGTCTCCTGCACAACCATTGGATGCGCTGCTGAGACTAACAGCACAGGAAACTATGCAGGAAGATGCGTTTCAAAGCTATGCAATGAAATGACTGCCTTCTTCCCTAGTGGGACACCATTGACTTGAGCAGAACTACACCAAAGATTAGTTTGATCCATAGTCAGCTGTTCCTTCCAAATTAAAACAAACTGTTATCCCTTGAAGCTAACCAATGGTCTCTTTAAGCATTTACTTTTAGACTTGACTTCAGTGGCTTCGCCCCAGGGATAAACTTGGCCTCAGCTGTCTATGAGATTTATTATGAGAAAATATAAACTAAGATTTTGAAAAAGGCTCCCCAACGTTGAGTAGTAGACTGCAGTGGACAGTAGCAGACAACTGGATCCTAAAATTAACCCAGGATGCCACTGATACTCTACCTAATTTCTCCTTGTATAAGAGTAGGACATGCAAGGTAGAGGGCAGGGGCAAGGGCTGACATTGGATTTGGCTGCAGAAAAGACTGCGATCAGGGTGGAGTGGTGTACTGGGAGCAAATGCAGATGCTGATGACAGTGGACAAGGACAAGTGAGAGGAGCTTGCTTTACACATAAGGGGCTGCATTTTGGATAGAAGCAAATCGCCATCCAGAAACATGACTTACGCAAATGCAAAGGCATCTGCTGGCAATCAGGGAGGGATGGGCAGTGATGAATTGCATATCTAGCACCAGCAGTGGCAGATCACGTCAGAGGGATCATTTTCAACGTGCCACCAGGATAACGTAAGGGAATTTGCCTTGTCAAAGCAGGACCACCACAATGCCTTGTCATGGAGCATTCAGTCCAAGGTCACAACAAAACATGCAGGTAGGAGAGAGGAACTGCAGAAGTTTTACCATACCATGATATGTGCAAAAGGCAGGACCACACCAGCCACGAGAGCATCAACCTTGGCCAGCAACTGTTTTTTCAAGAACTGGAAGGCCACACATATATACGGCAGGATAACACAGTAGAGCAAGAAGCCTCACCAAGACATGGCAATGATCTAGCTTGGTCTTCTAACCACCCTGTCTGAACCCTACAGATTGGCCAAGACAGCGCATCTTAATAGTGTTGGACTCAAGGCACCCTGCACTGGTCCCAAAGCCCACCCCAAAACTTTTGTGAATTGAGTGGCACCCTATTTCCAAAATTAATTCATACTATTACAGTTCTTACTTCCTTGCAGAGGGGCCAGGCAGTAGGGGGCATTATCCAGGCAGGAAAAAGCCTGAGCCTGCCCTTATCTTCTTGTCTCTTCACACCTTGCAGCACCCTTCAAAAGATCTGGCAGCACCCCAGGGCACCCAGGCACCCTGCTTGACAACTGACTTTCCACAGCACTGTGCTCTTCAGAAGAATAATTCATCCTTCTCCCTCATTAGTTATCGTTTCTTTGGTATAATGAAAACTCCAGGTAGTAAGTTAGGAAGGTATCTAAGCTGCCTGGGATGCAAATCTTATTTTCTGAGCTGTTTATATGGTGCCTTGCATGTCTGATACTGTACAGAACAGACTCCTGGGAACCCTGGGCTCAAGTCCCAGCAAGGTTTTATCACACACATTAGCCTGCCAGAAAGCATAGTACTCTTCAAAACAGCCAGTTTATCCTGAAATAATGGGTGCATTGGCAAAGTGGACTAGTTACACCAGAATAAACTGGCTTTTACTCTAGGACGCAGAGTGCATATACAGTGTCCTTCTCAGGTAAGTTATTTGGTAGTAACTACTGCTGCCAATTTCCCCATGGAGACAAAAGATGAAGAGTTGAAACATTTTCATTTATCTAACACACAAGTATTGGACGTTACAGATGGAGAGCAGTGTTCTTGCTGTGAGCGAGTAGCCTGATCCATGTCCTGCTCTTCGAGTTATAGCAACTGCTGTATTATAGCTGTTCTCAGCTTCCTGCAGAGTTACCTCAGGGTAAATTTGAATCAGATCTGAGGGAAAGAAATTCTCTCTGTGAGCTTTTACTATAGCATGGGGGTAGGCAACCCGTCACAGGTGCCAGTGTGGCACAAGAAGGCATTTTGCCTGGGACAGATGGCAGGGAAGGGGCCAGGGCTGCAGTGCCACAACAAGGATCAGGCCCCTTGTGGCTCCCCCACCATCTGCCCCCGGCACACCCACATCTCGGAAATCGAGGCCACAAGTGTTTTTGGCACGCTGACCCCTGCTATAGCAGGCCCTAGGCGCTTCCCCTGTGCTAGACCCCAGAAAACCAAAGCAAGATGATGAGTCCCTGTCCCAGGGAGATCACCCCAAATCCCATGTTCACACCAAGTTCTTCCCCTTCTGGGCTCTGCCACAGCACACAAAGTAGCAAGGACTCCCGGTTTTGCCCCAAGGGATTGAGTATGCACACAGCATCGAACCGTTTGGAGGTGCAGTTTTTAGCCCAACTTAGTTATGACAGTGTAACTTCAATTACGCGCCCACTACTTTAGTCTGGTAGGAAGATATTGTCCTTCAGATTAAGTCCATTAGCAGCAGGCTAAACCAGCCACTCCAGGAGCGAGCAAGCAGCATCTACACAGAGCGCTGCGTTTGTTTAGCTACACCAGTGCAAGCTGGTGTGCAAGCAAAGCCCAAGACCACAGAGAAAGGCTAGTAACAGCTGCTCACAGCCCTCCATAAGCACACAGGTCTAGCCATTGCCCTATATACATAAGCCTCTCCAATTAACACCTCATTAAGGCCTACACCTGTGGAAGCCCCACATCCAGTGGCCGCATTGTAGCCATTCGTCCTCTCTCATGAGCAAATGACAAAGGCCTTGTGCTTATGTTTCTCAGACCAGGTAACATTTTACCACCACTACCAGCATCAGGAAGATGGGCAGGGAGGGTGGCTACCAAATGCAGTTTCAGGCTCTCTCTTCTCTGCAGATAGTCCTTCTAAAATCAAAGGGGATTCAAAGCAGGTGAGCCTGCAGCAGAAGTCTACACTGTCCATACTTGCTCCAGTTCACCAGCTAGCATCTCGCACCACTGCTAGGCCAAAAATGAGAAACAAAATAAAACCCCCACATCCACAGAAGAGCTGAACTATTAGGGAGGAGAGGGCAGCGTGTGGGCATTCGTTACAAGCTGCAAGCCTGAGCTGACCTTTTCCCAGCTGCCACCTCAAACCCCAGCCACCCAGCTCTCAAGAGCCTTTAGGGCTAGTCTGGGTAATAAATAAAAAAACAGAGACCACCTTTCTGCTACACAGTTAAAACTAAATGGTGGGTAAAGGGAGGATGCTTTTCTGTCCCATAAGAATTGGATATTATGAAAAAAAAATTCCTGGGCTCAGTCAGAAACAGGAGTCAAGCCTTGGACCTTTTCTTTCATGAATAATTTAAAAAAAAAATCCCAGAAGAATGTGTGTTGATCAATCAATATTGGTAAGAGAAAGAAACCAACCTCTGTTTACCTGCTTGATTAAAGTGAATTGAAGCTTCAAAGTGAAAACTTCTGATTAAGGAAATCCAGGAACAGCTATTGTAATTCATGCAAGCCTCCCCCTGAATCCCTGAGATTGGATTACATCCACGATACTTGAAAATTTCCTGAAAGCAGGACTAATTTCAACACATCAGCTTTTCCCAACAAAGAATCTCGTCAAAAGATTCCCCACCTGCTCTGCACAAAACAGCCTCTTCCCCCCAGGCCTCTCTGCTCAGGGGTGCCATTTTCCCAGCTCTCCTCCAGTCAAATATTATTCACTCCCCTACTCCTTTCTTTGAAAGCAAGAAACCCTCCTTCTACCAGGATCTCTTTCCCCTGAAAGGGAAGAGGCAGAATATATTACTTCCTTCCTCAAAGAGCAGGGCCGGATTGGCTGAGAGAGGGATCTGTACTGAGTGTGAGACCTCGGAGAACAGAAGTCTTGAGTTTTTCCAGACAGAAACTGGCTCCCTAAGGATTTTTCCCTGTCTTTCAGCATCTGCCACTCCCATTGTGTGGGGCCCTGTTTGCTCCTTAAAATTTCCCGAGTTGGGTGCCAGGTCTTCCTGCCTTTAAGGGACCCGGATACTCCATTACATGCCCACCCTAGCAGGCAGACTTGCCAGGATCCCAGAAGCCTTGTTTCATTTGCAAGCTGCCTCCTCCATGTGCACAGGATCTGGACTCAAACCTACCTAAATAATATCTGCTTATTTTCACACCCTTTAACTTCCTCTCTCAGTATCATTTTGACTCCCCCACACAATTAGCAAAAACAGTAGACATGCAGGGTATTAACTAGGAGTCACAGAAGCTGCAAGGGCTCTGCCTGGACGGCCACCTGGATGCGAAGAACATAGACGGCTTGCTTCATGCCTAGTCTTTGTGGACTTGCTTGACTTTAATTTGACTGTATCTTATTTTGGGCAAAGGCAGCTGGGGGAGAGGGCTTGGTAAAGTATACCTTAACAGAAAAAATAATGCACAAAATATACATCTTCAGTTTGCAAATTATGCCTCCAAATTATTGTTCCCTTAAGCACCCCTGCGCAGAGGAGAAGTGCAAGGCAGGTATTGCTCAAATTCCATAACAGACTGATATTTTGGTGCCTTGATTTTTAATTGAGTTTGTGCCAGAGGGAATTTCATTTTTAAGTGTCATGCCTTTACATGGGGAGATAATATTAAGGGCAAGAGCCGCACACTCATCTGTGGAATGGAGAGGCACAGGAGCATGGGGGGAAGAGGTGTGCGGTTTTGTTTTGCACACAAAAATGTCTTGCATTTGTGTGTGCACGCATCCATCCCCTGCACTTGTGCTCCAGGTAAGTAGCAGCTGCATGGGGCAAGACAGCGACTGCTGCTCACTTGCAAGCCTGCGACCACAGCCTCACAGGTGGGCACGGGCTTCCGAGTCATTTGTTCTGATGGACATGAAGCTGGGGACTGTACCTGTAACCTGAACAGTCAAAGGGTGTTGTGCAGCCATGCCATCATCATCCTGTTATGGGGAATAAATGTTTTGCGAGCAGCTAGCATAAACCTACACAGCCAGCCAGCAGTGTCACCCTCCGTGTCCCCATAATAATCCATCCTACATCTTTCCCTGTCCTTCATGCAGTATATTCTCTCCTCCCAAATGCAGTCACTACATGCCTTTGTTCCCATGGGTAAGAAAAAGATGACTAAATGTGACTTTTCCTATGCTTGAACCGAGGGGTTTTTGTTGGTTTTTTTACTGACAGTGAAAGGGACCAGACAAAGTGTAAAGGACTGGGGGTTTTATTAACACGCAGGGGTCATTTGCAAATGGTTGCTTCTCATTTGTTTCCCTTTAGGATCTTTCTTTTGTTGCGTCTCAACATCCATTGCTACTCACTTCTACACACAGACAGCACAACCACGGGAGTCTGAATCATGGGTCTTGTTTGCAAATAATTCTCCCGATAACACTGAGTGAAGCTTGGCTTCGGATTGATCACATCGGTTACAACCCGTGGGTCTCTTGTAGCCCTTGGTGTGGAGCATTTGTCAGGGTTTACGTTAGCACAAAGTCATTTAAAAAAAATAAATAAAGAGTAAAACGATCTGGTACAGCTCGTTGCTAATATTCATGTTCATAACTACCTGGTGGCTACTGCGTTCAGGCTGTGATGAAGTGTTAGCGGTACACAAAGGCAGACAGATCAAGAATACGTCCATGGCTGGCACGATACAAATATAATGTTAGAAGCTTGTCCGAAGTAAGGGGTTCAAAGCAAGGGAGGGTGAACCTCTCTTCCCTTCCTAGGAATTGATATGCTTTCCCCCGGGAAGGTAAATCTGTCCTTCCTAAGGTGATGTCGTGGGTTCGTTCTGCTTAGGTCGAGCATCAGTGGAAATCGGCTGGATTTGCCATCCCATTCATCCCTCGCCGCACCGACTCTGCTCCGTTCAAAGGGCCCGTCTGAACACGAGACGGTCGGTTTTCTCCTTTGAATTATTCTTGTTAAAGCAGCATCCCTCCAGGGCAAACCAGCGCGCTCAAAAGTCACCAAGAAAATTGCTTCGTGTCTCTAACCACAGCCCACAAGACACTGTCGGGACGGCTGGGTTGGGATTGCCCCCCACCCCTTCCACGTGTGAACGGTGTTATTCTACCCAGGCTGCAAAACCCCCGGCCCGTTTACATAGCTGACATTGCGCCCGGGGGCCGGGGATGCAAGCCCCCTCGCACAAAACCTGCAGGACCTGTAGTCCCAAACGACCGGATCGCCTCATTTTATACGGGTTTTTTTTTTTTTTAAAAAAAAAGAGCCGTAAGAGGGACTCGGGGAGCAGCCGGGGTGGTTTGCAGGGCGCTGGCTTCAGAGGTAACACGGACGGAGCCTTGGCGCTCGGTTCCTTGCTCCGGGAGAAAGCCCGACCTCCGGGCAGCGGCAAACGCCTGGGAGAGCCGCCTCGAAGTCCTTGCGGCCGGCAGAGAAGTGGTCTGGAGGTGGCACAGCGCAGGGACCGGCCCGCGGGCCAGGGCAGCAGCGGGGTAAGGGCCGGGCGGGACTCACGTCGGGGCCGGGCGGGGAGGGAGCCCCGGGCGCGCCGGGACGGGCTGCCGGAGGAGACCCGGCGGGAGACGGCCGCCGCGCTGCTCTTACCTGCGTCCCGGCGGGGGCTGGGGCGGCGGCCCCCGGCTCCGTGCATCGCCATCCCCCCGGCCCGCGGGCCGCGGGGCAGGGAGCGGCCCGGCCCGGCCTAGAGGAGGTGCTGCGAGGCGCAGAGGTCCCCGTCCTCCAGTACGTCCACGTCGTCCTCGGCCTCGTGCAGCAGGAAGGCGGGCGGGCGAGGCTCGGGCTCGGCCTCGGGCTCCGGCTCGGGCTCGCCGGGGCTGGGCTCCAGGCTCTCATCGGCGCCAGGCGGCTTCGGCTCGTCCTGGCTTTTCCGCAGCTGCTTTTTGTGCTTCATCCGCCGGTTCTGGAACCACGTCTTGACCTGCGCGGGGAAGGGGCAGGGGGAGCCCGTCAGGGCTAGGGTGCACGGCACCTCCGCGGGCACCGTCGGGCCCCGCGGGCGGCGCCTGCCTGCTGCCCCGGGGGTCTTTGCAGCGGGGTGACGGAGCAGGGGAAGGAAGGGACGGAGCGGCCCGGCCCGCCGGGGTACCTGCGTCTCGGAGAGGCTCAGCGCCGTGGCCAGCTCCACGCGCTCCGGCGTGGACAGGTAGCGCTGGATCTCGAAGCGCTTCTCCAGGCCCGAGAGCTGCGAGTCGGAGAAGACGGTGCGGGCCTTGCGGCGGCGGCAGTGCTTGCCGGGCAGCTCGGCGTGCGGGTGCGGGTGCGGCTGGAAGAGGCCGGGCACGGGCATGCCTGCAACGGGGCGCGGGGCTGAGCCGGGGGGCAGGCCAGGTACAACGCTGCCTTCCACCCACCCGCCACCCGCAAACCCACCCCGCGCCCCGCCGCTGTGATCCGCGGGGTTTCGTTCCGCTCTGCCCGGGCGAGCCCCGCAGGCGCCAGGCCGGGGGGCTCCGGGGCCGGGCCGTCCCGATTTCGTTGCTGCCGGCCCCGCACCCCCGCGAATCTCCTGAAATCGTTGTGGCGGCCGGTGGGGCCCGCGGGGATGCCCGGGAGGAGGATTGCACAGCGCACCCGGGGCACTGTCTGTCCCGCGTGGATGGCGGGGCAAGCGCGACTTCGTGCTGCCCCTTCCCCGCGCGGGGCAGAGGGCTCCGTGGCCGTGGGAAACCTTTTCCTACTGGACATGGGGGGGAAAAAAACCCGAAAAAAACCCCCGGAGCAGCACAGCTCCCGGGAACAGGGCTGGCTTCTCCAGCCGAGCGCGGTGCGGGACGCGGGGCCGTCGCTTCCTGCGGGAATCCGTCCGGCCCCTTACCCTGGGGTCCCGCGCAGCTTCCCCCCGCTTTCCATGTTTGTCCTCTCGTTTCTCCCGCGCCGGGCCCTTGCCCCGCACCTTGCGGGGAGCAGGAGGCTCGGGACCGCGGGGATGCCCCGGTCCTGCCGTGCCAGGGACCGGGCGCCTGCCCTCCAGCAAAGCCGCGGCGGGTGAACACAGACGGGGCAGGCCCCAGCCCAACCAGATCCGCGCCCTGCCCAGCGTTTCTAAGCCTCCCAGGAGGCCGGATCCTCCTTCGAGACTGGGAGGGCGAGGACCCGGGCCCGGCCGCCTTACCCGACGTGGTTAGGAAGTAGGGGTGATGGTGCTCGGGCTTGTGCAGGGCCGGGTGCGGGTGGGGCGCCAGCAGCGTGGGCGCCGGCACGAGCGGGTATCCATAGTCCAGCAGCGGCACCCGGGCCGCCAGGGAACCGGGGAAGGGCTCGGGGGGCACCTCCCGCAGCGGCTTGGGCTTGTGCAGCAGGATGTCCTCGATGAAGAAGGACGTGGGCCTCGGCGCGGAGACGGGGTGCGCGGCCGCCGTGAAGTTGAGGTTCATGGTGCCGGCGGCGGCGAGCGGAGCGCAGCAACTGGCGCCCGAGGTAGGGAGGACTCGCGGCCGGGGTTTGGAGGAGCCCGACGGGGCGGGCGGCAGCCGCGGGGCTGGAGGGGCTCCGCCGCGAGCCAATGGCGAGCAGGCGGTGCCTAAATCACTGGGGAGGGGGAGGCGCTGGCCGAGGTGCTGAAGCGGCCCGGGAGCGCGGGGAGGGGCGGCCCAGGGGCCGCACGGGCCCCCGCACCCGCGGGCACAGCGACGTGCAGCGCCGAGCACCGCCCCGCTCCGGGCGGGGGGAGGGCACGGGCGCCCAGCCAGGAAGGAGTCCATGAACTCACCTTGAATATTTCTGCCCACGAGCTAACTTTGATCTGCGACATGCTTCCCTTGGGCCGCACCGCGGATTGCCTCTGTGAACACCGCCCGGATTTTTCTCCAACCATTTTGATAGGGTTTTTTTAATAGAGAAAATCATGGTCACTATTCACTTAATAGTTCCTACGGTATGCTACCGTGTGTTATGCATTTACTTCCGAGTAATAGAGTGGCCAGGTTTGCATCTTTTTTTAGTAATAATGCAAACGGGCAAGGGGGGGCAGGGGCAGGGAGCACACGGGCACTGCCTTCCAGCAGCGGAGCGCGCCTCGGGGCTGTGCTCGCCTGCAATGAACCAGGCGAGGCGGGCGGGACAGAGCTCCCCCAGCTCCCAAACTTGACCCTGAGCGGAGCAAAGCATCCCTGGCACGGCCCACGGCGCCGGTTGCTGCCTGCTCCCGCCCCGCAACTTCTCCTGCGGGGGGTTTATTTTCCCTCCTGTGCCAGGTCCTGCAGCCGGAGCCGTCGGGGCCAGCCCTCCTTGCTCGTGTTTGCAGCCTAGTCGCCTTCCAGCGGTGCGCTTGGCACACACACACACGCACACACGTGTGTGTGCGTGTGTGTGTGTGTTTCTTCCATTTGCCTCCCCCCCAATCTGTAATGTTCATTTCCCCGGAGTCAATTTGCTGGAATTAGGGTGATACACCACATCATAGCCGAGATAATTTCGGCTCGCATCTCAGAAAATTGCTCTAATTATTGATGTTAAACTCGGGGAAATGAGGAGAAGGCGCTTCTCCTTCATCTCCTGATTTTAAACTCTAATTTGTTGAAATCGAGTTGTCATCACAATTCCAATCACTGCTGTTAATAGTAAAAGTGTTTTAATAGAGCCAGAATTCTCGCAACCCATGCGATTAGGTAATTAGGAAAGATGTTAGAAAGGCAAGTGCTAATCCTTGGGCACAGGGACGGCATTTCCATCTGATCCAGCAGGTAGAACAAATTAATTACTAGAATCAATTAGTCCGAAAAGTACAGTTCTCCAGGAAGTGCAAGCCGCGTCTTCCATATGTATGAGCTGGTAAATGGTAAATAGATTGGAGGGACCTTGCAAAGAATAGCCCCGGCAATCAGGAGGCTTTAATGAAGGCGCAGCTCGGCGCGCCCCGAGTTTTTCGACCTTGGCTTCTCTTCCCCAGCGCCGCCGCGCCTCCGCCTGGCCCGGGACGAGCCCGTGCCACCCGCGCAGTTGCGAGCCCAGTGGCAGGGGCTTGTCCCGGGGCAGACCCGAGTGTGCGCGCACATGTAGACCAGCCGTCCCCTTGCCACTGCGCGCACAGCTCCATAGCCGCGGGGCGGGTGGGGATCGCGGCGCAGCCCCGGCCGAGTCCCGCTCCTCTGAGCGCACACTGCGCACATCTTGCGCGCCCACGTGCCTTTGGCATTTCTTCAGCCAAACAGCCCCTACTGCTGCCCGCTTTCCCGAGGAGAAAACGCATTTCCAAGACAGTCCATCCACTGTCCCGCCGGATTCCCACCCTCCAAAGCAACGCACGAGCCGGCAGGCAGCACAATCCCCGAGAGAAAGTCCTTATATTTCTAGCCCTGGATCTGGATGTGCCAGTGACAAACACATCTCCATGCTTCCCCACCTTCCAGCTGCACCTGCAACCAGGGGAACCGCTCCTCTCCTGTCTCTAACCACGTTGCCCTCCTCCACCTCGGGAGGCAGGAGAGGTCACAGTCCTTTTCTTGCACACTAGGGAGTGGCTTGGGTCTATAGAGAAATGATCTGGGGCATCCCGTGTTCTGCATCCTGCCCATAGCAAAACCAACCAACTCCGTAAAGCCTTGGCAGAACTGACTGGTAGGTACATGGCCCCTGGCCTAACGTGGTCAAAAGAGGAAGGCTATGCAAGAAAAGCAGCCGTCCACCTTGCTTCCAAAGAGAACTGATTTACCCTGCAGTTTTGTAAGGCTTCTTGAGGAGACCTCAGATGCCAACAGAAATACAAACCCCTATGAGCATCTGATAGCAGCAGAGATCTATGAAGGCCAGAGCCTGTGTGCTCAGTTTGCAAAGGGGGTCAGTGATCCCAGCCTGGCAGCAAAGCAGGACCAAAAGGACCCAGCATGCCTCAGATTCCCGATCACTGGGGACCAGTGTCCAACTCTCCCCCCAGTATTGGAGAGCAACAGGGAAGACAAAAAAATCATTCTCCAAATCCCATGCAAGATACTGTACCACCTCATTTCAGCCAGCAGCTGCAAATGGCTATTTCTTCTAAATATACATCTGTGAAACTTTTCAGGCAATTGCAGAGCTGAGCTTAGCTTTTCTCCTGACTAAATGAAGCAATATTGTAGGACCAAAGGGCCTTAAGCTATAGGCTTTTCCTACCAATATAGATCTATATATCACATTAATGTCAAATGGAATCCAACAGCCAGGTCTCGTTCAAATTTGATGGCAGCAAAATAACTTGGTCAATCTGGAAATAAGAAATTTAAGTCAGACTTGGAGATGTAAGTGGTTCCATGTACTTCCCATCTCCCATTGGATTAAATGGGAATCTGGGGTGCACAAAAGAATCAGGATCGGGTGCCTGGGCTGCACATAAGGGAATGCTATTGATTTTGCCAATTTTGACCCTTAAAATGAACTCAAAACAGCTGGAAAATGTTCCAAGAGATATTGGACAAAGCTGGTGTTATTTCATATAACCCAGCATTAAACATGTTGGTGAAGGATCTCTTAGGCGCGCAAAGTGGAAAAGGAAGAGATGGGTTTAAAGGTTTTGATGGCAAATGGAGATCATGCTTGGCTGCCTCATTGGACAACTGGGCTGCCCTGGGACCTGGGCTGTTGCTCTGAAAGCAGCAACCAACCCAGCCTCCTGGCACAGTACTGATGAAGCAGTGCACCCTTCCCACAGGTTCAGTCACTGGAAGCCGGGAGAGGCACAGCCCAGTTACAGTAAAGCCCGGCCTCCATAGGAGCCTGTGGCTGGACTGGGAGAGTTGGGTGTTAGGAGTGTGATTTGTTGTGAGATTAATACTGGAAAAAAATATAGTGCAGACACAATATACCAGACTCAGTTTGTTTGGCTGATAATGTTTTAGTCCAGTTATCTGCTGGTACATCAAAACTGCCAGTACAACAAAAATTGCCCAATCTCTACAATGCCCATTTCCCCTTCCCTCCCCTCCACCCATCCCATTTGCCCCTTGTTGCTTTAGCATTAACGGTCATTTCAGGTGAATGAAGTGCCTAAGCATCAAAATATACTCTGATTTTTCTGCCTCAGTGCTAGGAGAGTTCACTGATTTGGATTTGCCAGCAAGCCTTTCCTAGCACGGACAGTCCCTACCTCAAAGAACGCCCAAGCCAAACAGATAACAATGACAAAGCAAGTCAAAGACAAGCCAAGCTCCTACCACAGTCCACTGGAAGCATCAGGAATAGAGGTCAGCTCCTCCAAGACAGTTTCCATCCACTAAACTATGTCATCTCCCAAGTTGGCCAGCCAGGAGTCCATGCAGAGTTGGTTGGGCTTATTTGGCACTCTTTGTTGTTTCCACCTGAAAGATAAGCAAAGGGGCAGATAAAATTAAAGGTGAAAGCAGACAGTAGGATCAGCTTTATTCCTAGATGCTAGACAAAAAGCCATCTATCTATATATATATATATATATATATATATATACACACACACACACACACACACACACACCCCCCACCTCATTGCTTTTCTACATAAACAATTGCTACAGCAAAATGCCAACAAAAGGGCAAATAACTCTGCACAGACTTATTTGGAAGAGTCTGGCTTGGAGACAATCCATCTACTGAGATGTGATTGATGCTCTGGACAAGCACCGGGGCCCACTGTGGTCTCAAGGAAAAGTCTCAGCCCAACCCAGTCCTTCAGGGGCAAAAATGCACACTTCCCATGTGATCATGACCAAATCATTTACTCTATCTTGCCCTCAGTTCCCCTGCTGTAAAATGGAGATAGTATCATTTCTCTCCCTCACATGGGTGTCGCGTGACAATACCTCCATTAAGAAGTTTGAGAAGGTCAGAAGGTGTTTCTCTGGCCTCCGTCATCAACAGTAAATTCAGTAGGCAATGGCATTAGCATTTCACATGTTCAAGCGTCTTTCCCTCCCTGGCATTCAAGAAGCTGAGGGATGTTTTTCTAATGAAAGCAGAGGGTCTGTTCTCATCAAATACCCCCAGGACATGGTTCCCTGGGCCCATGGTTCCCAGATTCATGGTGTCTGTGGCTTGATTAAGCTGCTGCTGCACTGTAATTTTGCCCTATTCTCTGGCTTTGCTTGACTGTGTTGGATATGCTTCCTGAAAGTAGGGAAGGGGGGGTTGGGTTTTCTTGGTTTTTTTAATAAATATATTAATGTTGGGGGTTTGAAATAAACAGTCCCTTAAAAACGATGATCCTTTTGTTAATTATCTAAAATCCCATCTCCGAGGTTTGACTTCCAGCAGGGATGTATGGCTACACCTCCTACTCCAGAGCCCACTAGACCGATTTGATTTTTTTCCCCTCTTTTTTTGGAATGAGACTGAAATTGGTGCTTCCTCCAAACCCATTTTTCAATTAGTTTCCTTCTTCATTTCATTACATCCCAATCCGTCTATGTGGTCTACACACGAGCATTACTTGCACCCCTGAGACCAAGGTGATTAGACCATCTAAGACGGTCTGCACTTTGGGATCTTCGTTAACCCCCCAGGCTCCTATAGATCTATTCTTGCTGCTGGACACTGCCTGGCTGTTGCCTTCAGCACAGTAACTAAAGCAATTCATTTGCTTTAATTCCAGTTGTGTAACAATCAGCCTCACATCTCAAAATTTGGACTCACATTTTTGGCTATTCACGTATCTCCTCATTCCTCTAAATCTGGGGAGGTGGGAACTCTGAATGGTGTTGCTTTTAATCTCCATAGCTGGATAATGCTCCTTTCCCCATTCTGTGTGATTCCAGATTTGGTTTTATTTATACAATATTCCACTGTCCTTTTGCACTTTCCCTCTGATAATCTATCACATACTTTCTGAAGCTCCAGGTTCCTGCATGAAATCTGGCTCTTCTGCCCAATGGATGCCCCGAGTAACTGAAATCCTGCCCTGTCTTACTTAGACTGGTGCAGATCAGCAGCCATTGTCTCCCAGCAGTGTCCAGGAGGCCAATATTTGGAATTTCTATCAATCCCCACTGTTTTTAGGCTTTTCTTCCCATAGTTTAAAATCTGTGTCATTGTGCAACCTGGCCTAAACAATCTCACCAAAAAAAGAAACAACCCCAAAAAACCAAACCCCTACAAAGTTCATAGACTTCAAGGGCAGCCTGACCGCTCTGAAGACAAGCAAGCCTCAGAACTTCGCCCAATAATTCCTGCATCAAACAAGTAGATTTTTACAAGTACTTCCCTGATATCACATAGATCCTTTCACCTATAGAGCTGAAACTAGCTGGCCAAGAAAATGGTTATGCTGCTTCATTTTACAGAGGAGGAAAAAAAAAAATTCAATGTTTTAAAAATAATAAACATTTAAAAAAATAAAAGAATTCCCCCTACACACATACAGATTTTCTGACTGCTAGGAAAGGCTTTGGTTACTAGACAATGCCACCTGCCAATGATATAATAAATGTGCTCGTGCGTAGGAGTATAAAACAAAGCAGCTTTCCCTTAAATCTATTTCCAACACACTTTAATTATCTCTTATTACTGCACTGTGAGTAGGTACGTAGAAATGAATGGGATTAGTTATGGTAGTAAGTGCTACCTAAGGTAGTAAATGTCTGTAGGTTTGCATCCTAATTCAGTTCAGCCTTTAGTGAATGGCCAATCTACCAGGCATCCAGGTTTTGTCCATTATTTAGGACTAGATTAGATTAGTTGTTGTTATCTTACATTTTAAATGTGCAAGTGGTTAGATCACCTTCGTGCCTATATAGAGCTGATGTACCAAAACCACACACAACAAACAAACTGATTCATGCAAACACATAAGCAACAAGCTGATGCTGTTTTAACATTTCTTTTTAAGATAAGTGTAAAAGAAAACTATTCTTTATGGGCAAATAATTAAACCTTTGCCTTTCATGTGTGCTCCAACCAGATTGTAAAACTAGTTGGACCTAGTTTACAAAAAGCTAACCTTTTTGATGATCAAAGGAAGAGATTGGTTCCATTACTTGCATTAGTCTGAGTTGTCTGTACCATGGCCTTAAGAATAAAGGGAGAAATGTATTTTAGAAGGATCTGAGTAACACACTTTACTCGTAACATTTTTGTATTATATTGCTTCTTGACTGTTTCAGCTTACTCTGTATCTGGGCACTTTATTTTAAGCACTCCAGAAGTGGATGACAAGTCTGGAGGAAAAGATAGAATGTATTTGACATCAAGCAAATGCATCTTCAAATAATGCTTTTAAACTGGAAATTACATTTTGAAATGGCATTTTGTACATTTCCAGAGATGAGGTAGTCAAATGGGGATGTGATATAATATAATCATGTCTAACATTAAAAACACTGCCTGTCAATATTATTACCAAAAAACTTCAGACATTTAGTTCTTCCAGGTACTTTCTAAACAAATAATGGTACAGTTGGGTGCATTGCAGTAAAACAGTAAGATCAAGTTTACATCACTTGTGCACACTGTAAAAGCATAAGACAAACTCAATTGATCCTTCCCTTTGTCGAGCTTATTCTCTTTTTATTTACTATGCAGCACCCAAAAAGGGCAGGCTTTGATTTCATTGTTTTAGGGCCAGATCCCAAATTATCGGAAAGACCCCACCATTGACTTCAGGGGACTTGGGAGCAAGTCTTACCTAGGAAAAAAGATGTGCTTCAAGCCTTACTGGAACAGGCAGTTAGGTTCTTTCTGGATGTTATATGCAGGGGTAAGCGTCTACTGATTATATCAGTATAGTAGGGAAAAAATGTCTTATCCCCAGTTCTTCAGCTCCTTCAGCCACCCAGAGCAGCATTTATCAAAAGCATCCCAATTTGGGGATAAGCTCTTGGCACCATGTTCATATAATGCTCCCTTAGAATTGGTGGGTAAGTGGAGGGAGGAAGTTTAGCAATGTCAGCGGATGTATTGGCTCTGTAGTGAGCCCTGTGCTAAAACAGTGACTTGAAATGAAAGCATCTTACAACATGGCGAGGGGTGCAAATCAGGTGTCTCCTTACGGCCATGTGCCACTGTACTGCCTGCTCTATATATCCAGCTACGTATCAGCCAGCATTTTTTTTTCAAACACATTGCTATGGTGATCAAGAGGCAAACAAGTTGGAAGTTGTTTGGATATAGTCAGAAAGCATTGACTGAATTGTCTCCATCGGTCCCCTTTCTTCACCCAGTAGTGTCTAGAGACTGTGCTGTGGGAGATTCCCAATAAGAGAGATCAGTTCAGGCAGACAAACAATAAAAGTATGATTTTTTGGAGTTAGTTTTTAAAAAGGGGCAATGGTTTGGGGTGGGTTGTGTTACAAAAGCATCCAGAGGCCCCTGGGTAAGAGCAAAATAGTATTAGGTGCTCTCCTTCCATACACAAAGTATTTACAAGGTAAGAAAACCCCACACATCTGATAGCAACAGCATGTAACAGAGGACAGGTGCATTAGAGGTAAAGGTAATAAAAACTATTTACATCCACCAATAACTGTGTGTGGTAGAGGTGAAAACTGAACGAATTTCCCTGCCCCCAGCCTTTGCTTGAAAAGTTTGCCTATCTAGCTCAAAAAACAACTGAACACAGGGAGGATAACCATGGTGTTTCGTAACTGCAATGAAAGTGCCAAATATCTGGTTTCAACAGTCAGAGTGCTGTCAAATCAATAAGAATACAACTGTAGGATTCTATAGAAATTCATGAGAGATTTATTATTAAAAACATTAATAAATCACTCAAAATCCCATAGAATTAAGCAATGAATGACAACCTTCCTACAGGTTTGTGAACTCCAACATAGCACATGCAAGCGGCAGTCTAAGCTGCCTGACATTTTATAAAAAGGAAATTCATTTCTGAAAAATCCTAAAAGACTCTGGCAGACAGGGTTGTTTGGGCAAATGTCGTATCTTTTATGAGACCAACTAAATAGTTGGGAAAATTGTTCTTTGCAAGCTTTCCAGTACAAACACCCTTCTTGCTTTTGTATCCCAAAGCTTTTGTGCCTGAAAGCTTGCGAAGAACACTTTTCCCAACTATTTAAGTTAGTCTAATAGAAAAAAAAAA
>JAGPOW010001661.1:3868245-3891954 GCA_030014935.1 Caiman crocodilus
TATATATATATACAGATTTGTTTTCAAGAACAATACTATAAGAAGTATATTTATAGCAAAAAAGACAATTGTTTGCTTAAGTACTGGAAATTCGTTGTTGTTCATAAATTGATCAACTGTTCACTCACTTGGCATATTTTAGGCATTAGTTATGCATCTTTCTCCTCCACAAGTAAGTGACTTGCATTTCTTTCAGTGCTAAATTAAATTATATTAATATTGTTATTACTAATTATACATTCTAATTAAAAGCAGAGTGCTACAATTGAAATCCTATCCTTTCCCCAGTCCTGCTCCCCCTCTTGTTGACTTCAGTGGGATCAGGACAGGGACCTACATCCATCTTTACAAATGAATTTGCTCCCTTTTTCCCCCATGAAAATTACATATAGAAAGTCAGGGAGGTCCAGAGCCACAAGCATCAGCGCAAGAAAGCAGTGTAATCATCAGAAGCAACCTATTGGAACCACTGACCTGAAAGATGGCTATTTTAGAGATTTTCCTAACCTTGCCCATTTTTTAATTGGGTGCCTATTAAGAGACCTACTTTTTGCCTGTGTCCAATTGAGATCAGTCCCTGTGTTTCAAAATAAATAAGTACAAAGGAGGAGGAGGATTTTCCAGTTCCTATCCTCTTGCAACTGTAATTTCCCTCCCAACACACACATTAAATTCATTTAGCCTAGTGCATTTTTAATAGACATTATTTATCTATTACCTTAATGACCTTGTGGTGAAAGCATATTGCCTATCAATTTTAACAAAAGCAGGGTAACATTGTGGCAGCTTCCCCTCCTCTCCCCTACCAAGGCAACTGTGTGGAGGGGAGGGGGCAGGGGAAGAAAAAGCTATAGAGATAGATAAGGTTTTTATTCTGTGTCACAACACTACATTAAGAATAAAACCTTCCACTTAAACACTTAAATGAAAACATCAGAAACTAATTTACCATTTGTAACCACATGATTTAAGTAGGAGCAGCTTTAATTTTCTTCCCATTTTCCTCATATTCAATGTGAGCCCACATTAGATTTCACTGGCTCAAATCACAACACTTAAAGCCACTTTCATTTTCTTTTTGATTAAATAATTGAAATTCCTGTCACTGCTTGCACTTTACTAGCACACAAATTTTATGTGTAAAGATAAATACTCTTTCTTTCTCCTCTCCCTGGCTGTGTCTCTTTCTGGCTTAATCTTAAAAGCAGCCAAGGTTTAGTTTATTGATGGCTCCATAAAATGGATCAGTACTCCATTCACCTATTTCGTGGAATTATACCACTCCCATTAAGTGATTGTTTGGAGAAATTATGGAAACCCATCTTCTCTAATTTAGCTGTCATCGTTCTGAGGTTATTGCTATCCAATACTAAAAGGACAGGAAGTCTAGTTACTTGCGTGCCATTTCCTCTCTACCACATGCACATCCATTAATGCCCGAAGCCTTGATTTCTATTTAAGTATTTGTTGCAATTAAGGTAACAAGTTTTATTAATGTTCTCTAATAAGTTACTCTGACAAAATTTTAGACCCTTTGCATTACAGGCAATGAATGACATGGTCAATACCACACAATAATTTGCACTTTTTGTTGCAAACAGTTGGATGCTAATGTTATTGCTAGCTTGACATTGAACTACCTGAAAGAATCACTTGGGATATTTGTTACACGCACATCTTGCAGAAACCTTTCCATCTCTTTTGACTCGGGTAGAACAGCAATAAATCCCAGGCCCCGTTAAACATATTAAATTAGGTTCCTTACAGTCCTTGGCCCCTCTGGCTCTTCTTAAAAGTCAGCTTAAAGCAGTTGTTCTCAACCTTTTAAAACTCAAGCCTTTTAAAGTGTGCCCCTTGTGAATCTCAAGTCCACCTTCACAGTGTGTTAGCTCTTAGCGTTCACTCATTTTTTGACTATGGAAAAAATAATAGATCGATTCTTCTGTCTCCAAGCGCTCAGAAAAATGACAACAGGCCAGAAAGTTTTGCCGCTACAGACTCCTATGTGAAATCGCGGGGTTTATCTGGTGGCTCACGTGTAGGCGGTTGCACGCCTAACAGTGCTACTATTGCACAGTGTCCCCCAGCATGTATAAAAGGATCTCACGGCACCCCAGGGTGCTGCAGCACCCCGACTGAGAGCCACTGGCTAAAAGATTTCTGTTCTTCCTTGCCTCAGTCTCTTCTGGAGACCAGATGCTGGAGAGGACAAGACAGGGAGGATGCTGTGTTATCAAGATGCTGGACTAAAACCCAGGAACTGTGTTCAGAACCAAGTTTTGCCCAAGCCCCTCTTTTCTGTTTTGAGGTAGGGGACATGGACTACCTGACCATGATGCTTGACCCTGGTCAAGTCCCGGATGTCTGTCTTTAGTATTAGTATCACGGTTGCACCTAGAGGTCCCAGTCAAGATTTCATTGAGATCATCACTGTCCATGGAGCCCATCTCCAAAGTCTAATACTAAAAACTCAGGAAGCCATTTGCCCTGCACAAGAACAAAAACTCTACTATTATTGTTCATATTGACCATGCCATTCATACTGAATCCATGCACACATGAATAATCCAGCTATATATTCTTGTGTGTCAGTAGATGATGTTCTTGGATGCAAACAATGCACGTACAAATCCTCCCTGTTAGCACTCTCATAAAAGACACAACCAACCAGCCTTTGCATGTACCAGACTTTGCTGTACAACAGAAGACATCATGCCATGTTAGTGATGTAGGATCTCTGTGGTACAGCAGAACACAAGTACACTATTTTTGCATGCTTGTAACACCTTCCCACTTTAGATCATAAACACCATTTGACTAGGTCTCTCAATACCACTCTGAAAGATAGATACCACCCTTTGACACACCAGCAAGCCCAGGCACAGCCAGTTGCATGGCCAAGCACAGACCAATCCCATTCCCACACTCCCTGTTCCACTACCAAACATCCTATATTGACCATCTGTGTGGCAGCTCATTTGAAGACCCATGGAAGTAATAACAGAAAAGGCAGAACATAGCAGGATCCAAAGCATGGGACCATGGAAGTCCAATTTTTGCATAACTAAAAATAACCCCCCTGTACACCTTCTGCTTTGCTCCACTTGCTGCTCTGGTATGGGGTTGCTGTGAGCACTCCCATATTTTATTCTGTAAGATATCTCCCAAGGGAAACACTTGCTGCATGGGGAATGAAAAGCAAAAGGAGCTCTTTGTCCTCTACAGAAATCCTCAGATAAAGAGCAATAGCTAGAAAGGCAGGTCGAGTTTTCCTTAACAGCTCTGTACTGTTATCACAAGAATGAATGCCATGCGAGGGACGGTGGCAGAATGAGCAAGGTGTTTTCTTGGGACTTCAGAGATGTAAGTTGGGGCCTCATATTAAAGATAGTCCCAACTCTTCTGTAAACGTCCCAGCTCCTGCATAAATGGACGGATCCTTGGTCCTTTGGGCTGCAGAGTCCAAAGTAGTTGGATATGATGCCAGCCATGCCTCTCTTGTGTGCTTTTGGCTAGAAACTGGTGTGCCTTCACCACAGTAGCCCAACAAGCCACCAAGGAATGGGGTGGACTGTTGAACTTCATCTAAAAGAGTACATCTAAAAGTATAGATATTTGCGTGCTCAGCTGGGAATAGGCCAATGGGAGGTTAATGCTGATAGGAGGCCAAATCAAGCCTAGGCTGGCACAACATCTATAAATCACAAATAATGCCACCGGCAAAGATGTCTCTGCAGTGGCATTAACTCTAATTAGAAATCAGAGTGTGAATCTAAAAATGGCAAGATTATCAAATGGCCGTACTATCCGAAGTGACACGATTGGGCAATTTGCATTCCAGCCGTGGAAATGTTTTGCAACGGCATTGTTCAAAATTCGTCTGATTGCAGGATCGATAGTCTTATGCCCTGCTACAAATATCAGTGCCGAGTCACACTTGTTCACCTTTCAAAAAAGCAGCGTTTGTATTACTGTAGATGGTACTTCGACTTATACAGTTTCAGTATCAAAACTGCTGGAAGTTTGGGGCGGGGAGAAGATAGATATAAATAGTAAATACTTCATTTATCTTGTTTAAAAAAATTAAAATTATATATGCTCTTAACTGAGACTCAATAGGATAAGACATCCTGAAGGAACGATTGGAAAGACAGGGGGTGAAATCCTGGCACCACTGAAGTGAATGGAAAAATTCCCCAAGACCAAAATTTCATTCATTTATTCATACTTACAGAAGGATGGGTACTTTAGTGGAGCTGCACACATTAGACTTACACGTCACGAGATGGATTCTCAGTTTATCAGCCCAGCTTCAGGGAAGCTGATGGAGCCAGACTGAGATTTATTGTGTGCGTGAATTTTATTTTAAGCAAAACTCTTTATTCTGCTTGACATTTTTTTCATTTTCTAAATGAATCAAAAGGTCCAAATGGATTTGGTTTTGCTTCAGTTTGAAGAATGTTGTTTATATTTCTGGCTATTCCTGCTCACACGCTTCCACGTCATTTTTATTCCCTCCACCCTGTGCCCCCAAACCAGGGCCCTGCAGAAAAAGGTGGGCGAGAAAAAAAAATGGATTCCCTTTTCATTTTAAGTTCCCCCCCCCCCCCCGTTCCTACAGCAAGATAGAAAAACAATAAATAAATAAAAAAAGAGAGAGAAAATATTCCTCCCACCCATCCACCCATGTTGAACACAATATTTAAATTAAGAAACTTGCGTCTACTCAATTTTTTTTTTTTTTTTTTGGAAAACCTAACTCCCACCACCCAAGTTTCATCCTTATGAGAACCCATATTTTTGTGAAGGAAAAGCAATTAATTGACAAAAATTTCAGTTAGCTGACAATATTCGTTCTTCCTGCGAGACACTAGCTTAGGGGAAAGGTGTGAATTTGCTAATTCTAGGGAAAACTGACTCTCCTTCTCAAGCTACTCAATGGGGATGGCATGGGGGGTGACAAAGCAAGCTTCTTCCCAGCTGCCCACTGTCCTGGAGGACCTCCCTACTAGCCATCCATGCAACAAGTTCCTCCAAAACAAAAGTCTCCAAGTATTGCACTTTGGAAACACCACAATGAACATAATGAATGGAAAAAAAAAAATCATTCAGACGCTATTGCTCCACCTTGTGTTATAGGACACCACCAGATGGATGAAGCTGACAACTTTTCATAGAAAAGTTTCAGCAACTTCAATGTTTTCCTACAAAATGTTGCCATTTTGTCAAACCAGCATTTCCCAATAGAAAATGGATCCATTGTGAAGTGCTTGGCTAGCCCTGACTTCTGCTCTTCCCAGAAGTCATGGGTTGCTTTTCCACACAGCGCGGGCCCTTAGCTGCGACCTTTAATTATAAAAGGAAGACCAAAACAAACAAAAAGGGAAACATCTCTGAGATTACCCCTCTCTTCATCCCTCCTTGCAACTATTCACCCGAGAGGACATTGTTCACATATAATAACTGCTCATGTTGGAATCAATTAGGCAACTCATAATAAAGCAGATGCTGCTATTGTGAAGGCGATGTAGTGAAAGTATGGGCTTAGGAAGGCCCTCCGCTCATCCTGGACTAAGCAGATATGATGCTAATTGAGATCTTGCTGGTAATTTTTCACCCCTAAATGAACAAGAAAGAGAGGAGTCTTCGAGTCTCATCTGTTTAGCTTGTGAACAGGCAAATGTTTTCATGCTCAATAAATGAGCAATTCAATCCACAGGGATGTGAGGAGCAGGAGACTTTTCTTTAAAAGTTAGCACATTGCCAAAAATGTGAATGGTCCCTTTAGCACAACAGCTGTAATGAGCAGGGGCTGGGTTATTAAATCTGAGCTCAGATCAAGTGAACTCTGAACGTTTCTGAGGTTTCGAAAGGGTGTAGTTCCTTGTGTTTAGAGACTGGAAACTCATATTCCACAGGGATCACATACTGTACAGGATTTGAATCGTGTACAAGGGCATGCTGCATGAAATCAAGGGGCAGAGCCCATCCGACTTGTACCAGGATAACCCTGTTGAGTTCAGTGTGGTTGGTCTGATTTATACGGAGGCCCAAGGTGTCTAAAGCAGAGAGGGAATGATGCTGTGGTACAACAGGCACCCCTGTATAATGGTAACAGTCTGGTGTCAATGCCTATGCGTATACAGCAGCACAGTTCAGCGCAGCATAACATGATGCTACTACCACGTCCATCAGAAATCTTATAAAATTACTATCAAAGGTTCAACCCAATGAGTATTTTTCAAACCCTCTTTGCGTACTCCTGAACTTTGAAGCAGTTTGCTGAATTTCAGTGGTCCTAAATGTGACACGACTGAGATCTGGGTATCTGTTGCTTGGCACTGAAAGACCTATGGGGATCCTACATACGTGCAGGGAGGCTGCTCCGACACGCTGCAATTACAACACATTGGAGCAATAACTCGAGTCCACTGGAGCGTGGCAATTAGCACACGCCAGCGGCACGTGTATTAGCATCCCCATACTGAAAAATGGCGGTGGGGGCACTTTGAACTAAAGCTCATTTGACCATTTTGCCCTCACAACCATTTTTCAGAGCAAGAATGCGAATACATGTGAAGCTCCAGGAACCTGAAATTAGCACCGCTCTCAGAGCGCTGCTAATTAAAGCCCCCCCACTAAAAGCCCTTAATGTGTGACAAAGCATCACCACGATGCTGATTTGGAGATACAGACCATCATGCAGGCTAGCAAAGAGGAGCAAGGGAATCGTGTAGGGTGGCCATCATAGAGGACATTCCCGTTTCCTGCTAATTTGTTCTCTATTGATACAAAACCCAATGCCTTTATGTCCTCTGTTTTTCCTGACGAGGGCAGCTGGACCATCCTCTATGACGGCCACCCTAGAATCATGCAATAAAGCGAGTTTGAGACATGCGGAAGGGAAAACCATCCAAGAGGAATAAAGACCATGGCAGGGGTGGGCAAAATGTGGCCTGCAGGCCAGATGTGGCCCACCAGGCCATTCTATCCAGCCCGCAGGGCCCTTAAATATTAATCTTCTACATTTTTGATTTGCCCCTGGCTGCTTGTCATGCGGCCTTCAATGGCTTGCCAAAACTCCCCAAATAGTCGCTCGCCCCGGCCTAGAAACAGTACTGAACTGAGATGCAGGAGACTCCATGTACAGCTGTGTCACTGACCTACTCGGTGACCTCCGTCAAGTCGCTCTCCCTCCTTGTGCCTCAGTTTTCCCATCTGCAGAATGGCCTCTTTTGTATAGAGCTTTTAGACCTACGGCTAACAGCCTCCACAGAAGGGCTGGGAAGTCGTTGTTACACACGCTGCTCTATAAACCACCTTCTTCTAAGTTACACTTAGTGTGGCAGCTCGAGGGAGGGGAGAGAAGTTCCACCTTCAGCTATACGAGCTCAACCTCACCCCATCCGAGTTGCCCCCTGGGGTGCCCAGTCTCTTCTGTTATTCTCCAGGCTTCAGACCATAGGACAAAGCCACCGACAGCACACCGCTGCTGTCATCTCATGCTCACTCCTAGAAGCTTGGTCTCCCGCACCTGTTTAGACTGGATCCCTCCCAACCCGGCTTGCGCATCATTTTAGCGTGGTTGACGTATTTGCCTATTGTTCCCCCTTTAGTGCTATCTCACTCCTGGCAGTAGACTCATGCCAAGGCCACGGGTAACGAAAGCACTCAGTGCCTTCTGGGATTGCATCTGTTGGGAGATGCTTGCCTGTAATTTGTTCTTTGTGCGTGAGCGGAGCAGCAGGAAAACACGAGTAAAAGCCCGGTCCCATGGAAGTCAGCAGGAGTTCACGGTTGGCTTTCATAGGGTCAGGGTACCACCTCGGGGCTGTAACGAGGTGGGACAGAGAGATCCAGGAGAACAATTCGTACAGCCTTTCTTGGGACACCGTGATGGCTACAAACCCCAGGTTAACTATCAATGCAGGCTAAGGTGGCATAAACACAGACCTGGAAGTCAGACATTCTTAAATATAACTCTGGCTCTGCTATCTCAGTACCACTAAGAAAGTACCTTATTCCAGTGTACCTGTGTGTGAAACACAGATACACACACACACCAGTGTGCATGGAGGCTTTGACTCCTTCCAGTGGATCTTATCTACTTCAGAGCATCAAATGAAAGGTTTAATAATGATGAAATGTGCTGTATTCCCCAAGATTTTCAGATGTCCCAAAGGCACCATGCAACTTAGCAGCCTAGGGATCCTGCACCTCGATGCCCTGGGCTGGGACAAAGCTGGAGCTCAGAGGAAGAATTTCTTGCTGCTCAGACCCACGCTGAAATCTGCCACATCTCATTCATTTGCCTAAAGCCCTTCCCTTTTCGTGCTGCCTGCACACTACAAATGATTTCTCCACCTTGTATTTATCAATGAGCAATTAAGTTTCCTCTAGTAACTCCATGCTAAGGAGGCCTTTTAATTTTAAAATATTTTCCATTTTATTTTGTTAGCTACTGAATGACAGCGAGGAAAATAGGCTAATTACATCTCTCCCAATTAGACTCCCACAATAACCCATAATTATGCCCATATTTTATCACTTTTGTGCCGGGGACTTTAACCTGTTGTGATTCATAATTAGCATGTGTATATTTGGTGAGTGTATCCTAACATCAGCTCTCTCTTGGCCCTGCTAATCTTTGATTGAAGGTATGACAACAAACCCTTGGTTCTCCCAGTGCTAATTGGTGTAATTTATGAGATATCCTAATTAACAGCTACAAACAAACAGCAAAACCTGGACTTCCTTCTAGCAAACTTGTTGACTCTAGTCAGAGTGAAGAAAAACAGAAGCACAACTGTTAAGTGGCAATATTTGTGAGAACAATAGTCATTTTCAAGTTTTAGGGTGTAATCCGAGTTCCCTTTCCAATGCTGCCACTGCTCTGCTTGGTGACTCGGGTAGGTCACCGTATCCCTCCCAGTTCACCCATCAGTAGAACTGGGCAAATGACACTGGCCTCCTTAGCAAATTGGTCTGCAACCTAATGCTGAAGAGTGCTACGTAAAACACTTTATTCCTATAAAGCCTAAAAAATGTTGAACGTACACAACCCCCAGGGAACCCCAAAAGCCTTCTCCTACTCACTTTAAGGTGACTGAGAATCACTGGGCCTGATCCATGGGTCAGGGAGATTCAGCACAGCTCGGAAAAGCTGAGTCCAGAGCAATGGGCTCATTATCCCCCATTCAGATGCATTGATTTCAAAGTCTATATATCTCTACTGCAGTCAGAGACCCATGCAGCGGCTGCAGTGCAATGCAGAGATACTGGAGCTATCCAAACTAAGCGGAGGGACTGGAAGCAGCCTGGTCGCAGCAGCTCAAGAGCTCAGCACAGACTAATTCACTTACTGCTGCCAGGTAGGCAGAGAAAGGAGGAAAAAAAGCCACAAAGGAAACCAGAGAGAGAGAGGTGCTTTAACCAGAGCCCAGGATCCCGGCAGTTTTAAAATGCAGGGAGACATATTCCTCAAATAAGTATGATTCCTTATAGAAGTGGTATTTCTTGTGCATGTTTGAACAACTTTCTGCAGAATCAGGGCTTTGGTGGCTGCGTCACCTGTGGCAGGGTGGACTCGAGGTTAGATTATGGACTGGGTAGGGACGATAACCCCTGGAGGTCCCTTCCAGCCCCACGTCTCTATGATTTTATGGCTTTCCAAAGCCAAATCCAGATCTTTAGGAGCGAAGGAAGCCTCAGCCCGCAGCCATTCGGGTTTGGGGAAAGCAGATCCATCAAGGGAGGTTATGGGGTAGAAGTGTTACGAGATGTTGCCCGCGCGGCCTCTACGCCAAGCACCAAGCTGACAGGTTTGGGGTTATCCAGACAACACGGCACAGATACGTTAATGAGAACGGGTTGAACAGTCTCGGCTACATTAACGAAGCCCATTTCCAATTAGATGCAAGCAGGGCACCCTCTGGCGGCTGTTAGGGGACACTGGTCGGGAAAAGAGGTGCGTCTTTCCATAAAGGGTCAGGTCGGTACATTAAAACCTACCGTTTGCCAAGGGCGTACTTTGATATGCTTTGTGACAGTCCCCCCCCACGGTCCATCAATGTCTTCACTGGGTTCTCATGCTTTGAGCAGACTTTGCTACAATGCCACTCGATTGGGGATAAATTAATAGGCTTTGATGCAAGTCCTGATCCACAGCAAACTGTCAAAACTCAAAACTTGAAAACGGAAACCCACGTCACCCCAAAAACTCCTCTGGAAGCCCACGTTTTGCAAACGCGGCCGTCAGACCACCTGTCCTGGGCTCCCCAATACTGCAGGATGAGACGATATGCCGGAGGCAGCGCGAGGTTTCCTTCTTCCTCTGAAGTCAGAGGAAATCTATTGCACACTGGGGCTAAATCCTCTCCTGCTGAAGAGGGAGTGTCTCTAGGTCAAGGCTGAGACCAAGGCAAGGGCCAGGGCACACCCGTTCTTTAGTCTCCCCATCGAGGGTTATAAGACTGAAGATATGAACTCTTTCCCTAATGCCTTGAGCTCTGCAAGGCAGGGAGGATCCCCCCGCTTGGCCTCTTTGCCCCCATCTCCCCACCCATTCTCTGTGTGCTATAACGCAGGTATAGTCTGTGGGTCCTCCCTCACCTGTCGCGATGACCCTCTTGGGCTTTCTGCCCACAACCCCCAGGTACAAGTAGTCTGACTCTACAAAAACATCATCTTCACTGAGAAAAAGAACATTATCATCCTTTTTTTCTCTTAACAGTGGGACAGCCAGCCCATGACAGAACCACATGCGGTGGAAAGCAACCCCACACTTTGTCAGTAAAAACCTAGCCTAGAAGTTGTGCCCGAGCCTTTCTTCTCCGGCTCCCGGAAAACAAAGTCCTAGCTATGCCCACTAATCACAAAACCCAGCCATTCAGCTGAAGCAAACCACTAGGACATGGCTTGTTAGCTGCAGAATTGACTGCTGGAGAAATGCAGATGATTTGGCCACACCATTGAAACAACATTGCCTGCATGAAAACATTTAGAGAACGGAGAAAGGGAGTAAGCAAAGACATGTGTTAAATTGGGTAATTTTACTTCTCCAAATTAGAGTACCCAACACAGTCCACACATGTGAAGCCATTCATAGCTGATTTATTGCCTGAGCCCACAGCGACAAAATAAAGCCATTACAACCTTTTAAAAGCTTTCCTGCAACAAACTAAAAATATCCGTTGCTGACAGATGCAAGCTATCAATAAGGAATTTAAGAACACAGTATGAAGAGTGGAAAGAGTGCAAAGTCTTGATAAACATCTCAAATTGGGTCTTACTCAGCAGGCAGCAACTAGTTTATAGTGGTAATTGTAAAGGGCATTTTACATGGAATCAATTAAATGAAAATCTTTTAAACCCTTTTTAAAAAGGGACCTTTTTAAGTTAACAGGTGATTTTAATTGGAACCATGGGAGTTGCGTGGTGGGTGCTTTTTTTTTCCTGAAGCATTCAATATGGGTGGAAAAATCAATACATTTCCATCAGCATTTGAACTCCTAGCGTCTTGCAAGTTGAATGTTGAAACTAAACAAAAAACTGCAGTGTATCCAGTTTTGCAGTGCCTTTGCTAGGAATTAAATATTATCCCCATTATGACCAATTTGCCATTAAGAGAGAGAGAGAGCGCTCTTTATGAATGGCTTCCACGTGTTTTTTTTCCTTTTACAATTCAAATATAGGAAAAGTTGTCGTGATAAGTCACATTTTTCCCCCAGTACATCCATTAAAGGAATTATTTTCGATCCAAACTGAGACTCTGAGCTGAAAGCACCAAGCGATAGGAATATTAGAGGGAGTTACCTTTGAGTAAGATAAGATGAAGCCCAAACCGGTACAGGCATAAGCAAAGTATAGCAGCAGTCATTTCTGCTCTTTGCAAAAGGAGATGGAGATAAGGGCACCTCTGGGTGGAAAGGCAGAAACACTGGCCCAGAGCTCAAGTAGCAAACCCTTTCCTAAACTAAAAGGAAAAGATCCAGATGATCTTCAAGGTTTGGCCTTCACATTTGTGATGCCTATTGAATTCAGCTGGGGTGGTGGGTGCTCAGACTTTCTGAAAAGGAGGCCTTAGTCTCCATGGAAAGCAGTCAGCTTAATGCAAAGTAACTAACAGTTAGAAGTAGGTGAGAGACACAGGAGAGGGAACGAAGGTTGTAGCCATGCTGGTCTAAGGACACAGGCAGATAAGGTTCTTTGCGTGAATCTGATCTCTTTTACTAGACCAACTTCAGCTTGCTAAGAACATTTTTCCCAACTATTTAAGTTGGTCTAAGAAAAAAGATCAGATTCACCCGAAGAACCTTGTCTGCCAGAGGAAAGGGAAGACGTTCTCTGAATAAAGATGCTGAGTTTGGTCCCTTCCTCCGTCCGATTGTTGATGCAGAAGTGAAATGAAAGCCTTATCCCAAAAGCTGGGATGCCCGCCCAGCTCCCCTGCAGACGCTGCGCAGAAGCCTCAGTGCCTGCTTCACCTCCCCAGGTGCCCAGTGCAACGCAGTTTATCTCCTCAAAATAAGGACAGGGTGACACACTCAGGATGCAAACCTGCCGTCAAAAGGAAGAGCCGGTTTTGCAAGCAAAAGCTTATCCCTGGGAGCTCTCCTTTCCTGTTGGCTGACAGGATGAGGGCAGCAGCAAAGGTGCTAAGTATTACGGCCTACGTTCCTGTGGATTTATCGAAACAGTTAAACGAAAACTCATCGTTCGCCCAAACAATACGCCCGGGATGGCGTTCTGCCTCGCTCCTGCTAACCAGCATCTGCCCGTGAATGTAAACACCTCCATTAGCGCATCAGCAGAACAGCCAGCATCGGAGCCAGGCGGCTGCGGAGGAGGAGGAGGAGAAAAGTCAGCCGAAAATGGGAAACTCCCAAAGGGAACACGTGAGAGGCGATGGAGGAAGACTGCAGCCCAGCTCAGCCAATGCTCAGAGCCGAAGAGCAGCGTCTGCATGACTGGTAAGCCTACGCTAAGGTGCAGTGTTCGGTTCAGATATAAAGAACCCGGCGAAGAAAGGCCCAAGGACCCAAAGCTTGTCATGATCAGTACCTCCGTGGAGGAGGTACAGAAGAGTGTTTTTAGCCAAAGGGCCCCAGCGGAGCTGGCTGCATTATTTGCTGCAATTAATTTATCAGGCAAACTTCAGGATTATTCATCGCGATGATTTTTTTTGACGTAGGTAAATCCCCAGCAGATTGACTATGGATAGGGTGTGAATAATTTATGTTTTCCATCGGGCATCAGACCATGCTTTCCCCCCATAACTCAGCCAGATGTAACTTCAAATTCCATCCCACCTTTGCCCCCGAACTACCCACCCGTTACAAGTCTGCAGTTCCTCCAGTGCCTTTGCTGTCTGTGTACATGCACCTTGCAGAGCGGCCAGCCTGCGACTGCAGCCCCAGCAGCAGTGTGAGCCTTGATGCAGTCATAAGCTTTCGGAAATGCCAGTGCTGTTACCTGGCCCCTGGTTTTGCAGGACTCCGTAACATTGCTGGGTTGTCCTCGATCAGTAGGAAGAGCACACGTGGGGTCTGTGCTCTGTGTGCTGTTATATGCACGAGTCCAGCACCTGCTTCAGGGAATCTGTCTTGGGTGAACCCTAAAAACCTCAAAGAAAGGTAATAACCCCCCAAATATGCATCACAAGCACCATGAAGGGGGTATATTAGGCATGTGTAGTATAGTATAGTATAGTAGCCATCTGCTGCACACTTTTCCAATAGTTCCACTTTTATCCTCTTTGTGAACTTTATGGGGCAAGGATCTTGCTATGCATTCATTTAGTCCCGAATTTGCTCACTGAAGAGCGTCTCCTTAGCTCTCAGCCATGAGCAAAAGTTGGTGCATCTCTTCCGCTCTTCTTCCCAGTGACGCAGTGACATATTCTCAAATACCTGGGAGCTGTTTCACTATAGCAGTTCGCACATTTCTAACAGGGGCCTGATTAGCTGGAATTAGCAAACCAAAGTCCAGTCCTGCCCTCTGGCAGCCATCCCAGGACTGCCAATCCCACGCTCCCAGACTGCCGCCACTGCCACCTTCCCTGGCATTGCCTGGTCTTTGAACAAGAAGTCGCCGGGGTGCTGGCCTAGCAGGTATTAACGTGCATCTCAGTGAAAGGCAACTCTGATCATCTGTCTGAGCCCCCCTTCGATCTCAAACGTGTTTGTCAGCACCCCAGGGAGAGAAGGCAGCACCATGACACGGGAACGAGGTCAGCGAGACCAAGCAAGCGGTCTGATGTCACACAAGTTTGGTCTCCACTGCATAATTTTTCCAGCATCACACAAAGCCTTTTGCTGGCAGGGTAATACCAGCTCTCTAACTGCTGCTGCCTGGTAGCTGGGGACTTTTCCTGGGTGCACTTTATGCCCTGCTGACCCAGTTACTGTAGTGGACGCCCAGGAGCTGGCAGGGCGGCACGGCTGTTATTGCACATCGGTGGCTTGGAGGCAGCAGCAGCTGCTGGGAACTCTGGCATTAATCTGGACAGGGAGCTGTACTCAGGTAATTTAACCCAGCATTTCTCACCCCATGCGTTGCGACCCAAAAGTGGGTCCCAAGAATACACAAGAGGGTTGCGAACAAAGTTTAAAAATGGATTCTCCTTTAAAGGAGAAAAACATGGGAAACTGGCTCTTCCCTTGCAGGCTGGCAGAGCTCCAGCCCCCACACACTGGGGACTGAAACCTGGGCAGGGGCAGCGGGTCAGGAGTGAGGGGCACTGGGCTGGGACTGACCATTGATGCTCAACAATGGGTCCTGGGGCAAAAAAAAGTTGAGCACCCTTGTTTTAATCAGTAGACTGCCTTCCCTCCCTGGTCGCAGTGGGGTTATCCAATGGTCTCCGAAGACTCTGCCTTGTCACGCCACCCCAAAGCTTCCTGCAAACTAATGGTGCACGACGCCCTCAGCATCCTCCCTGCGAAATAGGTAGATACACATATCACATCTTCATTGCACAGATGTGGAAACTGAGGCACAGAAAGGCTAGGGGACTTGCCAAAGACAGACCCCAGGAGCCTAGGTGCTACATCTCCAGCGCCCACCCCCACCCATCTCCGTGGAATTGATGTGCTGATGTTGTGCACTTAGTGATTAGCCGGTGGCTTTGCTCGGTGTGACGGTATGGAGCGGGGGCAATCAAAAGCAGAACGCCAATTCTGCGCGCAGTCCTCTTTGAAAGACCGAGTGTTCTGCATTTTTTCCATGCCTGCGACAATCTAGACAAATAGGTTTTTAAATTAAGCAGTGATTTGGAATATAAGTGAGTGCATTTAAGCTGCTAAGAGATGGAAAGATCCTAATGGCTGAAATATTTGTCATATCACAAATAAACTGGCGGTATCAGAAGCGACTAATATAACTAATTTTTACCACATCCTTCGCTGCTCTGTGATAGAAAATGAGGTCAGCAGAGGTTGAGGCAGCCCAAAATGAGCAGCTGTGGGAAGGCAGCAGAGAATACTGATAAAGGACTCTGCAGAAGTGTATTACCTTCCCACAGAAAACAGGAATCTGGTTAAAATTAAGATATGGTCTTTGCAAAATGCCCAGTGTTTTAATGTAAAGGTGAAAACGAAGACATGGCTTTCAACAAAACTTGAATACAAATGCACTCCATGATGGTTTATCTGGTCTGCCCTGAGCTGAAGGAGCAGGACAGATTTTGCCTTGTGGCTTCCATGCAAATTGAGGGCAATGCAGTTCTCATTTGGATTCACTACGGTGCAGAGGAGGGCAGAATATGGCCCTAAGTATGGTTCACGCAACATCTCCGTGTTACAGGTAGCAAAACTGAGGCACAGTGATGAAATGGATCACCCCCGGGCTTAGTGCCAGTGAGAATCGGAGCAGACGACAGCACTTGCGTCTCCTGCCTTCCAGCTCAGGTCCTCAACCACCGGGTAAGCTGTGTCCCCTACAGCAAGTTGAATATTTGGTGAGGGACAGAGGCAGAACTGGGCAGTTTTGCACCTTGGGGGCTGGCTGCTACTTTGGCATCAGCCCTCCAAGCTGGCACCTGGGACTTGCGCACTACGCACCTCTGTAGCTGCTCTGCCGGTAAGGGCTGGCTGATTCCCTTCCCCAGGCACTGCCAGCTTTGCCGTTCGACCTGTTGAGCCAGAGCAGCGATACTCAGACCGCGCCATCTGAGCCACTAGTTGCTCTTCAACTTCTCAACTTCGGCTGTGGCTCTTCACGGTTTGTTTGTTTTTTCACTTCATACATTAAAGTGCATGTAGGGGTGAATTTAGTGAACTCTAGGGAGACCTCTCCCTATTGCCCTGTGCAAATACTAGCAAGTACTGTAGCTTTTCTCTTTTGCACTGGAGTATGTTGACCACCATTCACCCAGGGGTGTTTATGCTGCCGTGGGTCTTTGGTTAACGCTGACCGCTGTGGGGCTCCTGCTTCGCCAGCCCTGAGGTCCAATTTATACTGCAAAGTTTTGCCGGCAAACTTCCAGTTCTTCTAGCAAGCTCCAAGCATGTCCAAACCCAACATCTCCCTACCCCTGCGGCAGCAAAACCCGCTGTTATCCTGGCACTTACTCCCCCTCTCCCAAGTGACAGGGGTCTTCTGTTGGCTCCTGAAGGGTAGGTTATGGATTGAGCCAAAGGGACCCGCTCTGCTGCGACTCACCTGAGATAAATCCAGAGTGATGCTGCTGATGTCAACGACGGTGCAGGTAAGAGGAGGATGGGGTTGTACTCTGGGGTAACCTGTCGGAACAAGTGCTATCAAATGCTATTCTTTCTTCTCTTTATCCAACGCAACATCGTCTCCTCTTCCTAGGATCCTCTGAGCAGAGCTTGCCCATGTATTTCTCTCCCACTGCAGTGGCAGGGCACTGGCAGCATCTTCATCACCCCTGCTTCCACCTCGCACCGTGCTGTAGGATAGCACGCTCTTGGTTTTGGCTTTGTAGCTGCACGTGAGGATTTGAAGGAGCCATTTCAGAGATTCCTTGGATATTCCTTGGCAGGCCTTCGTTCTGACGTGCCGCTCGCAGCGCCTCCCCCACGACGAAGCAGCCGAGAAACGACAACTGCTTGGAAGCATCAAACAATTTGAGAAAATAAGATCAACATGGATTAACAATAAAGCTGAAACACACTACATTTCCTAAATGGAGTGATGGAAGGGCTCATATTTGATAACCATTAAATGGTTTAATGAAATAATTATAACTCAGCCTTGCGAGCCCTGGAGCAATCAATAACTATGAGCTCTAAGCCAGAGCTTGTTCCGAGCTCTGCCATTTTCACAGTGCTCCCCAGCAGGGAGAGCATGCGACTATAAATGCAATTGACAGTAAAGTTGCATTAAAACATTCCCATCAAGGGCAATAATAGATTAAAGGCTACTGAGGCGCTGCAGTCGGCCGGTCAATATTCTTTATTTTCTGCATCGCCCCAATTTCGCCACCCTCCTGCATGCTATTAGTGCGAGTTGATTTGCTGTCAATGACCAGCCCAGGCAAAGATGCATTAATGCGCACTCACAGGAGAAGTGCGCATGGCATTATCACTTCACTCGCTTTCAAATTACACCCTAATGCCGTCTCCAGGCAGCTTGTGACACGTTAACGCTATGTGCGATTGGTTGGTATCAGGCTAAATATTTCATGTCTAAAGATTTCATCAGAAATTTGATGACAGAAATAAACTACCCCCCCCAGTGGGAAATCACTCCAGATAACAGAATTAGGCATTGTGGAGAAATCAATGAAGAAGGGACAGAATCAGGGTTGGGGGGAAGAAAGAAGGTAGGGGAAAGCTTGGTGGCAGGGGGGACCTGTTTTTTATCCCTTTAGCTGTAAAGAGCTGCTGAGTACCCATTTGCCTGCTAATTAAAGGCCATATAACTAATAAATAACATTTAAGGAGCAGAAATGAGGATTCAGGCGATTTCTTTATTTCCTGCTCCCAGATGCTGGGCTCCATGACTCTGCTGTTGATTTGAAACGATCCAGCGATGCAAACAATCCACCGCGCTGCTGTGCAATGCACTGGGTGACATCGGGAACCGGCAATTAGTGAGGATTTTATCCTCTGCCAAGTGTAATGATAATAATAATAATAATAATAAAAAAGCAGCCTTTAAAATACATGCATGTTTGAGAACAATCCGCAGCAGATTTGTGCTCAGGTTGTTTGAAAAGCAGGGGCAGGGGCCTTGGAAACAAGCCTCCCGCTGATTCAAATAACAGGGAAGGAGGGGGTGACACTGCCCCACCGCTGTGCCTCAGTCCTTAATCCGCAGGAGCCCTGGCTAAGGTGAGAGCGTAACAGCTCCCAGCGCTGCCTCGTGCAGCACGGCTGACACGGCCCTGCATGCTGCATCTGTTCTGCAGAGGACACAGCAGTGAGTAAATCGATGCAGCTATACTGGAGACACCAGGACCTGGGACACTCATGGGAGCTAGGACAAAACGCTTGAGCAGGACGCCCCTCAGCCTCTCCAGGGGTCGGGTGCTGGAGGACACCACCAGTCACACAAACACACAAAGGTCTCGAACCTGCAACTAGGTCTACAGAGACTGAGTGCTGCACTCACCTGGAGCCCAGCTAGCTCCAGAAGGGCTCCACATGGGCCCAGAGGCAGCGCCAGCTCCTCAACAAGGCTAAAACCCTTCCAAATTGAGTTCCTTTGCCCTCCGCTGATAGCGTCCCAGGGACTTGCCTCACTGCGGAAGTGAATAGGAACCCATTTGAAGCTCCCCTGCAATGCAAATAATGCGCTACGCTGCTGTGTAATGCACTTGGCGACATCAGGCACTTTGCAATTAGTGAGGAGGTGGCTGGTTCAGACAAAAATCCAACTGCCCGTAAAAATCAGCAGTCATGCATCAAACAGGGGTGCTTTGGACCTGGGCTATATATTCCAGTAGGATGCTTCATAGTCGCTAGGGTCAGAAGGGACCTGAACAGATCATCTAGCCTGACCCCCTGCCACGCTGTTATGCTTTTAATTTAGAATGAATGGCCATAATCATTAAAAAAATGCTCATATCCAGAAGTAGTGTAGGAAAAGTCTCATATCTGCTTCAGCGCAGGTGGAGGGGAACGCAGAAGGGAGAGCATCAACAGAGACATGTATATTGTTCGCAGTCTGATGATTATTATACAATGCAGTCTAATGGCTCTGGGAGATGCAAGCTCCGCCAGGCTTTCTAGAAAGATGAGATCCTTGGAGCTTCTCTTCACCCTTAAATAAACAAGGCATTAACTTCCTACCCTCTCTAATCAGGCAGTAACTGAAGCCTGTGATTTATGCACCAAGCTTTGGTGGCACCACAGTTAGAGCTGCGGGATAATTGGCCAGTACTTGCAAGGGAACACGGTTATTTTGCTGGGCCTGGAAGATGGATTGCCAACCCCAGTGGTAGCTGCACGGCCATAAAACTAGTCTGTGACAAGGCCAAGCACTTGAGTGTGCAATCCATCTTTGGAGGCCTCTCACACTTGCACCTCCAGGTCTCACTCTCTAGACCTAAAGATCTTGTTCATGTAAAGAAACACACAGCCAAGTTCTCCCCATCTCCTACGGGAAACAAGTCCCCCACAGGTTTGAGGGATCTCATCTCCCAGACAGCTCTATGCATTCATTCTTTCCCAGCCTCGCACGCCAAGCGCAGGTTCCTCATACACCACGTAGGAATCGCAGCAGAGGGCAGACCAAGGGTTCATTTACACAGGTGACCTGTCTGTGAGAGAAGCCTTTGCTAGATATTTCAGAGAAGGGTAAGAATACAGTACACCAGGTTTATCTAACTCAGGGGTGGGCAAAGCGTGGCCAGATGTGGCCCGCCAGGCCATTCTATCTGGCCCGCGGGGTCCCTTAAAAATTAGAAAATTAATATTTTTCTGCCCTTGGCTGCCTGTCTTGCAGTCCTTGATGGCTTGCCAAAACTCAGAAAGCATCCCTTTGCCCAAAATAATTGCCCACCCCTGATTTAACTGCACAGTGCTAACAAGGGAGGGAGCCAATTCCTCATCAGCATCTCCTGGCTCCCCAATTCCTCTGCTTCCAATCACCCCTACACTGCCCTATAAATACACATAATCTAGCCCAGCTGCTCCCACGCCGTGGTACACAGACAGCCTGTCAGTGGTACATGTTAACAGATTTATTATAACTACTTAATATGACAACAATTTGCTGGTCGTCTTGTTTTAAATGCATGGTGTGCCATCTCAGCATTTGGGAACCAGGGGTCTAGCCCATTTGGGACAGCAGGCTCCAGGCTGCTTTACTGTTATGTCCTTTTCGGCCTTATAAGAAAAGCACGGATTCAAAATATTTAACTCCTACAGCTTTAACACTTAAGACCTACATGCACACTGGCGTGAGCGTTCCTGCAGCTGCTCAGCCCATACTTCACCTGCCCCTAAAATGCATCACTGCAGCTTGTCTTAGTCTTGAATTTGAACCCGCCGAGCAAGGCTGGCATCAGTTCTCGGTTTGCGCAGCGCCTGGCGTGACAGGACTGTGATCCTGGTCCCCGTGTCTGAAAGCCATTGACAGAGATTTTGAAGAATAAAAATTTAATCGCAGCTGGCAATAACATCCTGCCCCTTGCAAACAGTCCTAGCATTAGACCCAACACCTTGTCTGGAGCACAATGCCCAGCAGTTGCACCCTAAAAACCCTCAAACTGCGCCCAAGTCTTGCTGCGAAAGGCACTCGCTTTCCGACACAATGCTGCCATCCTCAGCCTGAGACTTATTGTAACGAAGCTTTGTGTACACCCCTACAAAGGGCAAACTCCACCCATGACTCTCAAGTCCCTTTTAACACAAAGGTCCTTTGAATAAATGAACAACTCCTGACACCTCACGGACAATGCAAGTATTGCAGCAGTCCATTATTCTGCTCCAAATTATGGCCACATTGCTGTTCCAAATTAGTCCTCCCTCTCACTTGAAGGCTAACCCTAAATTAAATCCCATCTAACAGTGAGTTAATAGTAAACCGCGATACCTAGTACCTAATCTTATTTCACGGCCAAGTGCAATTCACTTCACATGCATCTGGACAGAAAGGAGGCTGCTGCTATTTGAGACGTAGCCGTTCATAAAAGCTCCAAACAACGTTCAGGTTCCACGGCGTCAGGCCATGTCCTGAAGAGCTCACTAGAAAAGGAAAGTAAGACACAAAGCTGTTAAAATGACATAAGGTAAGTCATAGTGAGCAGAACAGTAAGAAACGGCCCAAATCTTTTCACTCCCAGTCCAGCACCACACTGGATGGATCACCTCAGTCCCTCCTGTATGCAACGCTCAGCACTACCAGTTCATAGCACTGTGCAAGCACTACTTTAGTTCAGGGGTAGGAGCTGCTGGCTCCATCTGCCAGACAGAGAAACTGAGGCACAGAGGGAAGAGATAAGTGAGTGGAATCAGACCTCAGGGGATCTGTCCTTGAAGGCAGGTTATAAGATCATCCTCTAAACCCCTTACCTTTTTACCCATCCATTGCTTGATGCCCCAAACCTGACTCCTCACTGTGGATCCTAACCACAATTGAAATAATCCTTTATAATGATCCCAGATACCAGCACAACAGATTATAGGGGATAAAAGTGCAAGTCAGCTACTCATAGGCCCGACAGACTAACTTTATTCTGGGGCCCAAATTTCTAACCCAGATTCAAAGGCATTAGGGGGAGAGACGTACCTCAGTACAATTAAGAACAACTGAAGCTGAAGTCTTTACTATTATTATATATAAAATACTCCCGTAGGTTTCATAGACACAGGGCTGGAAGGGACCTCGGAAGATGGAGCGCAGCCCCTTGCCTCAGGGGCAGGAAGGCAGCTGGGGCTGTAGGATCCCAGCAAGATAAACTTCCAATTTTCTCTTGAAGGCCTTCAGAGTAGGTGCTTGAACAAGGAAAAATAGCCTATCTAATTCCTGTGGGGTATGATAGTCGTGGGAATTAAGGAGGGAACGAGAAGCCAGATCAGCTGGCCAGGACAACACAGGCAGCATTGTATTTGCTATGTACTCTGTTTTGTTACCCAGGTGCTGACAAAGCTGGGGATGGCTGATCTAATTGGGACTCAACTTGTGTTGTTTAAGACCAGCGCTCTGACCCCAGCAAGCCTAGGAAGGAACCCACAGCCTCAAGTCTAATAGTGTTCACAGGAAAGTCATTTTCAAAATAAGGGCAGAAAGCACAGGGCAAGGAGACCTCAGCTCGACTAGGATGTGATGCTGCTTACAGCTGTCTGTATTTTGTTTCGTTCAAGCTAAAGCACCTCGGTCTGTAGCAAAGACAACAGCACAGGCGGTCTCGAAACTATCAAACCAGTCAGATTTATTTTTACCCGTGATGCATAGTAAATAGTGCTCCCCTGTCCCACTCATCTCCTTCAATTTAGGGAAGGATCCACATCTTGCTGAAAACCTGAGCCATCCAAATCCCTGTTATATGAACATGCACCTGCCTTTGTATTATTTCTTCCCTGGGCTTCACTAGATGGGAACAAAGCCTCCCCCAGGCCACAAGGTTTCCAATATCTATGCAGTGCTAATCATAAATAGCACAACAAGGAAGCAGAATCCAAAATTAAGCTGGTGGAACCTGCCACAAGCACCTCTCCCTTAATAGGTCTCACAACAGGAGATGAAACCACTTGTTCTAGAGTAGCAGTGTATAGTACAGTATATAGCATAAAAGTCTCAAAAACCAGATAGCAACCTTAGAATTAATAATCATGTTATTTGGAAAGCGAGAGGCTGTGGGTTCCAAGTGCTTTGGCAAGTTTACTCAAAACCTCCTTCACCCTGGAAGAGTGATCTGGTGACAATTGAGGAAGAGAAACCTAGGGCTGAAGTGACTTGAAGAGATCACAGTGGAAAGTAGTTACAGCTCAGCCTAGCACTCAGCAGGCTGCAAATTCCATTGGTCACATCCCTAATTAAAAGACTCAGTACACAGAAGTGTTTTAGGAAATACCACCCACCATCTCCTAAGCAGGGGACAGAGAAAACTGAAAAAGGAGTAGCTAACCAATTCATTTGGCCTTATTGTGATTATCCACCTCAAAAAGAAACACAGCACATAGTGAAAGAGTTAACACATTTTACCTCCAGATCAAAACACCAAGAATAAACCAAGAACTGGAGCAACTGTAAAACAGTGCACAGGATTTAAAAACAACCCTTGGGACATCCCATCTTGGTGTAAGATGTAGTATGACTAGTCAGCTTAGCTTGAAAAACTTGGCAAGGTAAAGAGTAGGAATAACATGACTTTCCATCCCTTGCATAGGAAGGCAGTCACCAAGTCCAGCACCTCAGAGGTGGTAATGCTTGTAACAGCATGTGGTGCTGTATCAGACATTTTGTGCAGTTGCACAGTACATTAGCAGAGTCCAGGTACAAGCAGGGTAGTCTCAAGTTGGAAAAAACAAACAAACAAACAAACAAAAACAGCTCACAAAAACCTCACTACTGTATCCCTCACCACCAAGCATCCCACCTCCCCACACTGTAGCCCACAGCTTTTTCCCCCTGAAAAGGGATGCATCTAAATTGCACCAGCAGCTTGCTGGGCAGTGGCTCCTTTAATCCTACTTATTACTATTCCCTCCCCCCTCCAAAAATAGGAATGGGCAGCAGGGCTGCCAGGGTCCCTTGGCCAGTCAAAAGCAGGAAGGGGGTCTGGGGCAAAAAAAA
>JAGPOW010001661.1:3892054-3918292 GCA_030014935.1 Caiman crocodilus
AAAAAAAAGCAGAGAGATAGAAAGGAGCTGCTGCAGTTCACTTCCAGAGAAACTAAATTAAACCCCTACCCATAAGGTGACCATCACTGGAGGTACTAGGTTCAAAATACACCATTTTAAATTTTGAAGTTTTACTTTTTGGAAGCAAAATACTTCCCTGACTCTCCAATAAAAAGTTGTTTAATTTAGCTGCCTACCAGGTGCCACATTCAAAGATACCCAATTTTATACTACCATCTGGAAAGGTGTCTGTAAAGTGCTGATTTAGCCTCCTGACCACCACTCAGAACTGAGGGTTCATACTCAAGACATTTATTTATAAAATGGGTCATGTTCATCCTACAAAAGCTTCTCTGGCCATGTTGCGATTAGCATGACATCACCAAATAGGAACAACCATTTCCTATTTGAAAGGCATGTGGCATTCCCTTAAAATGACTTCCAAGAGCTCACTCCAAGGAAGCTGATATGGTCCCAGAGGCTGACGACTAATGCATCTACACAGAACTCCAGACTAGCAATTCTATTTAGCCAGTCACCACGTTAGTGTTACCCACATTGAAAAAGCTACAGACCATGTGCTGCCAATTAAATACATCTTTATTTCTTAGCATACAAGTTGCATTTCCACTTGTTAACAGTACTGTAAAGTGCAATGGTGTCCACCCTCCCCTCCCTGTGCACCATGTTCAAGTATTTAGAATGCCCAGAAATGCTTCATACAGCAGCTCAAAACATGGAGTTATACTGTCAATGCACTTGGCTACAAAGTTTGGGTCCTTCAGTTCTAGTAACCACTTGTGGAATGCTTGCTCCAATGCGTTTAATCCACCTCCTCAATAGTTGGTCCAGAAGAAGCTCCTCCAGATGGGGCAGCTCCACCACCAGGGAATCCACCAGGCATGCCCCCGGGCATCCCCCCTGCACTCTGGTACAGCTTTGTGATGATGGGGTTGCACACTTTCTCCAGTTCTTTCTGCTGGTGCTCAAACTCCTCTTTCTCGGCAGTCTGGAATGCAGAAAGTAAGGTCATGTATAAGCTTGCTCTAAAAAGAGATGATTGTGACAAGGCAGAAAAAAAGAATCTTGCCCATAATACCGGGCATCAGAAAGAGCCGTCAGCCCTGTTTCTAGAGCCCCAGCTTCTATGAAGCAGCAGCATAACTATTCAGAATATGGATGTTTACAAAGCTGTTCTTTCCTTGGAGAACTAAAAATGGTTGAAGTGCTTTAAGAGCTGAAGTTAGCTGGGACCCCGATATGCTTTGGAGGACAGCCCCCCCACCCTCCAAATCTTGAAGAAGGTTCTAGGCTCCAAGTTGGGGGGGGGAAAAAAAAAACCAATTTGTAACCAGACCCATAGCTTCCTGGGAGCATCATACCCCCCCCCTTGCTAAGGTACATTCAAGCCGTTTCTGATGGTCGCTCAGACATCCAAGGAAGGTACTTGAGCCAGCACAAGTCTTTCGACTTCTGGTGGAAACTACGAATGGCTTTGGAATCATTTTCATCACAGCAACCACTTACTGGCCTTGAACTCAGAAACCCTGCCTTTGTGAAAGTGACAGTCCCATTCGTTCCACTGAGGCCACAAATCAAGTATAAAAAGGTACTCTACTGCCAGTGCATTAAAATTAAGAGACTAACCATTTGAGTCTGATCCAGGCATATTTCCACATCTTCAGACTTAGAACCTAAAGCATCAATAGTGTTTTTTTGCCACCTACCTGATTCTTGTCCAGCCAGTTGATGATTTCATTGCACTTGTCCAAAATCTTCTG
This sequence comes from Caiman crocodilus, assembly GCA_030014935.1. Classification (NCBI taxonomy): domain Eukaryota; kingdom Metazoa; phylum Chordata; order Crocodylia; family Alligatoridae; genus Caiman; species Caiman crocodilus. Next base: position 3,893,836 of record JAGPOW010001661.1, read on the forward strand.
TTTGTCCTCATCACTGATCTTACCCTGAAGCTTCTCATCTTCAACTGTAGCTTTCATATTGAAAGCATAGGATTCCAGGGAGTTCTTAGAAGACACTTTGTCACGCTGCTTCTCATCTTCTGCTTTGTATTTCTCTGCCTCCTGGACCATACGCTCAATATCTTCCTTACTCAGACGGCCTGCAAGAAATTGCCAGGGGCTTGAGTTAAAAGCCTTCCAAGAGAAAAATCAGTGACACTGCAGGGCTTAATACCATTTTTTTTTTTTTTTTTAAATTAGAGAACCATCTGCCATTGGTAGGAGGTCAAAGCTAATGGTGACTCAGACTAAAGACCTCTATCATGTATAGGCAGCAGAAAAGGCTGCTAAGAGCCAGTGTGCTGACAAAGCTGCGTGGGAAGTGCTAGCAATAGAAAAAAAAAAAAAAAAGTTTGCTATTGCAGCATGCCAAGCATCTTTCAGAAAGATAGGGTTATATGCAAACTCCAAAAAGTTGGTTCTGGCAAGACAAGATGGCTCCATCATCCAGAAGGTGCAGGTCTGCAATGCCTACCTTTGTCATTTGTAATGGTGATCTTGTTTTCCTTGCCAGTGCTCTTGTCCACAGCAGACACATTAAGGATGCCATTGGCATCAATATCAAAAGTGACTTCAATCTGAGGTACGCCCCTAGGAGCTGGGGGGATGCCAGTCAGTTCAAACTTGCCCAGCAAGTTATTGTCTTTTGTCATGGCTCTCTCCCCTTCATACACCTAGTAAGGAAGCAGGACCAGAAAAGAGAGTCAGCATGAAAGGTTAGGTGCAGTACCCCCCCAATCCAAATACAAAAGTCAGAAGTTGTTTTATGGTCGCTCAGACATCCAAGGAAGGTACTTGAGCCAACACAAGTCTTTCGACTTCTGGTGGAAACTACGAATGGCTTTGGAATCATTTTCATCACAGCAACCAGCCACATGCTTAGCCTACAGGTACAGGTGAACTTTTACCTATCTTTCAGGGCAAGAGCTTCCCTGCCCAGACCACCCTGCCCCAGTGTCAAAAGCAACTTTGAGAACCAATTGAAGACACATACCTGGATAAGGACACCAGGCTGGTTATCAGAGTAAGTGGTGAATGTCTGAGTCTGCTTAGTGGGGATGGTGGTATTGCGCTTAATCAATACTGTCATAACACCTCCAGCTGTTTCAATACCCAGGGACAGAGGAGTCACATCCAACAGCAGCAGATCCTGTACATTTTCTGACTTGTCTCCAGACAGGATTGCAGCCTGGACAGCTAGAAGAAAGCAAGCCGTGTGAGAACACTACAAAAAGGGTAAGAGTTGATCCTAAGCTATCAAGATACTCGCTCAGACATCCAAGGAAGGTTTTAGCCATCATTAGTCAACTTCTGGTGGAAACTACGAATGGCTTTGGAACCAGATTCATCATTGCAAGTAGATATACCAGTTCTATTTTGTAAAGTGCCCCCCCCCCAACATTTACATTAAATATATTACTGCAATCAGCTTGAAAACAATTAATAGGGTGGGTTCTATTTAACCAAGCAGATCCCCTCACTGATGGGCTAGTATAAATGATGAATGGACCACAAGTTTTTTCCCCCCCATTCAAGAAATCTAAAAATAAAAGATTGGGAAGGGCTATACAAGCTTTTTGGGAAGGCTTACCTGCACCATAAGCTACAGCTTCATCAGGATTGATGCTCTTGTTCAGTTCTTTGCCATTGAAGAAGTCTTGTAGGAGTTTCTGAATCTTTGGGATGCGAGTGGACCCACCAACCAACACTATGTCATGGATCTGGGATTTGTCAAGCTTGGCATCCCGCAAGGCCTTCTCCACGGGGTCCAGCGTACCACGGAACAGATCAGCATTCAACTCTTCAAAGCGAGCTCGCGTGATTGAGGTGTAGAAGTCAATGCCCTCATAGAGAGAATCAATCTCAATACTGGCCTGCGTGCTGGAGGAGAGGGTACGCTTTGCACGTTCACATGCTGTGCGGAGACGGCGAACTGCTCTCTTGTTTTCACTGATGTCTTTCTTGTGCTTGCGTTTGAATTCAGCAATGAAGTGGTTGACCATTCTGTTATCAAAGTCTTCTCCACCCAAGTGGGTATCGCCTGCAGTGGACTTCACTTCAAAGATACCATCTTCAATTGTGAGAATAGACACATCGAAGGTGCCACCACCCAGGTCAAAGATCAAAACATTTCTCTCAGCACCAACCTGAAATAAGCAGCACAGTCTTCAGTTTTACTGAAAAAACTCAGCCTTGAGCTGGTCCAAAGAAACCAAAAAGGCATCCTATGCCACTTGGGATTCTCCCCACCCCCGCCTTACCTTTTTGTCTAAGCCATAAGCAATAGCAGCAGCCGTTGGTTCATTGATGATTCGGAGTACATTGAGACCTGCAATAGTACCAGCATCTTTTGTGGCCTGGCGCTGGGAGTCATTGAAGTAGGCTGGTACAGTGACCACAGCATTTGTAACAGTCTATAGGGAAAAAACAAACAAATGCAAGCTGTAAGCATGGGATCTGCAGTTCAACATGCAAGTGGTACAAGCCATGGCTTGTATAATCCTTTTCTTGACTAAGCCGAGAGCAGCTGTGCTCAAATCTCACCTTCCCAAGGTAGGCTTCTGCAATCTCCTTCATCTTAGTCAAAACCATGGATGAGATTTCTTCTGGGTAGAAGCTCTTGGTCTCGCCTTTATACTCCACCTGCACTTTTGGCCTGCCAGCATCATTCACCACAGTGAAAGGCCAATGCTTCATGTCAGACTGGACAACAGAATCATCAAACCTGCGACCAATCAGCCGCTTTGCATCTGAAAAAGTTGACTACAGTCACTCAAGGCTAAAGAAAGATTCCTATATATCAATCAATAAATACATAAAAGAATAGCTTCCAATGCATGTCAGTGGCACAAAACAACTCTTCATGGGAAGGAGAAGCAGACTTAAACACAGCCCAAACCCCCTTTTTTTTTTTTTTACACTACCAACAATTAGACAATTCAAGTCTGCAGCTTCAAACTTGAAATGCTAACCATAACTACCTCAGAGCTGGAAGGGTTAAACAACTGAAGCCCCAGGTAAGTGATGCCGTTTCAGCGTTAAGAAACATGTCTGCAGCCGAGCAATGACTGTGCAGGATGGACGCAGACCGGCTACTGTGAGCTCCCTGCCACCTAGTGGACAAGGGCTGGCACAGCACCGAGCCCAAAACCCACCGGCAGCAAAAACCAATTTACACCCAGTGTTTCCGCATATAGTGGGTTAATTCTTGGTCTCCTGTTCAGACCATGTTAAACACAAGACCAGAAAAAGCTGCACTTCTTAAGAAAGAAAGTTATGTAATTTTCTAGAAAAGTTACTTAAGCATGTCTTGATCTGGGAGTATTGCAGGCTTGAAGGAGAAATCTGTATCACACACAATTTGTTCTTCCTTCAACAGTTTTGGCTAGCAAGCAAAGCAGGAATAAGTGGCTTGAACTGGTCAGTCAGAAGGGAGGCAGGCCCCCCAGCTTCTCCCACATGGTAAACCCAATTCTGAATTGGTCATCCAGAACGCAGGACGACTGCCCTTAAAACACTGCGCCAGGTATGGGGATTAAATCAGAACTTACCAAAAACCGTGTTGGTGGGGTTCATGGCAACCTGGTTCTTTGCAGCATCACCGATCAACCTCTCCGTGTCCGTGAAGGCGACGTAGCTTGGCGTGGTCCTGTTACCCTGGTCGTTGGCGATGATTTCCACCTTGCCATGTTGGAAGACGCCAACGCAGGAGTAGGTGGTCCCGAGATCAATCCCAACAGCTGGTCCTTTTGACATTGTGCCTGAATGGTTGACCAAGACAGTTGCTCCTGAACATTTATGCTATAAAATGCTAGAACTGATCCCCACTCTTAATCTCATTTAATGCAGTCAGCAGCACTACTCAACCCGCTGCTACCTACTGAACTCCCTTCCCCCATTCCCGGGCAATACTGGGACACCGGCAAAGCCACCTCCTGCATTGGCAGGGTGCGACACTGGGCACCACGTGGCAGCTCTACCCCCCAGCATCCCAACCCCCACCAGCCAGCCAGACAGTCCAAGGTCGGACAAGCTTCCCCCTTTTCTCCCTGGTGCTCCACGTGTCCTGGCCCCCCTCCCCCCACCACGTGGGCACGGACTACATTTCCCAGCCTGCCCCGCGCCCCCACGTGGTGCCGGCGCCGAGTGGCGCGCGTTGACTCCCCTCCTTCCCCATCTCCATCTCCCGTTCTGTACAGCCCAATGGAGACCCAGCGGTAACACTCCAGCAGCCCCCGCTCCCCAGAGCCGGCAAGGCAGGTGGGTGGCAGAAGCCCCGTCCCCCACCCCGGATCCCCCCGCGCAGCCCCGCAGGGACCAGCCCCAAGGACACCCCTTCGCTGTGGCCCACAGCCTTCCCGACCCTCCGCCACCCCTCAGCGCAGTTACCTGGCAGTGCGAGCCTGTCCCGGCTGTATAACAGCACACTTCCAGCAAGAAACGCGGAATGACAGCCTTCCTCCCGCCCCACCGCCTTTATATACCCCCCTCAGAACCTTCCAGAACGGCCACGCCCTCGGCCCGCCAGCCGGCCAATGCGGCCGCGCCGCCCCGCGCCTGCAGCCAATAGCCGCCGCCGGAACGCCGCGCCCTCCGTGACGCAGCAGGAAGGGGGCGGGCCCGCCGGCCGGCGTTCTCGAACCTTCAGGCTCCTAGCCCCCGCGAGGGAAGTGAGGGGTGGAGCCAAGGCAGCGCGCGGGAACCAATCCGCTCTTCGGGCCCGCCTCCTCATTTCCATAGGGGGAATTCGGAAGCGGAGGGAGAGGCCGCACAGCGCCGGCCGGGCGGGGGAGGCGGAGCAACGAGTGCAGGAGTGGCCAATCGGAGCGGCGCGCTGCGACGCTATTTGCATAGGCGTTAGAATGGCGGGGGAGGGAAGGAGCGGGGTAGAAACAAAATGGCGGTGCCCCCTCCCCCCATGCTTCCTTGAGAGGTGGGTTCCCCTCCCCCCCCAACGGCAGCCTGTCAGCCCGGCACCTCCAGTGTGAGGGGACGGCGCCAGGCACTGCGGGGAGCGAGAGGGCGATGTTAAAATAAATAGTGTTGAATCTCGTGTCTGGTGGGGTTTCAAATGCACCAGGAACTGCTTCCTGCCACAGTGCCCCCCCCTCGTCCTCATCCACCCCCGAGATACACCTGCCCTGCGCGGCCCGGTGTCAGGGGCAGCTTGCCTGGGCCTCGGCGCATTCACGCTGTGTCACGGGCACATTCACGTGTCCGCACATTCGTGTTGTGTCATGGGCACGTTCATGTGTCCGCACATTCGTGTTGTGTCACGGGCATGTTCACGTGTCGGGCACATTTGCGTTGTAGGCACGTGTCATGGACACATCAGCGTGTCGCGGGCACGTTCATGTTGTGTCGCAGGCACGTTCACGTGTCGCGGGCACGTTCGCGGTGCGTCTTGGCCATGTTCACATCACGTCGCGGGCACGTTCACGTCGTGGAAACCTCCCCGACCAGCGCTGGCGGCCGGCCCCGTCCGCAACGGGAGCCTCCCGCCCGGGAGTCTCCAACCGCCGGGGCGCCGCGTTGAGGGGCTTCCGGGGAAAGCTGCCTCGTCTTTCCCCCTCCTCAGGCGTGGCAAGGATCTCTCAGGGCGACGCGCTCTCCCGCCGCAGGACGCCAGGCACCGCGGGCCTGCTCGCCGCCGAGCGTCGGAGAAGGGAGGGAGAACGGCCGGCATTGGGAAGCTTGATTTCAATTCCCGTTGGTCCAACACGAGATACTGCCCTAGCAAACCCTCGTGTCCGAATCCTCACGGCGACAGCATCGCTCTTACGCCGCTTCCCAAGTACTCGCTAGGACGGAGGCCGAGGGCAAGGGCGGCAGGGCCCGGGGGACGTGATGGCTGTTCCCAGCCCTGCCACTGAGCTACCAGATGACCCAGGGAAAGTCCCCGGGAATCTCTGGGACCTTCCCTGCTCTTGTAAAACAGAGATAATAACATTCACCTTCGTAAAGGGCTTTGACGTGTATAAATGGAAGGTGCTGTAATGAGACAGGATGACCCAAATTAACAACTCGCCTTGTCTGCTCTCTTGCCTAGTGGTGCCCAGGGCTGCAAGCTACAGAGGAAGCAGTAAAACCCGTGTCCGCTCCTGTGTGCGGCGTAGGACACATAACTGCATGGTGGATTGCACCCGTCCTGCAGCCGGCTCGGACACCTGGTCCATACCAGGTGACGAAAGGTGCACGCCTGCCTACCTCTAACGTGCCGTAGGACTGTCCACAACACGACGCATCACTGGCCCGTCTGCTCCAGCGTTGCGTCTCCAGCGCGGGTCCATGCTAGATGGCTGAAAGGAAAACATAACAACCTCTAGCGTAGTCCAACACGATGCCGCAGGGGAGAATGATAATTGCTTCCTACACCAGCTGGCGATCTCTCCATGCCCTAAAATGATTGACAGTGCTTGTAATTTTTATCCTAGCAACTACAGATGCTGTTCTTATTTATACTGCAGCATCTAATGCTTTTTAAAGACTCGCTAAGCTATTAGCTTTGCTAAATACATAATAATCTTGCCTAGCAATGTGCTTCCACCCTCAGCCTTCGTTTTAGCTTTTGGCAGCCGAAGATCTTTCACGGTGTCCCTAGCCCCTAATTCCATGCATCCGTTAGAGGAAGACTGATCCTGTTGCTTCAGGGTGATGCAGTGTTTTCTCCTTTGAGGAGAAGCTGGCCTCAGGGGCAGCTCATCAATCATACTCTCAAATCCTATATAAGCTCCTCTAGCTCATAACAGTGCCAGTGCATTGGACTAAACTAAAGCACAGCGGTGAATTTGTCTCCATACTACAGTACGTGTTTGAGTGGGACTGTGCACAGAGCTGCACCACCACCTGCCACTCACGCTTTGTGCTGTCAAATTGACTTCTGGCAGCAGAAGGGAAAGGAAATAGAATCTGTTTTAAAAATAGCAAATAGTGCATTTGTGGGAACCTGTATTTGTTAACTTACAACATGCTTCCCTAGGCACTCCAGATTTAAGGTGAGCAGATGCAAACCCCGCGGTAGGTCCTACTGCTTTAGGTTGCACGTTGGGGCAGATGTCATAAGCTACCTAAGGGCAGGCCTGCTCACAGTTTCTGGTAACAATCCACATATTGAAAGCACTGGGAGTCTGGCGGAGTACGGACTGGGCAGAAAATAGCAGACCGAAACCTGGTATATCTTTGTATAGTTATACTAGGCCCCAGAAAGGTTGAAAGAAACTCCCCACTCCTGCACATGGGTGATAATACTGTCAGAGGTGAGGGTGGGGTGTTCATATTAGCACTGCTATCTCCCTTTTCCAATAGCTGTCTGAAAGGGCCAGGATCCAGGGCTCATTTGCTACTTCCACAGCGCTGATGGGTGGCAGCGCTCCACCCTTTCCAGCTGCATACTTGAGCTCCACCCTTTCCAGCTGCTTGAGCCCTGAATTGCCCTCAGTCCTGCAGCTGCCCACCCCACCATGCAATGCGAGACTGTATCCTGCACAAGGACCAGGGGATTTGGTCTACGGCATTGTTTTGTAAGGGTTTGCAGGTTTTGGGAAGCTTGGCAATGAGTCTTTGTTGTGCTTTAGTTTGTCATTAGCAGAATTTCTGTAAAACCTAAAAACAAGAGCTACCAGCATACTCAAATTAAAGGAATAGTGGCTGTCAGATGATTCACTGTATTTTGTACAGCTGACTAATGGTTGTTCAAGGCAACCTAAAGAAACATGAGTCAGTGCAGGGAGGAGTACTGAACTGCATAAGGCCAGAAGGTAAGGGCAGTAACCTTTGATAAAGGCAGCCAATTCACAGGAATTCAGAGAAACTGGAGTTCAGTAGTCATAAAAATGAATATTTCCATTGCAGTCAGTCTTTGCACAGCCATGATGTGTTGTTTTGTTTTTACAAACAAACTTAGTCCCTACTTCCGGGCCTAGTGAACTCAGCCTTTCAGAACTAAAAGCAAACTTGGGGAAGGACTAGGGAAATTAAAAAGAATATTTCTCCCTAATGGTTTGTATTCCATCAGCTTCTGCCTGTCCAATGAGATCTGGTCCCCACTGAGCAAGGCACCATACAAACACATAGGGAAAGGCAGTCCTTGCCTGGAAAAAGATCCCAGTCTAACAAGAAAGCATGTACATTTACATAATTTTCTTTCTATTCCTCAATTAAAAATTTGGTGATTCCTCATATTTTATGAGAAACCTTTTGTGTAGTTGCCTTGCTTTATGTTAAAACTCCTTTGGCCTACTTTGTATGCTAGGAAATAATCTGCATAGAGGAAATAAATTAAAAATAAATGTGCCAACATAGCAAAGGAGAGGCCCAGAACCAAGGCAGGGAGAGCCTTTCTTTCTGAGGGCAGAGTCAGTTCTTTCCTGTACTGGTGAGTAAAGTTGACACCTATCAAACAACTGGTTTGGCATTGTATTTTGCTTCCAATTGTGTAACTGTACTGCAAGTTGTCCTCAGTGACCTGCAAAATAAATAAATAAATAGATAAAAGAGCTGATACCCATTGCAACTGGAAATGTTTGCATAAAACATCCAGGGAAAAAAGAAAAGCCTGAACCTCTGTAATAGTCATCAGGTTAGTTTTTAACAGGTTTAATGTCATCTTGCAAACCTTTTAGTTTATATATTTATAAACTCAGGTGTAAGGTTGAACCCGGTTCTTTTTATTGTGAGAACTGCATTTGTGCTCTATACCCAATATCTACCTTAACCCAAACCTGCAAGTGAAAGGCTGCATTGCTCAAGTCCCCAGAAAAACTCCTATTGGTTTCCATGAGGCCAGGAGTTTATTTCTTATTTACAGACAATATTTGGTCTTGCATCTAATTTAGACTGAAAGGCCTTTGGGAGAGGGAGATTGTAGCTTCCCTCGGGTTTTAAAACACTGTAAACACAGAATACTTATTAGTTTGCAGACAATATTTTTCTGATCTACAGCTTTTCACTTGGAACTGTGCCTCACTGTGTACAGTACAAAAAAAATCTTAGCAAACAGAACATTATTACAAGTTTAGCTGAACTGCAGTCTGTCTTCCTGCAGCATCTTTATTTAAAAAAATCAACACAAAACAAAACAAAACAAAAATACCCCCATCCCACTACATTGTCGATTCAAAGGAATCTATAATAAATATGGTTTCCTCTGTGTTGCTCAGACACAATACAAGTACACCAATTATAGCAGACAGAAGATAGAAGAGAAAAGTAAACTCAGTTTAACCACTGAATCAAGAAAGCTACATAAGGGTGTGTGTAATTACACTAGAGTAATAACTGGTATACAGCATAACAGTAAATGCTTCAAATACAATATTTTACAAAAGAGTTTGGTTTGCCATAACTTATTTCCCTCCTAAAACTCTTGATTGTTCCAAGTTGAGCTCAGAAAACATCCCTTTGAAAATGAAATAAGTCACCCCTGAAATAATCACTTCCCTGTGTTCCCTTTGAATAGTCAGCTCTTCCCTTTTTTGGCTTCATTTTAAATGAAGTTCATTGCTGACTTCATTTTAAACCTGTAAGATCATTGGTACCTGGTTGGAACAGCAGCACTGTAGCCTTCTGCTGGTTTCAATTACATAATGGCGAGTTTGGCCGGCAGATCTAGAGTATCAAGTAAAGGCTCAAAAAGAATGTACAGTATCTTGTCTCTAGACCTCGGCCGACTCAACTATGAATCCTTTACCTCCGTTCTCTGGTAGTAGGCCACTGGTTGCACATATATGAAGCTCTCTACTGAGCAGTCTGATCCAGTATTTACTTGAAATAAAGGATCTCAGAAATGTTAGAGAATGTGTTGGAGGTACTCTGGGTAAGACGGTAGTCTCCTAACACCATGCAAACACCTGCTTGGTAAAATTCACCCTTGTGCAGAAGGCGAGCATAAAAACCGTGCACTGCATGAGATGCTCTGCTTACGCCCTGGGTCCTGAGGGCTTGCGGCACCTAAGTGGTGCTTTGAAAGGTCCTCTATGCGGGGTGGGGAACCACAAATACTTATCGGCTACTTTTTCCAAAGTAGCTGATGACAATGACTACGCTCACCAGTTTATGCAGGGGTAGCTCTATCTTGTGACCTTGTGGTCAAAACAATGGCACAAGATCAAAAGAAAAACAGAAACAATGACCAACCCTTGCCTCTCAACACTATACACTGTATCAGGGAAGCAGAAGTTTGACAAAAAGTATTGCAATCCGAGCTTTTCTCAATAGACTTCTATGATTAAATCTGGAACTCCCTTATGTAACAGTCGTGGTTTGTTGCCATACTGATGGTGGAAACTTTGTATTTGGCATAAGGGAAGTAAGCATTTTTGCATGCGAGGATGAAGGGAGTAAACTATTAGAAAGGAGAAGGTTCTCAAAGAATACAGGCCAGGTATAATTCCTCCCGGACACTCTCACGTGTCTTTGAAACAGCATTGCCTGATGAAAGTAAAATCAGAGTCTTGCATCTGATCAAGGCTTCGTACTTCTGGGAAATCACAAGCAATAGCAATTCTTTTCTAACGTTTCCATCAAAGAACCTGAAATACCTGGCCTCCATTACGAAAAAGGGTAAGCATAATCCCTCGAGTGAAAGTAAGTTACAGATTCATACTTGTTCAGTTCTCTGCACAGTACCCGGATGTCTCCAATATGGACTTTTTCCATGGAACAGAGACAACTCTCCCCTTCTCAGGTGAGGGAAAGAACAGAAACCAGTTACAATATTTCAGTCCTGAATATAGGAGTACAAATTGTAGGACCTTTCATACCAGCTCAGAGCAGTGGCCCATCTAGTATCAAATCTGGTGTCTAATAGCAGCCAAGATCAAGCACTTCAAAAGGAAAGTGCAAAGAACACCACGCTGCACAATTATGGAATAATCTGCTTGTGGGAGTTTCTCTCTAGCCCCCATCACATACTACTTGGTTGAAACAGGCAGCTTTATATCCATTAGACAGGTTTAACGTACCTAATGTCATCACCGATAACATTTCTATGCTTCTTGTAATGTCTAATCCTTTTTGGAGCCCCACCAAGTCCTTAGCTTCTGGAACGGTGTGTGACAACACCTTCCACCATGAGACGTGCACAAAAGATTGTTCTCCTCTTAGTTTTAAATTTGTTGTGCACTTCCCTCACACAAGTCTCTATTAATACATCTCAGCCTTCTATTCTGACAGGAAAAAGGCAATCCAAGCACCTTGTTCTTTCAGCCCTAAGACTCTAGAAAAGGTTTCATCAATACTGCTCACCCCGGCAGTGGTGCATTATCACCCCTGGGACCCTCCCACACCATCAGATCCATAGTCTGACTGCTCCAGGGGCCTCCTTTATTTGGGATTCAGGGCCTGATTCTGATCCTGATCTAACGTAAACTAGTTGTGTACCGACGTAGTTCCACAGAAATCAGTGTATCAACTCTTCAGAGTATGCTGGTGCTAATAAGATCAGAATCTGTTACTTTAACACAATCATAACTCTATTAATTCAGTGCTAAGCTTCCTCTCGCAATTAATGCATTCCTCTCGCCAAATAAAGAGGGACCTTTCTTCAGTACAAAGGCTAGTCCAGACTTTTACATTAAAGCTGATTCTTAATTACAGTTCGAGTTGTCACTTTCCCTTTTGTTCACATCCCAGCTTCCTATAACATTTCACCAGGGCAAATGCAAAAAATCTGAAGCAGTTGCTAAATTCCCTTTGAAGCTGATCTGAGGACCATTCTCAGTGAAGACTATGAGACGGTGCCTCAGATGACAAGGCAATGGCTCATTCACAGGCTTTAAAAAAATCTGTACAAATGACCTCTCCACCCCACACCCCATGAAAGGCCCCTAGCCTATAACATGGTTTCTTTCTCTATTGATCCCTTTTTTTTTTAAAAAAAGGTGAGGTTTGGTTCCAGGCCCCAAAACATTACACTTCCAGATTTTTCAGCTGTATTTTTAGGGACTGGACACTCCCTTTTTTAAAGAGTTAATTTCAAAAAGAAAATCCCTTTCTCTCAACTTCGGTTCCTTTTTTAAAAAACTGTATCGGAAACTCAGTGCAGGAATATGTAGACAGTCAAAGGTGAGAACTTCCTGGCGTGAGCGATTAAAAATAAGCTGACCTGCAAGATAACAAGCTAATCTAACACTTCGTATAGGACGTGTGATGTGTACAGTAGTTCTGGATGGCAGGAGTCTCAGGACAGCTGGCAAGCAGTCAGACAGTCTGGAAGGCCCGGCTTTGAGCAGGCACCGTGATGGGGATGGCTCCTGTTTTCTTCAGGCTTGCGTGATCGACTTTCTTTGGATCTATTTCCTTTCCTTCAGCATCCACCTGGTCGTACCGCGGAGGAGCTATCTGGGGGGTGGCCTCCGTTGACAAAGTCCGTTGGCTACGAGAGGCACTGTTGGCTGTTGATCTTGTCGAGGAAGAGCCTGAACGTGAGCTTCTGGAGCCAGAAGAAGAGGAGCCTGGTTTGACTAGACGGGCTTTTGGGGCCTCCGCATCTTCTCTGCAATCAAGCAAGGGATGTTGGGATTAAAACAGCAAAACTGGAATGGAAACACCCACAGATTATACCCAATTGAGTTGCCACTAGGAACAACACATGTTCATTAAGGTTCTCAATTATTTATAAGACAGACAAGTAGGTCTAGTGGTCTGAGCACAGTACCAGGACTCCTGGTTTCAGTTCTACTTGGCACCTCACTTCCCGTGTGTCCTTGCAGCAAGTACCTTAAATTCTCCAACCTTCATCTAAACTTTCTGTAAAACAGCTTTAACAACACATTTCTCTCATGGCTTTATTTTAATCAGAATAGGGCTTTGACATCTGTGGGAGGCATGCAGAGCACAAGTGCAAAGGAGTTCAGATATTAGCAGTCTTATTCTATATTTCCAACTCATAATGCATGAGTACTTGTTCGCTGGAGCAGAAACCAGTGGGATCAGTTAAGCAGTAAAATGCCACTAGTATAAGCAGGCAGTATCAGGCACAAAAAAGGAAGGAGAAGAGGCAGAGTGAGGAGAAATGGCTGAACAGACCATGTAGGAAGCCGAGACGGAAACAAAAAGAGGAAGAGAAATGGGTAGCGAGAGACTGAAGCTGAGAAAGCAGGTGAGACACAGGCAGGGAACCTCTGTCAGCAGGCAAGGGCTTAGCAAAGCAAACAGCTTATTTCCAGCACACAAGGCACTTAAATAGTTATCCTGACCCATAACTGGGCAGGGAACCACTGCTAAATGGATTAGAAAGACTCCTGCTTAAAGGTGAGAGGATGTCAGGCGAGGCCAGGCAGTCGTCCTTAAACAGAATTAAGGCCAAAAGAAAGCAAAAGGTTCTCTCCAAGGGCATGGCTTGCTGAAATATGTTCCCAGAGATTTCCTCTTCCTTATGGAGGACTCATGCTACATCTGGGAAAGACCTGTTGGGCTGGGTAGGCAGGCTGACGACGGGCTTCCTTCATATTCATGGAACAAGTGAGTTCAAATAATGTGTCAGCATTGTTGCTACACCCGCCCAGGGCCAGAGATTCACTCCCCATTCTCATGCCAAAATAGTTCTCTCGCCCTGAAATGAATTCACAAGTGCAGTTGTTAAATGCAGCCAGAAAGATTGCAAGAACATGCCTGTTCCTCTGTACCCCAGACAGGAATCAAAACTGAGAATGAATCAGTAAAGTATTTCAGAACCCCAGGGGCATTTCCCTGAATTCTGTTCAGTAAAGGAGAGATAAATAAAGGCTCAAGAGCGATGGAAATGGTGTGGGTCTGTATGCGTGTACATGTGTATGTACACACATATGCATGTTTGGGGGGGGGAAGAGAGAGAGAGAGAGACCAGATTTTAATTAAAGTCTATTTAATGTCTTTGCGAATATTGTATACTATGCTTATATTTGGAATATATTATTTTATCTCTCTTATTTTCCCTGCAGTAACATCCTTGTTATCAAGAATCTCACTAATGACATGTCGCTCTGGGAGCCTTACAGTCTTTTTTATCACAGGATCTACAAAGAGGGAGTTGGTTGTTCCTTGATAGACAGCAGAAATTACATCAGCTTGGATATTGCTCAGTATGCGTGAGCCTGAAGAGGGAGAGGCTAATGAGAGGGAGTTACCTGATTTCATTTGGGGCGTCTTCTTCTTCATAGCTCTTCTTTTCCTTCCTCTTCATAGTCAGCCGCACACTCAGCAGGATCAGGCACAATCCCACCAGCCCCCCAGTCACTGCTCCAGCAACCATCCCGATATTTTGTGCATCTGTTATACCAGAAAGTAAATTCATGCAGATTGGTAGATTGTCTCTGGAGTCATATAGTCAAGACATTCATTATTGGCAATGGGATTTCATGGGAGTAAGTTAAAACACAGTTTATTTAATCAATTTATTCCGGCCTTGTCTGCAGTCAGAGGTAGCACAGGGATACACTTAAACTGATTTTTAAACCTCGCACACCACGGTTGCTGCCATACTGGGGAGGGCATGCGATTCCAACAGCACCGAACGAAAACCGGGGTGCCCATGATTCAGGCCAACATTTAAACAGGGAGAGGACCCCTGATCAGCATGACCCCAGAGCAGAAGGGGACGTGTGGGTAAACAGACAGGCCAATCCTTTGCAAAGCAAAGCAGCGTGAGGAGTGTTAGAGGCAAACAATTTCATTTTTATGGACGGGTATGTCCATATGGCCAAAATGAACTCCGTCCAATTGCACAGTGGATTATTTTATTCAGAAAAAAGAACTAGATTTAAAACAAAATAAAACCTGTATGGACAGAAGGCGTTTTCATAAAAAAAGTTAATGTGAGAACACCTCCCTTTCTAGATTAGCTTCAATGGAGCCAATGCAAACCCCAATTTCTTTCAATGTAGGGGTGACTTATTTTGGCTTTGCTGAAACTTGTGTCTTTAGGGCTTATCTGCACACAGAGATGTGCCGGCTTAGTGGGATTTTAAAATAACTGAGTTAAAATACCGCAAAACTGGTGCTGTGTGACTCTTTTCAGTTCAGCCCATCTGCTTCAGGTTAGCTTAAGTCAGTTATGATGGATTTAAATTAAACCGCTACTCGTCAACCCAACTAAGTGTCTACAATTGAGCTACTAATCAATTCAAGGTGCAGGCACGCACCCCACCCCCCTCTTGATGATGTAGTGGCCAGGAGTGATATTCAGAGCTCTGGTCTTTATGCAGAAGTCATCAAATATGTATTTAAAGGAAAGGAAGCAAATGTCACTTTCAATCAGCATATTTTAAGTTTCAGAGTAAGTCTTTGCAGGCAGTTTTTTGACAGATTCTTATCTTAATTGGGATAGATGCTTCATTTGGAATCAGGAACATAGACAGTCTGCAGAAATGTTATAGTTAACAGGAACCTACCGCACAGTTGTTAACACTATAAATGCAGCCACCAGAGAAGCTGCAAGGTTCACAATCCAGTTTTATTCCCAGTGCCTTGTCAGGCAGTTGTGCACAGAGGCAGAGCCTCTAAGGACCCAGAGTGCTTAAACCATGTTTATTCTACCCCAGGTTATATCAGTGAATTTTATACAAACTTATAAAGTGAATTAGAGAGCAACAAGGAGGTGCTGCAGATTATGCAAGTGCTACAGTTAACTCAAAGGTGCAGTGAGTCTTGAACAGGCATGGGGTATCTATCTATCAGCAGAAGAGGAACTGCTGGGAAATCCTGCCATGACTGCAGTGTTTGCTGCCCTCTGATACTCACACCGCACTTTCACCTGCACAGTGCAGCTTTCCTGTCCAGCCTCATTGTAGGCAGTGCATTGGTAGGACCCCGCAACCATCTGGGTGAGATTCTTCAGCAGGACTTGCCCAGGGTTAGAAATATCTGAAACAGGAAAAAAAAGAAACTATTAAGCAATAAGAAAAGTAATCAACAAGAAAAATAGGCAGGAAGTCTGGCCCAACAGACAAGATACTGTACTGGCACAGAAGACAGCAGTTCGTTTATTTTTAGCTCTGCCACTGACTTGCGCTGTGTCCTTAAGTCCCTTCTCACTGCCTCTCTTTCCTCTCTGACTTTCTGTCTCTCTTGTTCATTTAACTCACAAGCTCTTTGGTGCAGAGAGCTCTTTTTATCTCATGTGCAAGCTCTTTTACCGCATGTTTGCACAACACCTGCCACACTAAGTTGCAGTATTGGAAACGGGGTTAGTTGCAATGGTAAAAGAAATAACTGCTTACTTACAGACGGCAAATAAGTTGTGCTCCTCCTACCACCTTTTAAGCAAAAGTCATTTTAAAATGAATGAACAATCAGCATGGGTCATTCAAGCAGTACAATCAAACACTTAGATTATAAGATTCTCGAGCAGGGGCAGTCTTTTTCTTCTAGGGATATACAGCACCTAGCACATGTCCAAAAGGAGTTCTGTTTTTTGCCTGGTGGCAGATCTGAGCATGGGGGAAAAACAGAAGTTAAACCCCACTTTTTTGGGGGCTGCCCCTCGCTCTGCCCCCGGCCCTGCCACTGCCACTTTTTTAGGTTCCGCACTTCTGACCACATCCAAAAAAACCCACACCCCACTTTTTGTGTGGGGATGGTTTTTTTGTTTGCTGTAGCACAGTGAGAATTAAGAGGAAGAATGGCATGACTTACTGACTCGTGACGTGGGTGGGAGGTGTCCAACTTTTCCTTCCTCATCAGTTATACGCTGCCATTGGTATGTGATAGGAGCTGTGCCAGAGGCTGAATTGCACTGCAAGGAGACTTCCTTTCCTTCAGATAAATCACCTTCTATCCAGCATTTGGGCTTGGCGGGTTTCTCTGAAAGAGAAGGGGTTGTGGAGCAATAGTCAACTTTTGAAATCAATGCAACTCTTGCCACTCATTTTGGCGGGGCCAGGATTTCACCTTAGGGAGCAAAGCAGGAACCCCCCCCGCCACAATGACTGTATTCAAAAAGAACCACTAAAGGTTGCTCTTGGATAGGGTTACCATACATTTGGGGCCAGTGCCCGTGATCGCAGGGCTGGGCCAGCCGGGAGATGCTGCCTGGGGGTGGCCAGGCCACCTGGCATGACACTGGAGCCCCAGCCCAGGGCAGGGGGTGCCACAGGCCTCCCCTCTTCCCTCCCATCCATGCCAGGACCAGACTCACTTTGTTGTCACCTGCATGAACTGCAGTCACTGTGCTCTGGCCCGGCTGGGGGGAGCCAGGGCAGCAGCAGGGCCAGGGGGCAGCAGGTCAGGAGAAGCAGCAGCAGGGACGGGGGCTGCGGCTTGGGAGTGAGGGGCACCAGCATGGCTTTGAAACTTGGGGGACTGTGGATTGGAAGCGAGGGGCACTACAGGGCCAGGGGGCTGTGGGTCGGGAGTGAGGGGCAGCAGCAGGGACAGAGGTCTGCTGGTCAGGGGTGAGGTGTCCCCTCAACAGGTGTCCTCTTTTTTAGAACTAGAAGTATTCCCGTAACGCTACTCTTGGAAATGCAGCTGACCCTGCTAGCAGGCTACAGATTTTCTTTGGCTCCTCATAACCAGGGAGCAAGAGGACATTATTGCCAGCACTTTCTAAGAGCTGCTTTTCCCATTGAGCCATCTTGGGTGTGTCAGTGAAGCCTGCTGCTACCTGATAGTCATTATTTCGGGGCCCTTGCAGCAATGACTCCTCCTGCAGTCTAAGGTGAGGAAACAAAACTAACTTGATGCACCAGTACAATTCTCCCATCAGGATTTATACCAGGGTAAGGGAGGCCAAAGCATCAGCTTTGGGATGCAGGTACCATCTACAACCCCCATGAATGACTCAGGAAAATTTGGGATGTGGGATTCATCTCTGTCATTACTTAAGGGTCACCCTTGTATTGCCAAACCTTTTTCATCACAGTTCCCCTTCATTCAGCATGTGCTGTGACCTGCTTCCCCTTTCCTTCCCCTTTCTTCTTCCTCATCCTCCCGTCAGTGTACCACATCCCCTGGATTGCCTACTTACTAAAAATACTCAAAAACAACCCTTTCAACCAAGGAGGCAAAATGCCAACCCCAGCATCTTGCTTTGGTCAGACCTGGAGCCAGTTCCTGGTGCTGAGATTTGGATCCAGAGGCCTCTGATGACATCATTACGAGGTCATTGCCCACACAGCTACAATGACATTCCAGTTTTTATGATGAGATCAGAGAGATGCTCTGGAAAGGAAGTTTGCTATCATTCTGCAGGAGGTTACATTGACCTACAAAGAGTACTTTCAGCTCCTCTCTGTGGCTGTCCTTCGCCAGCAAAATGCAAAGGCAAATGTAAGGCTTGAGCATGAAACTTGATCGTGAGATACTGGGAGACAGCCCAGGTGTATCTTTTCCATGCTGAAATAAATCTGCTTGAAGGAACTGAATCTAATGTGGGGTTTTTTTAGACACCAACAAAACGACCTTACCTAGAACCTTCAGCGTGATGTGAGTCCATTCATACTGCCCGGCGTTTTTAACTTTACACGTGTACTGTCCCGCATCGCTGGGCTGCAGAAATATGATCTGTAGGGAGGCGTCTCCAGCTAGGAAATTAGAGTTGAAGGAAAAGCGACCCTTCTGCTCAACGTTAAAGTCATTATAAACCTTGTCTCCAGAGTAAGTAATCACCTGATGAGCAAAGAGAGACCCTGATCAGCCGATTGCCACACGACTTTATCATACTGATCAACTGCATGAAAGAACTGAACTGCCAGAGCCTCACGCATGAAACCAGATGAGCTTGCTTTGGATAATTGCTTTGGCTGTTACACGGACATTAGGAATGATGCAACAGTTAAGGTTGCACTGGGCTTTCATCCTTTAGCAGGAATTTAATTCCTGTAATTACCCTGTCACATTTCACTTTAGAAAGCCACAGTGGACACACTTAGGTCTTGTCTAATTTGGGTATTCATAGGGTTTATACAGGAGCAGTGTCAGGTACAGTGTGGTTGTTTTCCCCATGCACTGGTGCAAACAGCACTGCACTTCCACCCACCCACCTTAGGTACTTATATGGCCCCGTACCTTTTAAAGGCGTTTATCCTCAGAATACACTTGTGAAGCAGGATCATCCTATTATACTGACTTTGTGGATGAAGAGCGGAGACAATGGACATAAGTGACTTGCCCAAGGTTACGCAGGAGACTAAACCCAGGTTTTTCAAATCCCAGCCTGGCACCAGAAACCCAAATGTAGACAAGGCCTTGAGCCTCGTTATTTTTTTACAGTGGCCTCTGATTTTGAGACCCAAGGAAGGGTATTTGGTACCCCAAAGTCTATCCCAACAATGCAGTTTGTCCAATAAAAGATATCGCCTACAAAAACCCTTGCCTGATTTGGTGCATCTCAGTGCTTGGCTGCCCTGCTTGTGTCATCATAGACTTTATTTTCAGGGGTGCTGAGCTCCCATTGACTTCAGTCACAGTGCTGGGTGCTCCTAAAATTCAGATGCCAAGCATCTCGAGGTGGACACCCAGACTCAGAGACCGTTTCTGAAAATCTGACTGGGAGATTTCCAGTAGCCCTTGGCTGTTTTGAAGCTTGGTTGTTTGACCTGAAAGTAAATGCAAGTGTTCGTATTTCCTTAGCTGTCAATTACCTTCATTTTTAGGGCTGGTGTTTGGAAACGCAAGCGAGGAATCTTAATTATAATAAGTATATCTGTATCTTACATATCATGGTTCATCAGTATCAAGGAGGTCAGCAGCAATAATCTCATTTTACAGAGTGGGAAACTGAGGCACAAACAAGTGAAGCAATTTGCTTAAGGTCTCTCCGAAAGCCGTGGCGGCGTTGGGAACAGAGTCCCGGTCTCCTGAATCCCAGTCCACTGCACCATCCGCCAGGTTTCACTGCCTACTTTTTTGGGGGGGTGGGAGGGGGAGTGTTAAACCAGATAAATCTCCTACATGAATCCATTTCCTTTCCATCCCAAAGGGCGCTAGAGTACTTTAGAGTGGGCCAAAGTCTCGTCCCTCTGAAGAGGACAGTACTGAGCCTTAAATACAATAGCTGCCTTGCCCACCAGGGAGATGAGAAGGGCGTATCACTGCTGAGCACAGGGAAAAGTAGTGTATTCAGTTGAAACTTCAGGGACTGAAATCTTTCCTGGAAACTGAGCTTAACTTCCTCATTCTTACAAAACGCTCCCTGTAATCTTTAAATAACCACAAGTGGTTACGACCTCCTAGTTATGTCTCAGCAGAAAGAGGCAGTTCTGGTTTGATTCGAGTATCGCCTCTTGCCTGCTCCTTGGGCTGACTCAGAAGGATGCAGGGCAGCCTGAATTCAGTAAGCCCTTGAGAAGTCTGGCTCCTTTGCAGGAGGTGTTTTCGGTGTCTCCCCGAATCAGGCCCTTTTTGAGAAATCTCATGACTTGCCTCCTCATATAAACCGGTTTTGGCTTCTTGACTATTTTGTGGCCGGTTTGTGCAATGGAACTTTTTTTTTTTGGTGCCTGTGGAAATCTGGAGCAATTTTTTCTTCAACAGATGGATCAGATTAACTCCTGGCACCTTTCTTCATCATTTCTCTTCTGCCATTGTGTGCACAACGGATGTGGGTGATGTTGAACAAGCGCCATGGCTGTGCAGAACAGCATTTATTCAGTGCGAGTCATTCGAAATGAAGTGAATGTTGATTTTTTGACTTTGAGGCAAATGCTGAAAACGGGCTCGTGTACTAAGTGCGTCTCTTGTACCAACCGGAAAAAAAGGCGTAAATTTCTAAAAATCTGGATTTATCTTTTTTTCTCTGCTAAAGGATATAAGCTGGGGCCTGAGCTTTGGTGGGAGCTGCTAGGCGCAGCTGAGATTATAAACTCCTGGCGACCTGGAGTACTTTTGTGCTGCGTTTGTGCAGCACCTTTCACAGCGGTGCCCTGGGCGCTACAACAGAACAAATTCAGAGTCACAGGAGTTACTGTAACACAAGCTGGTAATAATAATTGTATTTTTTCATCGATGCTTATCTCACAAAGAAGAAGAGGTTGATCCAGCTTCGGCTGAGCTACAGAACGCTGCAGCATCTTACAGGCCTACCGAGGCATTACAAGTCCTTTGAGGAATAATAATGACACCCTTGGATGAGGCTGTAACTCAGCTAGAAGGCTGCATCTTTTACCAATTTACTAGTGCTTTTCCTCATGGAGAAGCAAGAACCTATGCTGCTCTGTGTAACTTATTATCATAGAAAACAGTCTGTTACACAGCCTGGAACAGGTACATATACTCCAACTAGGGGAAGGGAGCTGGCTTTTAGTCCGTATGTGCTGCCTTTTGAATTTCAGGCAAGGAGACCTTCAAAGACATTCAGACATTTCCTCCTTTTTAGAGGCCTCAAAACTTCCTCACTCCCCGGGGGGATTTCCAGGAGAGGCAGGAAGGTACAAAGTTCAAAAGGGCCTATTTCAATAGCAAACATGGCAAGGGACACATGAAAACCAGTCACTTAACTCCCATTCCCTCCTTGATGGTGCAGCATTGCTGGGGTCTTGAAAACTACCTTATGGGGCGGTTCAGAGCCACACCTCGGTCCTGAACGCCGCGTTTAATTTTGCACAACTGCTCTGACAATGCAGGCCCACCCTTAGCTTGAAGTGTTTAAAACAAAGTCGGCTGAGTGCCATCAGCGCAGCCTCCAGTTTAGATGCACCTCTCTCTGTTCACCTGCATTCGTGATGGATAAACCAGCGCTGCTCTTTAAAACAGAAGTTCTTCTGTGCCTTTGAAACCCTGTTTCGAGTCTCTGCACACACGCAGGCTAGTACTGATACCAACCGATGGGAGTAACCGTGGGGTTTTCTTTCGGTGGACCCCAGCCGTGGCTAGATGGGTGCTTACCACTTTCTGGTCCACTTCAGAAACTTGTAGTAGCCACTCGATATCCAGACTTTTTGGCTCCAGGAGGCCCAGACGGTGGTGGCAGGGCAGAGTAACGTTTTCTTCAGCCACCCTCTTAAATTCTGTCTGAGCCTCAGACACCCAAATGTAGCAGAAAGCTGAAGGACAGAAATCAACAGTCAATGACCAAGATTAACAATACATCTCCAAACCGATAGGTTCACGTGGGTCAGAGGTCACCCGCGTGCTCCTCACTTGCATCAAGGAACATGCAGTAGCTTTGCTAGTGAACCCACCGCAGTGGGTTAAAAAGGGCACGTCGAAATACCGGGTTGGAGTCACCCCGTGTTTCAGCCTGAAGAACAGAAGGCTTTCGTCTCCAGATTTCTCAATATTAGATTCGAAGGAAGCTTTGATTAAAAAATTAATACCCAAGTCAAAATAGTCTCACCACCCTGAATGCTCTGCCTCAACATGCAGAGTCTTATATGCACCTGCTATCTACAAAGCACTTATTCATTTGCCAGACTTTTATCAGCCAAACTGGTCACCAAAGCACGACATTAGGAGATTACCCAATTCTAAGGAATTAGGAGATTAGGAAATGAATTAGGAGATTACCTAATTCTAAGGAACGGGCTCAGTCTGCAGCTCTGGAAATAGAGAGTCAGGTCGGGACATAGAAGTCCAGCCTTACGCATGGGAGGCACAGCACAACACAGCAACACGATTAGTGAATCGGTCCCGAATCCTAGTTCTCATGAATTATAGGTTGGCATAAAAAGAGTTTGCCGTAAAAATATGCCACCTTGAACCACTAGAGGGAATCAGATCCTTAGCTATATTTCGGATCAAGTAAAAGGAAGGCACGAGAACAGCCCTGGGAGAGCGTACGCAAAGCATTATGTTTCGAAAGTCCGTTGTTAATAGCACAACTCCCTGCGTCATCATGAAACTCAGCTGCTTTAGGGTTACCTTGCGAACATGAAAGCCCGCCCTGTTCCAGTGAAATGTTGCGTGCGTGTGTGGGCTCTTTTCCCCGCACTGAGTCACGTTGAAGGTTGGCACTGAAACTACATCACCCGGACTTGATCGGAAACGGATCGCTAGATGCTGCTTTGGATTTTGATTCGGACTGCCCCAAATTCAGAGGCCCTGGGAGAATGCTTGGCTGTCTTTAGCTCTGACAATGAGATTAGTCAGAAATGCCATTTCCCCCCCTCTTTTTTCACATGAAGCTTTGGGGTCTGTTTGAACATAATTTTCAAATCAAAAATTGGGAACACTACACTGCTTGTGGATTAGCCAGCCGCTTCCAGAGATCTTTGTTAAAAGCAAAGGATGACAGAAAGATATAGAGCACATGGAGGGATCTTACATTTTCTGAAGGCAAAAACTCCAGCTGGATTTTACCTTAGTAATGCACTTTGCTTTTAGGGGTCGGTCACATCACCGCGACTTACCCATGCGTTTAAAAGGCACGTTAAGCAGTCAGACACGTACGCAGTGGTGCCACTCAATAATTACATGAATCGGGTTCCCCAAAAGTCATGGTATGCAAAAAGAAACTTAATAACTTGCTGAATCCCTTCAATGAACTAAATTAAAAAATATGCATATCCTGTAAAAGCTCTGCCCCGTGGGTGAAATCGTAATTTTTATGCCTAGTTACTCAGTCACGGGCTCACCCACCTTTGCTGCCATAAACTTGAAAATTGGGTGGAGTCTTACTATAATTTTGCCTCCCACCTGCTGCTCCCTGCAAGCGCTAACAAGCCGTGTATCATTCATGCTGGCTAGTTTCTTTAAAGGGAAACTGATTTTCCATTTATAGCAGAATTCGCTGGTGTCAAAGCTTCTAGTGACTACAACAAGGTCACTTTTTTTCCAGCTGCCAAGTGCAATTATTTATCCCTTCTAATTATTAATGCCTCCTTTCTGCTGTGGCCCCAGTTGCTGGGGGGCTCCTTTAATGACGGCACTAACACTCACTAGGTGACTAAACAATTAGCTTAATTGATCTGCCACTACAATAATTGTTCACACAGCACTGACTAAATTCCCAAAGTCCTTTGCCAGCAAAGTACAACTTTGTGTATAGTCAAGTTTGCATTCTCTAGCATTACAGCACCCGGTTTTCGATGCTTTCCAAGTCCTGGGCAGGAATATAGAAGGGAGATCCTTAGCTTTCCACATTTTCCAGGTGCATGAGCACTTCTTTCCTTCCTATTTGGTTCGGGTTGGGAGAGAGAACATGGGAGTTGTCTGCCAGGATGTGGAGCTCCCAGTTGGTGATGGGATGCATTCAGAAGATACAAAGGGCAGATGTTTCAAGACAGGCCCTTGATTTTGGAGGCCTTTACCTCTTGCGTGTCTGATCCGAGATACACTGGAACTGATGCATTTTTATCCTGCACCTTGTCCGACTGATTGCAAAGGAGCGGCAAAATCCTGCCAATCTGAATGAAAGAGGTTTTTCACCCCCTTTCCACTGATTCCAGACTGTTTGCACAGCTGTAAATAGCTGGAAAGATGAAGACGGCTCCATGTCTGAAGACCCTAACATTTAAGGCCTTAG
>JAGPOW010001661.1:3919200-3939385 GCA_030014935.1 Caiman crocodilus
CGGGCCACATCTGGTTTGCCAACTGATTGGGGTCGCTTGCCAATCGATCGGATCTGGGCTGCAGCTGCCCCTGCAGGGCTCCGTGTGGGGCTGAGCCCCATTCAGGGCAGCCCGCACCTTGCCAGCACGGCTGCTCCCAGAGTAGCTGCAGGTGCCTGGGTACTGCTCCGCTCCCCTCACCTCCAGGGGTGACTCCTCCTCCTCCTCCTGCCTCTGCCCCTGCTGCACCACTCCAGGCGGGGAGGAAGCTTCAGTCGGGCGGCTCCTACCCCAGGGCGTGGGACTCCGGCTCCAGCTCCCGGCTCCCACCAAGAGCGTGAAGTGGAGGGAAGGCAGCCCGGAGCCCCACGTGCTGGGGCAGCAGCCACCCGGCTGAGGCTTCCTCCCCACCTGGGAGTGGTGCAGCAGGGGCAGGGGCAGGAGCAGGAGGAGCCACGGCTGGAGGCAAGGGGAGCCAAGCAGCGCCCGGGTGGCTGTAGCTGCACCGGGGGCAGCTCTGCCAATAAGCTGCGTGAGCTGGCTGGGCCTGGGCCACCGAGGCTGGAGCCGGGCAGGGCTCAGCCCCATGTAGAGTGCCGTAAGGGCAGCTGTGGACTGCAATGCCTGGATGAGCTCTCCTGCACGTGCCCCCTCCTCCCTCCCCTTACCCCCCGTTAGCTCCCGGGACCTAGGACCCCCCCTACGCCCCTTCCCACACCTCCCTCCACCACCGCAGGGACCACCCTGCAACCCTGCCCCATGATCGTGGCCTCGCTAACCCCTCTCACTCCTGAACACCGCTCCCCGCAACCCACCTGAGGCCCCGTGCTACGTAGGGAGTTACGGAGCGTTGTTGCAGCTGGGGGGCCGAGGGATATGGGGTGCTGACCTGGCCTGTGACAACTCATCCAAACTCTCTTTGTGGCCCCCAGGCCCAAATAATTGCCCACCCTTGTCTTACAATCCCATCTCCTACAGAGTCGATATGCAGGGTCTGAATCATGCACCTCACCCAGACAAGACACCCACTGCCCCTCGGCCCCCACGAACCCCGGCATCCTGTGGTGGTCCTCATTGCAGATTCCCACAGTCCTGACTCACACCAACTCCCACAGATGCCCTGGGAGGTTTCATCTTTCTGAGCAAGAGCCATGAGTCTGATGTGGTTTGGTGATTCCTATATTGCACAAGCTTTGACTCTTATGTCTTGGCTCAGAGTCTGTAAAAACGAGCTTGCTGCGTAGCCCCCAGGCTTGCTGATGTGTCACTTAGCACACTGTAAAACTGTACACTTGGCTTTATATTTTTGGTGAAAGAGCTGTAATACTGTATTTAAATGTACTTGTACTGAAAGACGACGACTTGGTCACTCCCCACGCAGGCCCTGCTGACGAAAGATTTCCTTTCTCATCCCAGGCTAATGTTTTTGCGTTAAAATGACTACTATTTAACACAACTATGTAACATACTGGAGAGTTACCTGCTCCGTAAGGGCACTGCTAATCTGAAAATCAGAAACAACTTTTTGATTTTAAAAATATTGAGCGCCAGTTGCTTACGCCCACCAGGATCTTGCTCTTGAAGCAGTTCCCTGGGCTGAAGCCAATGTGTTCAAAAGTGACCCTTAATTTTGAATGCCTCGGTTTTTGGGTGCTCAGCTTGAAGCAGTTGAAAGGCCTGATTTTCAGGAAAATATCCATCTTCTTGAAGGTTTTTCAGGATATCATTCTCTCCTGAAATCAGCAGCATGACTAATGGGGCACCACCACGCTGCTCAGCAAAAGTATGGATGATAGCATCAAACCTTGGTTCACCAAAGCTATGAGGCTGCGTGCACACATGGATACATTATTGTACACGTACCAAGCAAATGCACCAACCTATCCTCTTGTATACGCTTTCCCACAAATGTACAAGACACTCATATGCAGCTCCCCATTTACTTACAAGCGAATCTGAAACATGCACATATATAAATACACACACGTTAAACACAATACAGGGGCACAGCATTGGCTAATCACCAGATGAATACATTTACAGTGCGCACAGGCACATTAACCACACAGGAAGAGATAAGGAGATAGCATATTTTATCAACGCATCTATTTGTAAGTAAATTATAATGCTAGAAGCTAAAGCACCCTAGCTTTGTGCATTAACTGCAAAAGAGAGGTTAAACTGGGGAATAATGCAAGTAATACATTTGAAGTAAGTTTTGCTACAACATCTGCAGACTACTGCAGACTACTGGAGGTAGTGAATGGCCTAGAAATGGTTTAGAAACTTCTGGATACAGGGAATGCATTAAGTAACATACTTAGAATCACATCCAAAATATGCTACCCATAATCATTTGAAAGCTGATGTTTAAAATTGATGTTAAAACCTGTCAGGCCTAGTTGTGGTGTCTAACTGTAAAGCCCGTTCTTAACTAGACTTCTCCTTGCTCCTTTTAGCTTTCTCCAAGGTGTAGTTTGCCAGAGACGAGGGTGATGTTAGTCTGAAAAGCACTGAGGCAACCTGCAATTTTCTTGGAATTCGGTCAAAGCTAAAGGCAGCTTGGGCTCCCATCAGGCAAGTAGGAGGAGACTTTTATGGCTCGCTGGTGTGTTTGCAAGGGTAGGGCTCAGTAAGGCACTCAGGCATGTGCTCAAGTCCTGAATTAAAACTGCCAGTCAGCTAAGTGCAGAGCCAATCCACTCCAGCTGGGAATCTGAATCCAACAGGACTTTAAAACCTGCTTCAGTGAAACGTGTTTATAAGCGCTGTCCCAAATTAGGGCCTCAACAGCGAATGCAGTTGACATGATAGCCATGGTCAAATCACGGACTCGGGGCATCCTGTCCTCAGTACCGGTTCGTTCTTGTTATACGTAATAGGGAACCTCAGTGCCCAGGGCTGAACAAACGGCATCTTTTACACAGATATACAAATCCTGCCAAGGGGCGCTACAATTAACTCTTCAGTGCTGGAACTGAGCAGCTGTCAAGATGCATGAAGTTTATCCATTCCCCATATTAGGTCTTTTCTAGGGGTATTCTTTCTTTTTTATTTCCATTACAGTAGTTCTTAAAGACCCGATTCATGATTTTAAATTACATCTAGGCACTGTATACAGAATACAAAACTGTCTCTTCTCCCAACACCTAACCACCTACGGGAACTTTGAAGTTAACTCCTATTTCCCTGTCATCTGGCACTTTCTCCACAGTCAATGGGAAGCATGGAAAGGGATGCAGAAACCACCTTTCAGCAAAAGTTGCTTAATCCAGTACTAGAATAAAGAAAAACCCCTGTTTAGGTCTGCAGCGAGGATGTCCGAGCTGTACTGCAGGCCCCAGCATATACTCAATAGTACTCCAGAGATTTCCCTTTCTCTAGGTCTTTGCATCCATGCATCTTTGCGTGCACTCTGGATGGAAATATGGAAGTGAAATGAGTGTGGAGGATGCTCAAGGCATCCATCCTGTAGCAGAGAGGAGACTTCATCTCAGAGTACAAGATTTCTCAGCTAGGATTAGAAGTCAGGCATGTCTCTGTTATTGGGGCTCAACTCAAGACCTCTCAAAAGGAGCTTGGTTTTCAAAACATGCTGACAATTGGTCCTCTGAAAATCAGCCTCGACATCTCAAGCAAGCAGCTCCTCACACTTCCTAGGGGAAATAGCTTTCCCTACGTAAATAATTCAGATGGGTTCAGTAGAACTAGTCACCTGTGTTTAAGGCTATATATATGTCTAAGCACCCAAGCAACAGCTGATATCCAGAATGCTTGTCCAAATTAATATTTAAGAGAAGCAAAACGAAACAAAACGAATGAAAAGGAGAGCTGATAGCCTGTAACTGTGTTTCTTTGACTCACCTCGGAGTCTCTGGCATGCTTTTTGTCTGCAAAGAGTCTGATCCTGGTCAACTCTTAAAGGAAAAAAAAATTGCTGGCTAAGCCTATTTCTGTTAAAATAAAGACTCATCTCAGCTCATGTTCCTGTTTGATGCATCTGTCTAACTCCTTGAATTGAAATCTGGCATTTTAGAGTTAGAAAAGGACACTGGCACCTAGTTTTATGGCCAAAATGTAGATTTCCTGGAAAAATTTCACAAGGACCTAAAAATGACTTGAGGAGCCTAAGTCTGTTGAAAGGCAATGATGCTTGACTTACGTTTAGCACTGCTTGAAGGCCCAAATCCTGTTATCTGCGCTCCAGAAAGAGACTCGCTGGTATAAAGAAGGGTGCCAGCACACCACTAAGAAAACAGTTTGACCCCCTAGGAGCTCTGTCTGTGGATACACGTACGTGTGCACAGTGGGTACACAACATATCCCTCTGGGAAAGAAGTAAAGGAGGGGTAGGATGATACTATGAGGGTGCAAAAGAACGGCAGGAAGCAAGGTGAAATGTTTGGCTACAGGAGTATGACCCATTTCTTCTACCCATTGGGCCTTGAATTTAATACCGGCATTATGAGACCACTACTAAATACTGTGCAATGGCAGATAACACACTACCGCTTTAGAAACATGCATTAAGCTCCATAACGTTTATTAGACCGACTCAAATAGTTGGAAAAATTCTTCCGAGTTGGTCTAAGAAAAGAGATGGGATTTAGCTAAGAACCTTGCCTGCTTGTGTCCTTAGACCAACATGGCTACAACCTACACCCCTTAAGCCTCATAATGCCCCTTTACAGCAGACATGATTGTCCCGGATGCGAGGCTGGTTAACCTGCAGCACTGAAAGGGTGAAGTGGACTTGTTTCAGAGCCACGAGTCCCACTTCTCAGTCCAGCGCACTAACCATCAAAGAGCATTTCCTTTGTTTTATGTTTCCCATTGGCATTCGCCATTCCACAGTTAACATTTGGTTATGCTCGACAGTGTTTTAAGCAAAGCAAATGTAAAATGGTGTCTTTTTACACGGAGACGGCTATTTTACATTCTTTTTGCAAGGGGAGGAGAAGATGGGGGTGGCTGGAAGTCTCCTAAGGATAATTAACTCAGTCAAGGTTATGCTCTGGGACATCTGTTTTTTGTATTCTTTGGCAGGCAGAGGGAGGGAGGTCATGGGTCACCTTCTCCCGAGAGCTTGAATGCTCCAAGTGACCAAGCCCCAGCCCCCGGTGCATGCCGCCTGCAGCCCGCTGCCTTCCTCTTCTCTGTGATTTCAGGAATTTGATTGCAAGGCGAAAGCGTCGCGGATAAAAAATGTGAGCGCACAATCAGCTCCCACAGGGACGAGCTAGCTGTGTTCAAAACAAAGAGGTCAGTGGTGCCTATCCATATAAATGCAGCGCTACAGCAGTCCTCTCTAATTGAAATCACATGCGTTTGGGCCTGAGGTTTCCATAAGACTCCTGCACAGAAATAAATAAAATAAAAGGGAGGGAACACACATATTGCTGAGTTTCCAAACGATGACGCGAGGCGTCTGGAATCAGAACCGCTGCAGAGCTAATGAGGTCCAAGCCAAACTGAAAATAAGTGTTTCATGGAGGAAAGCATTCATTTTTAAAAGCTAGCAGGGACTAAAGCGAGGAAAGCAGGAAGGGCTGAAGTCTGGCTGGCGCTGGGCCGGCTCATGCCAAAAGAAATACCACCAGCTGCAGGAGCCGGGCGGGAGTTGGCCATCCTTGCACTGGCTCCTCCAAACATGTTACAGAAAAGCTGCTCCTTCAGCTCTCAGTGACAGGAGTCAGACGGGGCATTATGGATACAGCATTGTTATCAGCAGGGCTTCCTCTGCATATGAACATGCAAATGCTCCCGGGGTACAGCAGCCTGGCAGCTGTCCCTGGGCAGGTTATTCCTCCTCGGGGCAAGAAGAGCGCACACAACTGGATGCGGTACTCAGAGCTCAAAGGTGGCCATGCACTAAGGTCTTCTTCTTGCCAGTGGCTCCAAGAGCCAAGCCCCGCAGCCTCTTGCTGAAGTCGCTGGGGCTGTGCACAGACGTACGGTCCAGGGCACCAAGGCATCTCTGGCAGCAGTGAGTGAAATCTTAGGTCTAATGAAATCAGTGGGAGATTTATCACTGATTTGTTCTGATTACAGGATAGTAGGGTTGGAAGGGACCTCAGGGACCATCTAGGCCAACTCCTCGCTCAAGGCAGGATTGTGCATGGCTAACACAACCCAGTCAAGTGTCTATCTAACCTGTTATTAGAGCCAGGATGCTGGAAGACAACACTGAATCAAGCCCTTATTTTGGTAGGGATTCTGCAGAGGCAACCAATGTCTAGGCACTGGGATTATTACTTATTCTTCTTTACATTTTTCTTGACAGTCAATATTTAGATCCAGATACCAGATTTACAGCCCTGGAGACCAAAGCGAACAAAAACCAAGAACCCAGAGCTGTGCTTGTTGATTGTAATGGTTTGCAGGATGTTTATGCAATGAAAGGTATGAAGTCCCTAGGGCTGTAGCTAAGATCCTAGGCATTTTATCAGGAAGAGTCCAGATATCCCTGTTTACAACACATTAACTACTGAAGACCTTAGCTGGTCGCAGACTATATGTAGTAGATTTGTACAGGGGATAGTCAGTACCTATCACAGGTATGTCTGGGGTTTGAAATTCCCAAGGCTGCCTCGGATGCTATCTGGGGCACTTTGCTGAGGAAGAGAGAAAATGAAACGGATCATCGTGAAAATATGAGCTACTTTGCTGCCTTTTCTTAACCGAACACTTCTCGCTTCAAAACAAGGTCAAAAATGTTAGAGAAAGTTGATGAGGAAGGTGTTAAATTTTATATTTTCATGGTTTCTTTCATGTGCGCAAACAAGATCACCATAAACCGCAACAAAGTGCCCACAACATCCCGATGTACGGATGGCGAAAGGGAGGCTAAGAGGCGAGTGAGGTGGCGTGCCGGAGCTACACACAGAATCAGGGGCAGGATGAAAAATTAAGGGTGAAATCCTGGGTTTATTGACATCAATCAAAAACCCTTGAATTGATTTCAATGGAGGCAGGAGCCCATTTTGAGCATCCTGACTCCCACGACCCTGCTATAACAACTAGAATACATCACTCCGTTATTTGTACACACAATAGTGGCATGCAGAAGCCATCCAGATTGGGCTTTCAAAGTGCTAGGAGACGTACAAATCCACACAGGGAAACACTGGCATCATTGAAATCACTGGCAGTTTTCCCCTTCATTTCAGTGAAGCAAGGCTTTCATCCACAGTCAGAGTTCAGGCCTCAAAGAACTTACCTTCTAAACAGACCCGGCAAATCATAAGCCAGAGCCTAAGGATCTTCTATTCACGTAAATCAACATGAACTCAAAAGTACTATGGGGATTTACATTAGCTAAAGATCTGGCATAAAGGTTTACCTCCTTCCAGGGCACTCAGTGGGGCAAAACTCTCCATCCGCTTGCCCCAATACAATCCCACTGCCTTTGTTAGAGATGTAGCAGAGCAGCTAGGCAAAACTAGACTTGAGCTTTTGCAGAGAGCCCGATTTAAAAATGCGGGGATGCCAGTTGCTTCTCTAAGTCCTACTCAACTGGGGACGGGGGTCCCTATGTGGGCACTTTCCTCGTACAAGCCAAGGAACCAAAAATGAGCTGGAGGTGGAGGTCAGCTGAGATACTTAGCTCTGAAAATTCAAGGCAAGGGAAGGTTTGAAAATGATTATATTTGGGAGGATGGTAAGCAAGTTACCTCAACAAACCAGCATCAAACCACGGTTCCCGTTTCCCAAGCTCTCAGAAAAGTGCGGAAGAGTAATTCTGTTTTTCTTCACAGGAGCACGATGGGTTTTTTTTTAAGCTCACATCTGGGTGTGGGGAGAGGAAGGGAGAAGAAGATGTTCAGCAGCAAACCCAGGGCCTTTTTGCATTGTTCGCAATAGTGCACATCAAAGTCTAATAAACTTCTAGGGCACAACTTCCTCGTGAACCACTTTCACGTTACCTCAGTGAAATGCTCGGTTGTGTTCCCGTGACGGTACGTAACGTGGTATGACATTCCACTTACCCACTACAAGCATTGCTAATCTGATACAAAAGGACTGCCTAATGTATTAACACGCTGTCACTTCTCATCCTCTCCTATTCACTCATTCTCCGACACAGCCACAGCCTCCCTCGGGCAGAAAATGAACAACAGTAACGGCTCCAATCACCCCTTTGTCTTGCAACAAAAGATACCGGTATATCAAATCCTCGGTCATTTCTGAATGAAAAGTTGTGGCCTCGTGACCTGAGCACAGGACTGGGCACCAGGAACGATCAAATCCCATTCTAGGTATAAACTCCATCTTGAAGCTGGGGGCAGTTTTCTTTGCCTGAGCTGCTTCACTACACAGCACGGGTGCGGTGATTAATTAGTTAGCTGATGGAAATTAATTTTGGAAAACGGAAAGTAAAGACTAGAGGCCGGATTCATGTCGTTCCACTGTCTGCAGTCAAGTTCCTCCTAATTCATACCAGTGAAAGTAATAGGAGGATCAGGCCTTAGTAATCTCCTTAGTATTATTTAATACCCTTTTTGACATCTCTCCAAAGATTTGGCTGAGCCGAAAGCCAGTGGCAAGCAGGCACTTAGAAATCTGGGTTGTAAATTGAGCTTACTACATATCCCCCCTCAGCCGTTCCAGCGCTCTTTCCACTGCCGCGAGGAGTTAAGGCGTTGCTACACATTCACTGCTGTCTCCCACCAGACAAGAGGTAAAGCTCCATAAATCATGCTGTCTGAACCACAGCTCCAGCCCAAGTCAGGCAAGGAGGAATGTAAACCCTGCTGTATACAGTGGAAGATAAACAGACAGATTGGATTTAAGTAACTGGGCATTTTTGCTACCACCCAGGCTCAAAAGAGCTACCAAAGCCTTTTTTGTGTCATGGAGAAGAATACTAATCTTGCATTTCTAGAGGGTGCTGTGTCTGGAAGGATCCTATGGCTCTCAAATTTATAAACGGGAGGCCAAAACCTGCCCTTTTTAGACACATGACAATGCCCACTGACTTCCAAAAAGCCTACTGATCGGAGACAGGCAAGCGTCATTCAGTAGGACTTTTCTCCACCACGGAAAGGAAGTCACCTCCGAGGCGGGGCAGAGCAGCTGGTTTAGCTGCAGGCATTACCAGTGCCTTTGAAGTCTGTAAAGAGACTGAACAGTTCCAGCTCGGAGACTACAAGACAAAAAACTGCAGAGAGCTGAAGAAACGGCAAATATAAGTGACAGATGTGTTTGGCCGAGTAGCATACATTGATTAGATATATTCTTCCTTTAAAACAAGGACACTGCGTGAATGGCTGAATGGATCTGTGCAGCACTACGGCCCACATTCAAACACACATCACACGGGCACAAAGCAGTCGGAAAAGGATTCTGTTTCCAGCAGGACTAAAATGTGCCATTTGAGCACGACACCCCCAGAGGCAAATCAGCTTGGCTCCATGGACCTCGGTGAAGTTGCACCAGTTTATATCAGGAGAGGATCTGGAAGTAAATCCATGTCTGCACAGCAATGTTTTATCAGTCTGGGTTTCTTTGTGCTCTGAGGGCATCAACTGAACTATATCACAGTGAACTGCATCCACCCCTCTTTAGCTTGAAGTACTTTCTTAATCATTGCATCTATTCTGTTCAGCGTTTGTTTAAACGAACAGTTCTGCATTTGGGGCCAATATCCCAGGATGCAATGTCCTGCTATTCAGACTGCTGCCGTGTAGCAAGGAGCACCAACCCCGAGCACTATGATCAAGGCAGTCAATTAATATGGACTGGATATCACATGTGCATTTGAAGGCATGCAGGAAGATGGATTTGGCTCTGGAAGTTCACAAGGCTTTCCTGTAAGGTTATGGGTAATGGATGAGGAGGAGGGGGAGTAGGACAGTGAAACGGAGATGTTACCTCTGCCAGGTGGCTTTACACAGCAGAATACTGCTTCTGGGCTCAGCCCATCTCACAGCGCAGCTTAGATAATTTATCCCAATTTTTAATTGTTACATTTTTGTCACGTTGCATTTTATTTACTTAGACTGGGGGCTGGAGTAGCACAGGCACTAAGGCGAACGGTTGCTAGCCCATAAGTTCGAGGCCATAGCAGCAACATTCATGGTTCAACATTCATCTGCAAATTCTGTTAAATACCTTGTCTCACAGACACGAGAAAGGAATAGGGGCTGGTGGGATGAAGTAGTTCTGCACAACAGAGGTGAGCAGAGACCGTGGTAGAAAGTCAAGTTGCGGGCTGCCGTTTCCCTAGAGACCCGTGCGGAGCTCGGCCCTGCGGAGAAGTCTCCTTCACATGGAGAAGCGTGCTGAGCCCACCACCCTGAAGCTCAGCACCCCCCGTTGCTACCAGTCAGCTGCTAACCACCTTCGTGCTCAGGGAGGTTTGTGATGCTGGGAGCCAGGCGCTCCTGTGCCCCGTCACAAAGCTGGGCAATGCGCAGGGGGTCCTGCTAGCCATTCCTGAATTAGGTAGGGCTGAAGATGAGACGTGCATGCCTATCCTTTGCTCTCTCTGGCAAGCCAAAGACTTTATCAGCAAGAAGTGTATTTCTCCATTACATTTCAAGGCCTTTTTGAACACCATGGAAAATCCACCAGTCTGATACGTGAGGTCAGCTGGCACGGGCCAGGATGCTGGGGTATTTAGAATTATAGCCCTGTTTTCTGAGATGAGCAAGAGGGAACTTGTTGCCCGGAGCACTGCGAACGTTACTGGAACTGCGATTCCTCCCGTCGCTCTGGGAGACCCAGCGTATCTGCTACCTCCCTGGCTTATGGAGCATTTTACTGCTTGCTTGGGCAAGAGCGCATGCAGGAGCCGCCGCCAGAGTATGGAGAGCTCCTAGTTATGCTACCATTAAAGCTTACGCATCAGGGCTTGAGCCTCTTTCCAACTAGCTGAAATCAGGATGAGACCTATCTGCCCATTGCAGGGTTTTTATGCCACCCCCTTGGTCACATACATATTTTTTGCGTGGTCTGAAGTGTGGGCCAATATCCAATCCCAAAAGGCTGCCTGAGCTTACGGCCGCTGCTGGGGGAAGCCCTGATCAAGAAGAGACACACATGCCATGCCTGCCAAACATGCCCGTGACCTTTGCACAAAAGAGGAATCCATTTCCCACTTGGCATGCATCCTAGTTTCAAAGTGAGGGATGCCCTAAGTATGGCTGAAGAGGCAGAGCCCTTTCCACAAGGAAGCTTCTTGGTATCGATGTCCTGACAGTAAGGGAGCCGTGCCGGAGAGCTCCAGTACCTCGCTGATCTCTGGTGAGCATGAATACTGTTTCCAAGAAGCGGAATGGAAGACAAATCCAGCATTCAGGCAACAATTGAGCCAATGTACTAATTGGATGTGAAAAGGTCAGGCATATTATCAAGGAACATACTGTAAAGGTCAGGTGGAGTATATACAGCCAAGCCTGGAAGGAATGGGTAACACCCGTTCATGTCCTGCTAAAACTCATCTCTGCACGTTCACCTCCCTTTTGCTGCACAGAAAGGGGCTGATGACAATGTTAACCCACATAAATGTGTAGGGTATTAACTTTCATTAATTAAACGTTCCCCTTCTTGTCATCCAGCCCTTGGGAAAGTCTTTACATCAGCTTTGAATCCCTCAATTCAAGAGCTGGGTACATCAAGAAGGACCTCCTCTGGTATTAGGTAAGTGGGAGACCAGGAGGAATGACATGTTTGCAAAGGAAAACCAGGGATCTCTTTGCAATTTGATGAAGCAAAGTGAATTGTCCTCATTCCAGTAGCAGAGGGAAGAATAAATGATTGCCCTGTGCTATGAATTACTATGTGATATTGTATTTGTTACTCTGGATGTTCAGTTTGCTGGGCCCAGAACGTAATTACTCTGCGCCTTCTCTGTCCCATTTTAGCCCCACTGGTTGTGGCTCAACAGATATAATGGCCTGGGTGCACGGGTCCAGCTGAGCTCTGCTGGGAGCAGGACCTGAGGAGTGCACCTCTGTGCCACCTTTACATTCACCTGCTGTTGGGACCAATGGGCACCATTTATTTTATAGCCCCCAGGGTGAATTCCTGGTGGCTTGGCTTTACTGCAGCCCCACTGCCAGGGTAATCGCAGGCAAGGAGCTACTCTCACTTGTGGGGACCTTGTGCATTCAGTGAGTTTAGAAGCTGATTTGGGACCCACTGAGGGAGGAGGAGGGACACGTTCTGTAGCATGAGTCAAAGTAGTTTTTACTAATATTAACTACATACGGAGACAGCTCCTCTTAAGCAACTTGACTCAAGGTCCCTATAACTGCTAAAAAGTGTGACAAGACAGGCGCTGGCTTTTCCCACAAGGAGCTCTTTGTAACCCGCCGCCTGCCACAGGTAAACTCCAAACTTTTCACTGAGCAAGCTCTCCCAGTCCTCTAAAAATGGGGAGAAACCACCAGGACCCAAGACCTCAGTCTCTTCCCAGCCTGTCACTCAGCGCCTCCCTTGTCTGATGCTGTGATGTTGACCTGGACTGCACTGGGATTAGAGAGCGGTGAAAAGCTCTGTATGAAAATACATTCCTGAAATCCCTAAGGCACATGCAATGGCTTACGCTCTTATCACATCGGAGGGAGACAGGAGTCAGAAGTCTCCAGCGAGGTTGTGAACTGGAAGATGGTTTAACATTAGAGCGATGTACTCTGGCCTGCATCATCCCAAATAAATCCACGGATGTTTCTGCTTCAAACAACCTCCTTTGGGGTCCTTGCGGACCTCAGCTATATTCATGTCTCCCTGCAGTGTGTACAGCATACGCGGGACTGAAATACCAGGGCAAGATGAATGGGCAGATGCAGAACAACTGTGCCTCTTGAGAAAGCACAGCCTAGAAGGAGACAGGGTACATGCCCCCTTTCCATCATGCAGATTTGGGACTACTGCATGATGAGGGTGATAGAAACCCCGGTACATGTCAAAGCAGTCAGCCAAGGCTGCTTTAACATGCAGCAGCCCCCCCAGGGCAGGCTCCAGGCAGCACTGCAGCCCGGCACACGTGCAGGACGTGTCTGTGCCCAGCCCTGGCATGCCCTCAGTTCTGGGGCATCCTAGGGGCACTGATATGCTCACACTGGCCTTACCCTGCTCCTGCCCCAAGGGCGTCCTTTCTCAATTCATCGCAGCTTCTTCCCCATCACAATGAGCCACCAGAGTAACAGATAGGTGAGAGGGCTTAGATTTGGCCTCTGGGGTTATTTTGTCTCTGTCAGTCACTCTTTGTTTTACAGAGGAGGAGAGAGATGCAGTTAGCCATGCTAGTGTGAAGCCAAGTGGAAGGCAGGGTAGATTTGCACCTTCTGGACTAACCAAAGTGCGTGTGTGCATGTGTGCAGGACAAGCTCTGAACCTCACATCATTAGAGAATGAAACAATGACTTGCTGGAAGTCACACCGCGGGTCAGGGACAGAGCTGGGACCCGAGCATTAATCTCCTAACTCCTCTGCTACAACCACTAAAACCTGCCTCGTCTTCCCTCTCTACGGTATCAATTGGGGAAAAAAAGGTTGTGCAGGGAAGTTTGACAAGGCAAGTTTTGTCCGTCTCCCGTCTCTTCAAAAAGAGGGAACGAAAGAGCTGCTGCCTGAGATACCGCACGGGCCCCACAGTTGCATCTCAGTGGCCGTGATGTGCAAACTGTATATGCAGCTGCTGGACAGGGGACCCTTTTAAGTGATTAAGCCCATTGTAATGTCTGTCAGCCATCTGTCAGATGCATTTACACTACTAACACAACCCCCAGCTAATCTAGCTTGTGTGGTCCGAGGCGAAGAGCTGAGCAAATAATGTATAGGATGAATTTAACCTCTTTTTCTGCTGACTGAGTCAGTGGGAGCAAGTCGCACTTTCCTCCAAGTCATTCACTGGTCTGTTATCAGCTCATTTCTTCTTGCTTATTTATCTATATTTATTTCATTATGAACTCAATTATTAATATTTATGTGCTAGCAGATTTAGTTTTTACTTCAAAAGACATTCAATAAAATAGACAAACCCAAATTAAACCCTTCCAAGCTTTGTTGCTTAGTGCATAGCTGGGATTAGAGACTTGCTTCGCCCAGCAATGTTTCCTCATGTGATATGCTTGGAAGTAAAGGCTCATGGGAGTTTAAAATCAATTTTCTACCAATATTCACTTTGGCACCATTAAAATTCAGGAAAGAAGACCTCAATCACTGGGATGTTCCTAGGAAGTGACCCAAAAGGGGCCCTTTGCTCTTTTAAAATAAAATCATTACAAATATACCCAATAATATTTGCAGAACAGGTTTATGTTATATTTATATTATTCAATACCCCTCTAGCCTAGGGAAATAGAGCGAGTGGTTGGGAATCACATTTTCTGGGCTTGTTTCTAGTTCTTAGGAAGAGGCAAGAGTTTCGGTGGCTCATATTTTTATTGGTCCAGATGGTTAGTTTGGAGAGAGGTGAAAGAAAGAAAGAAAGAAAGAAAGAAAGAAAGAAAGCAGGCACAGCAAGCATATCTCAACCAGGTAGTTGGTTCAGTAAAATGTATCACCCACAAAAACCTTCATCTCTTATATTTCTTGGACTCGCGTGGCTACAACTTGACTCCAAAACTTCCTAGCTCTTCAGCAGTTCCTTTTAGTGCTAGGTTTTGGGAGAAGTATGCACCAGGGCTGATTAGGACAGTTTTTCCTCCAGACTATTTGGACAAAAGGAAACCATTGTGTCAATATTACTGACGCTGTCCGTGAAAAGTTCGGACTTTGCCTGGATGGTCCCCAAATGCTACCCATGGGGAAAAAAAAGAATTGGTTGCAAACTGGCACCCAGAATCATTTTGGATAAACCTCCGCAATAATCTTGGCCGCCCACGGCTTTGTTTCCCGATGACTAACCAGACGTGTGCAACGGTAGCTGTGACATTTTTTGTGATATTTTTGCCTTGTGGAAAACCCATTTTTCAGTCAAGCAAATGAGTGATGAAAGATTGCTAACAGCCCTGGAGCTATTAATTTTATCTTAGACCTGCTGCAAGTGCACACCAGTCCCTTCGCCAGGGACTGCAGGGGGAGCTGGATCTTCGGCACCTCTGAAATCCAAGCACAGCTATTGCAAGTCAGGCAGCCAAAATCTAGGCCTTAACTGCTGTACGCTTCAGTTTACCCACTCACAAAACAGAAAGTAAGAAACTACCTGTTCTACAGGCGCTGGGAGAGTCACAGAGTGTAAGGGGCTGGAAGCGACCTTGCAAGATCACTGAGTCCGGCCCCCAATGATCTTTGCTATCTCTAAGTAAGAAGCACCAGAAGACTTTATAACATAGGAAAGTTTGTCCTGAATACAATTTTCTTTTCTATTTATTTGCCTTGACTTTGATCTAGGGATTTAAGAAGGCAACATCTGTCCAGTGGCCACCAACTAACTAGTTGCTTGCAGCAAAAGCAACAAGCAACCAGCTCAAGCTGCCTTAAAGTTACCATACTCCATGTAGCACCACTGTCATATAACCTGTACACACTGCACCATTAAAAAATAAAAAATCAACAACACGGTGCTTTTATCAATCCTTTCATTCTGAGGGCTCGATGTGCTTTTTATGGCCATTTGTTAAATGAGCTTCACATCCTCCCCTGTGAAGTTGGTAAGTAGCATTGTAGAGCGAGGAAGCAGACACGGAGGGATTCATTTATCCATGGTTTAACTACTTGGCCCTTCCTTCAAGGAGAAACGTGCCTTTCCCAAGGTCACAAGGAGTCTGCAGAGGGGACGTGCATAGAATAGGCAAGCCTTGGGGTCCAGCACTCCTCCTTGCAAGACACCGGGACTCCCATGGGCTTTGATGGGAGTTACAGGTGTCCTGAAGATGAAATGCATTTTCAGGCCTGTGCTCTAACCATCAAATGAGGCTCCTTCTAACTAACGGAAGTCACCCTGCAGGACGGTCCCTTTGCTCAGTTATAACCCAGCAGTTATGTCAACCTGGCTTCCAAAGAGGCCAACTCAACTGCTAAACCAAATCCTTGCCCTGCACCCAGTCTGCTGGCTCTTCCAATAAGTAAAAGTTGCACCTTGCTTGGGCTGTGCTGCCGAGGCTGAAAGCAGCTCAGCTCAGCACAGCTCGCCGCTCTGTTAGTTGGTTCCAAGCAGGCTGGAAAGCAAAGCCGGCGCGGTGCAGCCACCGTGAGAAGGTGCTGACTTCAGCTCATACGTCTGAGACCCCGCAAACCTCATGCTATCAAAGAGGACGTGGGAAACTGTTACGCTCGAAACAAGAAAATGCTGCCCCTTGCAGAAGCAGATCTCCTCCTGGGAAGAGCAAAATACCACCACTGCCACCGGGCTCTCATCTTGCAAGGGAAACAGGATCTGGTGACCAACTAAAACACGTCCCTGAAGATCTCAGCTTGGCTATGAAGTTCAGGTGCTGTTTTGCTGGGCCCTCTCCATAGAGCAAAGAAGCTCCAGGCCCTACAGAGGAGGATTGCCAGGTTTCCTTCCTGCACTGCTGATGCCTCATTAATAGCCCTGGACAGTGATGTGAAGTCCTCTGCTCAGCCTTGCACCATCATTTCGAAAACTAAGCACTGGGCATATAGAAACCCACACTTACTGTGGTGAGGGGGGCAAAAGCAACAAATATTTTCCTACTATTGTTTTTCAGATTGAAAAAGCTCTCCATGCTGAAGGAGAAGACTTTTTGGGCTGCTTCTACCCCATGCCCAGAAAAGGTGCAGCAAACAAACTTTCCAGTCCCTGCTCTGCTAGGGACTGACTCTAGCCATCCCTCACTTTCACTGAAGCCTTGACCATCCCCAAGTTGAAAGTCCCAAACAGGATCTCTCAGTCCCAGGTACAGTGACGGTTTTGAAACGCGGACATGAGTCCATCTGGCACCGAACACAGGAGAGAATACCAAGCTCACAGAAGCCACCAAACAGCTGTTAGATGGGAATTGCTTCTGACCGGCATTATTTACTGAGCTATGCTGATTTACACCTGCCAACTTTCTCAGCCTTGCATCCCAGCTGGCTTCTTGGGGGTGGGAAACCCACTGCCTCATTGCATCTCAGTTCAGAAGAACTTCGTGCGCCCCACGAGCAGCACGAGCATCCCCAGGGCCGGCAGGACCCGGAGTTTTTCTCGAGTTAGCCTCACGCTTTGTATTCGAGTTAGCAGAAGTGATTTGAGTTTTTGGAGCTTCAGATCTGGGCAACAGGCTCTGAAAAGGCAGGATCTTCCAGGAGGACATCCCAGCAGAATCAAGCCATACTAGGGGTGCACTCTTACCCTAGGTACCAGACACAGAGGGCAACACCGAGGCAGTTGATATTATTGTGTACCTCCATTTTATTTTATGCTATAGCTGAGGATTGAAAGGTGTTTAACAGGCAGTAGTTAAATTTTCAAACCACATTTTTTTGAGTCCGTCCTTGCTCCCAGTCTCCTGAGGAGCTAATGACTTTTACGGAGTGGGAAACGGAAGGAGTGAGTTGCTCAGGGCTATATAGGAAAACTGTGGCAGAGCCAGAAATAAAACTCAGGAGTCCCGATTCCCATTCCTTCTCCTTTAACCACCAGAAAACTCTCCTGCACGCAAATCAATAGGAGTGACTAAGTCTTGCGTGACTCAGAAACCACGGAGGTAAGGGCCATAACGTGCCAGTTATTTTAATCATTGGGGCATAGGGAACGCATTGCACGTGGTCTGTAACACTTTCATCCCCCCCGGAAGAATCGAGCTACCCTAATCCAAGGCATGATCCCAAGAACCAAGACCTGGGTGTCACGAGACAACAAAATGAACATAAGCCACCGATGTGATGCCGTAGCTGGCAGAGCTAACCAAACGCTGGCATGCATCCACCAAGGCATCTTGAGCGAGCAAAGGATGCCATCCCCCTGCTTTACTTGGCCTCGGCGAGACCGCGGCTGGAGGACTGCATCCAGCTCTGGGCGCTGCACTTCAAGGATGCGGAGAAGCTCGAGAGAGTCCAGAGGACCACATGCATGATTAGAGGCCTGGAGACCAAGAGAAATGAGGAAAGGCTGAGAGCCTGGAGAAGAGAAGACTTGGTGGGGGATTTG
This sequence comes from Caiman crocodilus, assembly GCA_030014935.1. NCBI lineage: Eukaryota > Metazoa > Chordata > Crocodylia > Alligatoridae > Caiman > Caiman crocodilus. Next base: position 3,937,226 of record JAGPOW010001661.1, read on the forward strand.
GTGGCAGCCTATAACTATATCGGGCATATAGGAGCATCTATTCACCAAGGCCCCTCCGGACAAGAAATAAGGGGCACAAGCTGATTGCAGATCATTTCAGGCTCAACATAAGGAACCACTTCTTTACAAGCCGAGTGTCGAGAGTTTGCAACAGGCTACCCCCAGAGATGGTGCAGTCATCCACCCTAGTGGTCTTCAAAAAAATGCCTTGACACCCACGTTGCTGGGATTATTTGATCCCAGCAGTCTTCCCTGCCCACGTGCAGGGTGGGGCTGGACCAGATGATCTCTAAGGTGCCTTCCCGAACGACTACGAACCTCTGGTGTTACCACCGGGCACTGAGGAATTCCACACCCGCGTCCCAGATCTCCTCCAAAAACACGCTTCTAGCAAGAGGTATCCCAGCAGCCTGGATCACAGACTTTCTAGCCCAAGCCCTGGCTGTGAGTCTAAGAGAAAAGGCATCCCGAAATAGCACTCTTTCCCAGCCCCTCCCTAAACATGGCCTTAGAGACCAGGGAGGAAAAAAGCAGTTACATAATAGAGGCAGAAACCGAGGGGAGGAATGAATGTCAGAACTTGCTAAAATGTGAACCCTGGAGCCTTGCGGATTCAGTCTCTAGCATCCATCAAACCTGATTAATTTTAATGTCACAACATTTTAATGTCAATTACTTTTAATGTCACTGCTTCTTTTTCACGGATGCAGCCTCGTTCCAGAGCTGGTAATACATTCCCCTAAAGAAGTTTTAGGTTAAAGGGGAAAAAAAAAAGCAATGCATAAACAAACAGTGGCCTGATGCCTCCCTGATGTCACAAGGCTCCTGCCATGCTGAATCTGGCTGTGTTTCAAAGGGCTTTGCTCTTGAGGATTAAAGTGCTGTAGCTAAGGCTTTTTGGTTTAGGGTCAGGTTGCTTCTCAGTGAAATCTGTGCACATGCCTGCTTTATCGACTATGCAGCTAATTCGTCTGCTGGAGAATGCTGAATCTTCTAAATACAGAGGAGGGTTGCGGTATTTTTCTTATCTGCACTAGGGTAGAGCCCTGGGCAAGTCTCCATTGTGCTGGCTACTACCCAGACCCCAGAATGAACAGTGACCCTGCCCTAAAGAGTTTACAAACTAATTACAAATTAAGATGCAGAAGTGGGAGAGAGAGAGAGAAGTGAGGAATCACTGGGGAAAAAAATCACTGCAAGATCTGTGGGTTTAGACCTCGCACCATTTAAGGGAGATCCGGCATGGTTGAATTCAAAGGGAATGTACCACTAGCTCCAGAGCAGGGTTATAGAGCTGTCCCAAGCTCGCAGCTATGCTTGCTTTGCGGCTCAATTTGCACTTACAGACCCAAGACATGGGCATTTAGGTGGATTCACTTGTGCACAGCTCTATGAATTCACACTACTGGCAGTAAAATTGAGATCTGGCCAAAAAACTGGTTCTTCAGGACCTGTTAAAGCAAAGGTTTGATGCACAGACCTAAGTCCCATCGGTGTTCTTGTCCATTCCACTAGAAATACAAAATAGAGCTTGGTAGCTAATAAGGCAAGGTCTCTCTTGCTCAAATGTGCTTCAAGCTGAATTGTGAAGGTGGGTAATGAAAATGATCCATTGCCATGGCACCTGTTGAGTGACACTATCATTTTTTAACCCACTTGAATAATGTAGGTTTGCAAACTGGCCTTGAATGCAAGTTCAGCCTATATTCACAGACGTTAGAGCTGGATATTCTCCATGGCAAAGACTGAAAAGGAGCAGAGAGAGTGCGAGAGAAGGGAAGGGGAGAGAGCAACACAGAGATACAGCAAAGAATGGAGAGATGAGTGTAATAAAATCATTTCAAAGCAAGGGGAATAAAGGCGCAGAAAAGCAGAGAGAAGAAAAATTCCAGTGAAGCTACAAGCAAGGGATTTTAATGGGCTAATGCACACGTACATCATTGACCTGCCCAGCATACAGCATGCTCTGCTTTGTGTCATAAGGCTTGTTGTGCTAATAGCTAATTGAAAGTCTTCATTAGCTCAGGCAGGGACCTGTGGCTTTTGGAGCAGGAGGCTTTGATTTATAAACTAACTGTTGCCCTAAGGTTTCTAGTGACACCGGTGTTGTGCTGTGAGTGCAGCAACACTACTCTGGACACTCCTGGGTTCAACTACAGC
>JAGPOW010001661.1:3939817-3951778 GCA_030014935.1 Caiman crocodilus
AATGGCACGCATGTATGTCCAATGCTCGTGTATGTCTGCACGACTGGGAAAGGGTAAGAATTCTTCTCCCCTGCAGCCGGCTAACCTGTAGCTAAGAAAGCAGAACTGCTTTTAAGAAATAGACTTAGTCTAGAAAAATTAAAAATGTATGAGTTTAAAGGATGGGAAAGTAACTTTAGCCTGTGGCAAAAGCATTAAAACAGATTCACAAAACCCACAAAGTTCACCAAAAGGAAGAACAGCAACAAAAATGAATCACCCATATCTTTGCAACCTTCAGAAAAAGTTTTGTGTTACTTTGGGATAAGAGTTGGGCCCTTTCACCCCTTCTTATCCAGCATAGTATGTTTATTAGATGACTTAGGTGCATTGTGGGAAGGAAAAAGGAGGAGAACATAAAACATATGGAAGAGAAAGAGGGGGAAAAAGTGAAAAGAGAGCAATAGTAGAGAATATATCATCTGAAACATCAGGTACTAACTTCTGGGAATCGCACGCACCAGCCCTCATGCATCAATGGTCTGAAAGGCTGAACTGCATGTCTCTGCAAAGAGTACTAGGGATCACACAGGGTCCGTGTGCGGTTGAGGGAGAATGGTTTTCATTTTATCTTTATGATCTTCAGCATGCTGATTTATGTGAAGAGCCAGGAGCAGGCAATTGGACTCTTCATTATGAAAATAAACAGAGCAGTTTGGAGACAGACTGCAAACCATGGAGAGACTGTGGCTTCTGCTATGTTATCTTTTCATTGCTGTTTGCTTTGGTCGCTGTTGATCTTGGGGGGGAAAAACAGTTGCCCATTGTGGATTTCAGTTCTCTCTGACAATGCTCACTCTGTACTGCTGCCCCTCTGTATCCCAGGGGGGCCAGTGTTGTGCTCTTATTGATTATATATTAATTGAGACAACTGAGGCTGTACCAAATTTGTAAGTACTCAGCATCTGCAACGCCAATGGAGATTTAATGGAGTTCAGCACCTCTTGGTACATAGTTCTGTGTAAGGACGTGGCCTCTGGCCTGTAGAAAATAAGAGTGGGCACAGAAACAGGATAGGAAGCGCAAGCAAATGTCACTAAGGCAGGCAGAGTTACTCATAGCAACAAAAACCAGACAGAAGAGGTCATGTCCTTCCTAAAGGGAATGAGGAAAAGGACAAGAGAGACAATAAGGCTAGGGACAGACATTCAGAAAAAGCCTGAGCTGGAATTGATTCAACCTTTGCAGGTTAGTCTAACCTGACTAGGCTGAACCAGTTTGTAAATGGACAGACAAATCCTCTGGGCTGAGGAAATGCACGCACATGTCTGCAGTGGCTCAGGCTAGAAGCCGGGGGGTGGGTGGTGCTAGAGCTGCCATCCCTTCCCTTGCACACTGCTGAGCTGAGGGGGCAGTGCATACATCTGTGGATGATGCAGAGATTTTCAACCTCCCTCTCCCTGCTTCTTTATAATGTTTACAGAAAACTGGTAGGCAAGCAAGTCAGCAGGAGGGTGATAACAGTGTTTAATCACTTCATCAGCAAAACAACAGGCTCTCTCCATTACTTCAAACTCTTCTTAAACAACTTACTGATTGACCTATTGATTAGCTCCAAATAGCCCTAAGTGGTCACTGTTCTGTCTGCCTGTCCAAATGAAACTGGAGCGAGACACATACAGACACCTCTCAGCATTAGCTAGCGTACTATGTGCTTAGGGTCCGTGGGGCTGGGGGCTGTGCTGTGGGAGATGGAATAGGGCAGGGGGGAGGGAGGGATTTCTGCTTAAGCAGAGAGCAGTGAGGGAGGAGTAGGGCAGGGGAAAGCCAGGCAGACCCTGATGTACCTGCAGTCAGTGCGAGAGCTCCAGCCAGGGAGCAGAGGTGAGGGGCCAGCCCCATCCAGCCCAGAGAGCATGCCAGGATGCTGGGGGTGGGCGGGGGTCTGGTTTATCTTAAACAAGTAAGGGGTTTGGAACAGACATTGCATAAACCAGTTTGACCCAAATCAGCTAAGCCTGATATTACATTCAACCAAGTTTGTCTCAAACTGGTTTATGTGCACCAAGCATCTGTTCGGTTACAGGTTTAAGCCAGTTTCTGATCACTTAAACTGGGTTGTGTATAATGTCTGTCCCTAGCCTAATAGGCTGGTGGAGCCTGCCTAGAATGCTCCCTGGGAGGTGTTGGTCCTGTTCATACGAGACATTGTTGAGCCAAGACTGGCAACACATTTCTGACTCTGGCTATTACAGTTATTGGTAGCTCTGTTGAGGTCTAGAGTGTGGACAGAGTAGTCGTGAAGAAAGAATTTTATTGCTGATTTTTTTGGAGGGGGCAGATTAAATCAGCCCAAAGAAGTGCACAAGTCTGGGCTTCACACACACCATACCACATGCGTCGTTTGTAAATAGCCACTATCTCTGCACACTGGAGGCTTCCTGAAGAGCACTGTGCCACAATACCCAAAGCCATATGAGGTTGCAAAGTGGGGGTCCCCGACTAGCCACAGGACTAGTTTCCTCACCTGCCTCTGGGCCTGCTGCCCACCTGTCTCTTGCCACACCCTGATGGAATATAATTGACTGTTAATTAGGTAGCAGGCTGCCCATGATAAGCCCCTCCCAATATCAGGTGTATCTGGGGCTGTTTCATCTTTACACCATGGCCCAAGCCTTGCAGATGACATCTCAGGCAGTAGACTCAACCACCCCCCTTAGCCATGGCCTCTTTCATGGGACCTTTGGCTTCCGTATAAGCCTTAGCCCCATCTCAGGCCAGTCAGGACCCTGAGCTTCTTTGCTTAATACGAGCATCCCTTATCCAAAAGGGCCTCTGGCCCTTTTGACCCTTCCAGTCCTGGCCCCAGCAGTGACCAGTCAAGTCCCTTGGTTGGATCTATACTTCCTGCCTGCACTCAGGGATCGGGATCCCCCATTCCCAGCTCAGGTGCTTCATGAAGCATGCCTGGCCCCATGGGTCACTCACCCCAGCTGGCTCAGGCACTTCCTGAAGCTTACCTGGCCTTCCCTGGATCAGATGGCTCAAGTAGCACACCCAAAGATGAGGGCTGGGGTTAAGGTGCCCCAACCCACCTTTCACCAGGATGGGAACTAGCCTGGCATTTCCTGGAGGCTTCTGCACCACTGGGAGCCCCACCAGGCCACCCACTCCTAGCAGGTTGCATTTTTAGGTCATGCCCAAGCCCAGGAGCTTCCAAACCATCCCCTACAGCTCCTGCCCTTACCTCCAGGATGTTACATTCAGCCTAGCAACCAGACAGTGTTATTTCCTGGTCTGCCAGTAGCCAACTGCCCTGTTTATATAGGCAGCCAGGGATCTAAAATGGCCGCTGCAATCAAGCACCTGCTGGCTGCTTGGCTCAGCCCTTAAAGTGGCAGCACCAACAGTGCCCTGCTACAGGAATGATTCAGAAAAAAATTAATTTCACTCATAATTTTAACCTTGTGAGAGCTATAACTTCAATGAAATGACTTACATGCTTAAAGTCACGTGGGGACATAATGACGTTGTTGAATTAGGTCCACAATCAATAAAACAGTGATGATAAATGAAAGGCAATGGCAGTCAGAGATTCTCAAGCTAGAACGAACTATTCTGGTCTTTGAGCTCCAACCTCCTGATACAGGATGGAGGACATGTCAACCAGTCGTTCCTGCCTTGACTCCATCACTTCTGGTTAGGTCTCGCAGAACAGAGCCATGCTTGACTCAAAGAGTTAAAGCGATGGAGGATCTACCACAACCTGGATAAAATATTCAAGTGGACCATTACACTGACTGCTTCATTTCACATCTTAATTTCCCATTGGGATTTGCTAAGGTCCAGCTTCCAGCCACCAGACCTTGTTGTGCAAGAGCCCACTGAAAGTAGACGTCTAATGACCCCAGCTATAGTTAGGGAAAAAAACAACCTAGTAGTATTGAAACCCTTTCATCTCCCGTTGGCACAAACCAACAACACCTAGTTCACTCCTGTGCACTTCATGCCCCACCCAACTCCTCTGGCGTCCCATGCCTGAGGCCAGGGTCGGTCCTGGTCTTGGGCTCTTTGTGAAAGAGCAGACCTTCACTGTGAACCAGGCCTCGCTGTCACTTGGCATCATGATCTGGTGCTTGTTTGGGGAGAATCTTATATAACGTAGCGAGCTGCTTTTAGATCCTTTCTTTCCTTTCAGTACATCAATTGGAGCACAGCACCGTGCAAGCGGGAGAAGCCTTTGTCATGTCACCCCGGTGTCTATTCCGGCTTGGCTGCATCCAAGCTTATTAAAAACATTTACTATACATGGAAATCAGGTAAAATATACAGAGCTGCCAAGAGACGTGAGCCAGCACATTCTGACAACGCCTCTGCATACATCTGACAGCTACCATAGCCCAGAGTCCTCTCCCAATCCCAAACAGTTCACATTCCTTCCTCGAGCTAAGCTCCACTCGCCGGCATTGTTTAAACAAGCTGAAAAGCAGCCTTGTGCCTGTGGTTTAATGCACGGACCTTTACCCTGACCCAGACTCAGCAAGACTCTCCAGGCACAAGCTCCTACACAAAATCCCACATGCCACACAGGGCTTGAATGTTTATGCGTTGTGCTGTCCTGGTACAGGCAGAAGGGGAACAACGCAACTGCTGGGCTTCAGGGCGATTCAATGGATTGAGACTTCACAGCAAAACCAGAGGCCACATGCAAACGTACCACTGGGTCAGAGCTCAGACGAAGTTTTTTCAGGAAGCCCATGTGCCTACTAACCCTTTCCATCCACTTGAAGGGTTCTCCAGTTTATCTTCTGTTGCATCTATTAGGTTTGCATAGGTTCATCTGACTTGTATACTCAGCCACTCATCAATGCCTATTTCCTGTGCCCATCAGATAATATGGGTGCTGGTTACAAACTTCTTATTCACTAACGCTGGGTCAAACAGGCACCAAACTCATGCATTGGTTACATCCATTCCTCCCTTCCATTGCAAACTGGAAATCTCCTCTCACATAGGCAGGTACAAAGTTTCCTACTCCGAATAACATCCCCCCTTTTTGCTTCTGCCTGCAGAATCGATTCTCTGAAGTCAAAGTACCTCCCTTGCAAGATCCTAACTATGTGCCTAGAGTTTTCCACTTGGTGTAGGGTAGTGCCTTCCTTCACTGCTGTTCACTCCCAGGAGAGCGTAAGCAAATTAAATTCTAAAAGGATTATACATTTCTAAGGATCAAAATCCAAAATAACATTGGATAGAATTGTTAAGAGCAAGAAATACATTGTCTTGGTTCAGGTCATAACCCATCAGTCACTCTAGTCATTCTACAAATTGCCCATTATAGGATTTCTTGTCCTCTTCTCTGATGGGTCTGTTGGGTTTGTTTGTTTTTTTTGCATCTTCATCTAGAACTAGCTACTGTCAGAAACAAGAACAATATCACTCTAAATGGATCCTTGGGTCTACTCTGATCATTACTTATTTCGGTGAAACAAAAATGTTTGCTTTGAGCCAGTGAGTCAGTCCCCTGCCGTCTGAGTTTATTCTAGAAGAGGAAGTGAAATGCTTGTTAATTATGGGCTATTCTGGGTCTTCCAGGCCATCGGTCTGTCAGGGGTTGATGCAATCATGACAACACTGGCAGAGCTGAGTCCAGGGCAGAAGTGAAAGTAGCTTTGACCTACATGCCAGACAAGTCAGGGTAGCTAAAAGAGCATATTTATAATTTGTTGATACCCAAATAGGGCAAGATGCCTCAACTTAAGGGGCGTACAACAAATGAGGACAAGCTCATGTAGATTTAATAGATTTTAGGGTCAGAAGGGACCTACTCCATCATCGAGTCCGCCCCCCCCATATTTCTCATGGCTGTTGGTGAATAATATGTTCACTTTCCATCAGAGACTTTATCCAAGTCCCAATGAGCTCCATGGAAAGTGTCCACTGGTATCTAATGGTGCTGAAACCCTGAATGTCCCTTTGTGGGCCAGGAGCCTTATTCTGGCCCGTCGAGCCTGTCAGAAGCACTACCAGCAATTAAATTGTACATCTCCCCCCTTTTTAAAAACTGCATTTACCTCCCTGAAGTCCCAGCTCTCTTGTGTCTCCATCCCAGGGGCCTGACTAGCTGGAAAACCTCATCACAAGGCAAAATTTCTACATTTCACTACTGAACTGGAGAAAGTGGGGAAAAACAGGCCGAGACTGGAAGAGCTCCTTGGCACTGAACCACGCTCAGTCTGGCCCTCATTAACATCTGGAAACAAAACCAAAGTTTGATTCTCTGGGCCAGGCAATGGGTCTCTCATCTGGCACGTAAAACGCACGAAATGGACCCATTTGCAGGATCCCAGTTGCTTCATGACATTCTTTTGGGGTTTGGGACGATAATAGGACTTGGCATCTTGCTTGAGAAGTCTTGTTCAGCTCGTGAAAAATCAGCCCCCTGATCTCATCCAGTCTCTTAACACGACGCCAAGCCTTTTCTACTTTCCTTTAGGCTGGAAGCTACCAGATTTGGGGAGTAAGGGACAGTTAGGGGACTGTTCATGTGAGGTTTTCCTGAATTATTCTATTTGTGCTGGTTACACTAAAAAAATAAAAACTAACATCTCCTCTGATGAAAGCATCTAGATTCTGTTTATTCTGTACCAAGACGACAGGATTGTAGAACATGGAGACTTGTCTTGTCCCCTAAAGGAAGTATAGCCGAGTATGTATTTCCTGAAAAAAAATGCAGAAAATCAAAGCAAGCAGCTTTGTGGCTCCTAAAGTTTTCAAATTTGCTTGATTCAATAGTTCAGCAACAATTGACTCTATACAGTAAGCACACTAAGGGACTAGTTACTACACAGGTGTGTGCATTACAAATGAGAATTGACAGGCAACCACTGCAAGCTGTTCAGGAAGGATGGTACCTATTAACTCCTGGTACTTTGCACTTGAATAGCACTGCTTATTTCTGGGCTTCACAGTGCTTTACAAAACTGAGTAAATCACTCCCAACTGTGACACAGAGAAGGCAGAGGACTTGCTGGAGGCAGTAATCAATAGGAGAGCTATGGATAGGACCCCTGCTTCCTTCTTCCCTTTCCCATATTCTAACTGCCAGACCCTTCTGGTTTGCCTGGATTAGTAAGATTTCACTCATATGAACTTCATATTCATATATTCATCCTGAACTTTCCCTGAGCCTGATGAAGGGCACATGAGCCTGAAAGCTTGCAGAAAAAGATATTTTTTTTGCAGTTTCTCAGTTGGTCTAATAAATAAAAGGTATCATTTTGGAAGCAAGAGTTGCAGATTTTTGCATTCACTCATGTGGCACACTTCTCATCCACGGAGCTCAACGTGCTTTACAAAGGAGTTTAGTATCATTGTCCTCGTTTTATAGAGGGAAAATGAGACCGCAGGAAACGAAGTGATTTATACCATGTCACCCAGCAAACCAGCGGGTAAGCTGGGAAAGGAGTCCAGCTCCATGCCTTACCCCCCAGGTCATCTATCCTCCCAGCACAGGCAGTGCAACCCCAGACTGCAACAAGTTCTGCTACCGATATAATATCCCCCAAATATTTCATTTCTGGCTCAGGCCCAGGAAACCTCCCTCTGTGCATCTTCTTTCTGAATGCTGACAGAAAGCATGGGTTCATAAGGAAGGTAGAGAGAAATAGAAACGATGGCAGCTCCTGAAAGCATATGCAGAAAACACCATTTATCCGCTGCACAGAGTTTTACTGCTTGCACCGACGTGCGTGATGCTGATGGTGCGTGTTTATAAGGCGTGTATAATAATTACCTGCTCCATTACAGCCGTTATAACGCTTGGCTAGTCAGAAAGCATCACCCATTGTGGGAGAGCACCAGTTCCTGCACTAGAGGGATTCAATACGGCATGTTTTTAGTTTCTCATCATTATCAGACCCTAATTGGATGCGTCTCAGCTCAGGATATTTTCTCTTCTCCTTTGCACTATCTGCCTGCTTGCCACGGCTTTGCTGAAGGGGCTTCCTCTCTTTAAGTCCTCCTCTAGGTAGGGCAGGATGGCCTCTTTTGGTTGAGGATTATAGGCACCGACAGTGCTGACACAGAAAAATAAAACCCAGAGTGATTTAAAGCAATGCAGAGGGCTCTTCCCTCACAGCCAGGAACGTGCGGCTGAGAAATTCCTTGCCTCGTACAGCACAGATCCGTTCTGCTCCAGCCAAGTTGAGGGGGTCTTCCATCAGGTGGGAGCAAGTCTCATCTGCAGTCTGCGTCCCCCAATGATTTATATAAAAGCACTTTATAAGGATAAATAACAGCTAGACCTTGCACAGCGCCTCTGCCCTGTGGTAATCTGCAACTGTTTGGCAAAGGGGAGTCAGTGCCAGGAAGGGTGTTTTACAAATTGGGAAACTGAGTCACGGGAGGGAGCTGAACAGTCATGGAGCAGGTGAGCAGGACAGCCGGGAATACAACCCAAGCCTCCTGACTCCCAGACCAGCACGTTCCACATAAGACCATGCTGCCTCTGTCTGCTGCGCTATATTAAGTATTGTAATTCAATTTAATGTATCCTTGTGGGTGGGGCACTGTAGTCATGGAGGAGAGACCTGGATTAAATCCAGGGCTTTCCAAGTGGTTTGAGTGAGAGGTGACTTTGGATAAGTCACTTTTTGTCTTGATTTCCCTATAGGTAAAATTGAGGTAATAGTATTGCTCTCTCTTGACATTAATTACTTTGAGATCTACAGATGAAGGCATCATATTAGAGTTGGGTATTACTTTTTTATTATTCCTGCACTGGAATATTATCCCGTAATACATTGGTATCTTCAGCGTCTCTCCAAAACCAACTGGACATTGGCCTGTAACGTGGAGCAGCGGTGACAAGGCAAGTCGCTGCCTTCTGCTCTTACCCAGACTTTCTTCCCCGAAGACAAGTGCACTGTTGTAGTCTAGCATGGTGGTGGCAAAGTTTCGTAGTTGGTCAGGTCAAAAGTGACCCGAGCAGATCATTAAGTCCACCCCCCTGCCATGGCAGGAAAAAGTACGGGGGTCAAATGACCCCAGCAAGGTGTTCGTCTAACCTCCTCCTAAAGACTCCCAGGGTAGGAGCCAGCACCACTTCGCTTGGAAGTTGGTTCACTGTAATGAGCTCCACGCCAGAGAGTCAAAGTCAGATTTTTTGGCCCAACTGTTAGCAAAACAATTCTCTGTGCCCCTAGTATCTCCTCGGATGAAAGGGGGCCTCATTCTCCAAAGTCCCAAGCGCCAGCAGCTGCCTTTCAGCACGTATGATGATCATACCCAGGAGCAGCAACCAATTGAACATGACTTCCAGCATGTCAACCCTGCGGGCAAAGCTCTCGTGAACTCCACAATACGTTTCAGTTATGAGCTTGGACCACGCAGACATCACCCCAACTTGATTAGCATGACTTTGACATTAAAGTGGTTGTTTCTGAAAGTATTGGTGCACTTGATACATAAATGAGACCCCATCAAGAAGTCTATACAACTTTGGCTGCGCGTGCCTTGCGACATTACCGGCACTGAACTGGGGGCACAGCTAGGGCTTAAGCAAACTTTCCCTAATAAGCAAAAACTTTCTACCTTCTACCAAATCAAGCCTCAGCCAGCTTGCTCTCTTTCCCAACGTCGCTCACATGCTGAGAAAGCAAAGCAGCTTCTCACCTATTTCATATTACAGCACTGCCATCCAGAAGGGACCCTGGAGGCTGCACTTTTCAGAGAAGACAAGACAGGAGCTTTCTTGCATCACATACAATGACAGCCCAAAGTTGCCATCAGGAAACTGATGGGAAGCATGGACTGGGTCTCCTGGCCAGCCTCTTTGCTCAGAAACTTGTCTAGTATGAGCTTAATTGCCTCCCGAGCTCTCAAGAGGCCAGATATGCCATCCTGTAAAGATCCCTGATACTTATTCTTCCTCTTTGCCCAAATCTGACCATTACTAAAACAAAGCCACATCCCAAAACCAGACCTAAAAAAGAAGCTGCTTGTCCCTCATCAAGGAAGGAAGGACCAGCAGTGCCAATCTCCTTTACATTCGTTAGATTCCTCCACCCACCAAAAACCAGAGCATTCATTCCTAGGACTCAGACAGCCATAAAGTAATGCTCCAGATGCTCACCACACCAGGTGCTTCCAGTTGGGGAGAGATTTTCCCTCCCACTGACATGGTATTGCTGGGAGCCTGAGGCAGAAATCCGCAGCGCATACTGCGCGGAGCCTGTCAGCAGGCCCAACATGCCCCAAACCACAAGCAGAGTCACGCTGGGAGGCTTGAAAAGAGTCTCAGCATGCCCGAAACATGTCTCACAGCAATGACGGAAACCAGCAGCTATTGACTACTCAGCGCTGGTCTGTGTAGACTTACGTGCACGGCTCTGAGTTCTTGAATACAAGGTAACTAAGAGGATATGGGTGATGGGATGCTTGGGTACTAAAAGGGTTTTGTAAGGTTATTAGTTATGGGTATTGAGCATTTCAGGGCTGCGGTCATGAACCAGGACCTGCCATGCCAGGGAGATACAGGAGGTCAGGTGGTTCCCGTGGGATCCCATACTGCCCGGTGCATTTCCTGGGCTCTCACCTCCAGTCTCCACTGAAGGCTCAAGTACTGCACGGTGCATTGCTGTCAGCAGGAGTCAAACCATGGCCTTTCAGCAGCGAGGACCAGATTACAAAAGCTGCAGACAAATGCCTGTTGGTTTCAGTGTTAGGCACCTATATAGTTTAGGTGCTTTTGCACCTTTGCCTTTATAAATCTGTTTCCAAAGCACAAGCCCCCATCACTTTGCTTAAAGAGGTACGGGGCAGCAGGTTATTATCAGACAGACGCAATCACATGCATCGTATGGTGGAGATGAATCTCATTGTGCTGTAAAGCGAAGGAAGAGGGGTAGGCAGAAGCGCAGAGACTCACGGCCGTACCCATTCCCAACTTCCACCCTGACAACGGGCTGCTTTTGCCTCTCTTACTGTGGCCAAACCCTGTTGACTTCAGCAGAGTTGGAGCGATTCAACCGAGAGGGAAACACAGCCCTGTGAGAGCTTTTCCTTGTCAAAAAAGAGGCTCGCACATGTCACATCCCATTGCACAGTGCTAAAAATAAAAGAAACACTCAAAAAGGTTTTTCTCCTGCCTGGGAAATGCAGCGAGACCTTCTCTATAACCCATCGCTCCCCGCTCCTGGCATCCTCTTCTTCTGAGTGACCACTTCCGAGCATCCCCGAGGTGTCCTGTGAAGTCACCGACACAAGGTAACTAATTTCGACTGCTCGCTTCAGATGGGCTTTGCCACATACCTGATTAGAGACCGTGCCACAGGGCACGGGAGTGGATTATCATCACCTGTGTCAGGAGACTGGCAGAGGACAATTTTTCTGGTTTTGCTTTAGTTATAGAGAAACCTAAAAGGGCTGGGAGCCATCCACCTCCTCTGTGACTCTGAGAGCGAGCTCGAACAGGGGAAACAGGCAATATTGGCATCTCAAGTAATTTGTTTAACAGGCCTGTTAGATAAACCCTTCCACATGCATGACTTATCAGCCCCCCTCTCCATTTGTGTTGTCCTCCAGAAGGGCTTTGATGCAACAATAGCCAAGCAGGGAAGGCAGGGAAGAGACTATGAAGGCACTTTGAAATGCTTCAGTAACCTTGCTGATCTGGGGACACAAGACCTGAATCAGGGCATAGTTGAAGGAGGCGGTTTTCAAAAGGGACTCGATTTTTAAGGGCACTGCCATTTTTAAGGACCCAGTTTCAAACACCCGATACTCAGAGAGCCCCCTGTGCTGGCTTCCCAGAAATCAACCCATTTTCAGGTGCGCCAAGGCAGCCCCCCGCAAATCATTAGTCAGGTCCGAAAAGACGTGGTTGGAGCACCGACTGCATTCGTAGCGCAGGAGGCAGCACCTTCGAAGCTCAGACCTCGTGATTTAGTAATCTCCGGGAGCTAGTTCACAAACAGCTAA
>JAGPOW010001661.1:3951878-3967760 GCA_030014935.1 Caiman crocodilus
CTTCACTCAGCCTCCTGCTCCCGCTGCGCAGGCTAGCTGAGCCCACGTGGGCAGTGCTGTGACTGTGGTTATGCACCCCAGAAAATGCCAGGAGACCTCCCCAGAGATGCCAGGTGGATTTTCATGAGGTTCCCCCAAACTAGGCTTCACCTGCCGACCACCGGAGATGCCGAGACGTCCCAGCATCCTGCTACGCACGTTAAGAGGCATGTACAGCCGCAGCCGGGAGCTCTGGCAAAGAACGACACCGAAGAGCTAGTTTAGTATTAGCAATATGTTTTGTTGTTTCTTGTTCCAGCCAGAACAAAGTCTAATGCGCTGAGGTCTGTGAGAGCTGAACATCCTCCGCACTTCAGCAAGTCAGGGCAGTGGCTTAGGGCTCGACTCTTATGCCTTACACCTTTTGTCTTTCTGTCCAGTCACAATTATCCACAGGGCATTTGCTCGTGCCTTTGAACCCGTCACGTACAGGTTGAGGGGAGGAGATGGTAGTATATCTAAGTGCCAGGCTCATGGAGACAGTAGCTGGGATGGAAGTGCCCACGAGGCCTGATGTAAACATTTATAGGACTTTCTTTAGGTTCTTTGTGTTCCCATCTGATACCCGCACTATGCAGCATGCATGGCTCTCTGTGCTTTATAGGTATATGTATTTTTTTGCATTACGGTAGCATCCAAGATTCCCAATCTTGGACCTGTCTGCTTTATGTGCTTACAAACACAACATAAAAAAACCTGGCCTCTTCTCCAGGGACTTCATGGTGTGCATTTCCATCTGGTGCCACAACCCACCACTTTCTGGTCACATTTACTGCAGGGAAAAAAACAGATGCTAAGAAGTTGAGGAAGGAAGTCAATAAAGGAAAGAGATCCCTATTGCTTCCTGACAGCTTTGCTTCCTCATGGGTGTGCACTCAGCACTGTCCCTCACTAGCAGCATATGCCCAGGCTGTTACTAAATAGAAAAATAACTGGGAGTAAGTAATGAGGAAGAACTGTTGTGCAATATGGGATCATTAGCTCCCAAGCAAGTGACCTCAGAGTCCTCAGCTTTCCTGACACCAGACGATTATGGATCTGAAACAGCAAACAGCCGCAGTATTAAGACTCCTGCTATGGCTTTCAGTTTGCTTACTCTGACATGCTAATTCTTGGCACTTCTGCAGCCCTGTCCCTATAATAAATCGCAAAGCACTCAAAAAACCGTGATGTGAGCTTCGCTATGGTAATGAATGTGGGTAGGAGAAGCTGAGGCTGACATTTGCAAATATACCTGGTAATTTAAGTGCCCGCAGTGTCTGGGCACGCAACCTGGCATGCTTAGGGCCCAACCTGGCAGTGAGATTCCTTCAGATGAGTTAACTGGGCTTTGGACCACTTCTAGGATTTTATTTTCAGAGGTGTTGGACATAGGCAATTCAAGCTGGCCACCTGAAAATACAGGCCCTCCAAATTAGCCGGCATTTAAAAAAAAAACCCATGACAAAACCAAGTCCCAAATTACTTCAGACACCCAGTGAGTCAATGCTGTAATGCAAATATCCTGGCTCCCAGCCTCCGGCTTTATCCATAAGACAATCTCTCCGCTTCCTAAAACTCCCCATTGGAAAAGAAAACAAAGAAAATATCAGGTTACATTAAATGAAGAATTATGGGAGAAACTGCTCGCTGCATGGTCGTACAAAAGTCCTTTCTAATTCCAAGTGCACACTTGGAAATAATCAAATCAAAGCTGGGTTTTGCACAATTCAGCCCATACCAGACCAGGTCTATCCGTATCCAGTTCTGTGGCCAGAGCTGAAGTGCTCATTAAAATGACTAGTTCTTTATATTCATGCTGGGCTATTAAGCCAGACTCCTAGGTTAGTAGTGCCAGGCTCCTAGTTCAGGTTATTAGTGCCTGTAACTCCCAGGTTATTAGTGCCAGGCTCTCAGGAAAGCAGTGCGTCACTGTAACACTGATGATGGACATCTGTAACAGAAGCCAGACCTGTGCCAACAGCCGCAGAAGCTGATGCCAGGCAAAGACTTTAACACCTGGATAGCTTTTAAGGGCCTTGGGCCAGTAATACTGCCAAAGTCACTGATACAGAAATGAATTTTTGAACTTTGATGACAAAAATATCCATGCTGTCTGCTGAATGTGCTCAGCCTGCCAAATAATGCGATCTTCTCTTTATAAGTTTAGCAGCACCTTCTTAGTACTACAGAAAAAGCAAAATAGATAGGATATGGGTACCCTTCCCCAGAAACTTAGTCGGAGCCTACAGGAACTCAAACACCCAACTCCTAGATACTGCACATAGTTTCAGTACTAAGTCCATTGCAGTGTGGCTGCAAACAAAAAAATGCTTTGCTACACGTGACAAAGCTGCAGTTTGCCATCCTAAGATTGTTTTTACGCTCTGTAGTCTGAAGTAATGTTATAAAGCAAAGCGATGTGCAGATTAGGCAGCACTCTGGTTTCCACGGGCAAACATATTCAGCTTGATTTTACCAATAGAGCATTGCCTGGGGCTGGACGCCACCCTTTCTGTTTAGTGGCAAGTCTCATCTTGCCACAAACCCAGCACAGGTACAACACGGGCCCTGGAAGAGCCCAGCTTCACAGCTGGGAGATTAGTTTTGTGCCGGTCTGAAAGTTGGCCTGTGACGCTCTGAAGCCGCTGTGGAGTCTAACAGGTCTTCCAGGCCAGGGAAGTGATTACTGTTTCGTGGGCGAGGTACAGACATTTAAAAAGCCCAAGGAGGACTTGATCTAAGTGACGTGGTTTTCTGTAAGCGGTGTAGGTTAGATCGGTAGCTAACCGAATACGCATTTGCCCGTCGGTGTGGGGGGGAAATCTTCGACCAGGTTCCATCATTTTTAAACTGGGCTGGTCTGGGGCAGACCTTGCATGAACCGGTTTGAGCCAAATCAACAAAGTCTGATTGATACTGCATTCAACCAGGTTTATCTCAAACCAGTTTCAGCCGTTTTCATGCTGTTCATGGACATCTGTTCTGTTACAGGTTTAAACCAGTTTCTGATCATTTAAATAAGTTTATGTGTAACGTCTGTCCCTGGCCTGTATGCGTGTTGAACTTCTGTTACAGTACAGCTGTTGTCCTGAAGTCAGTATTACCTCCTTTATATGTCTGGGGAAGCAAAGGCAGGGTAGATATGCACCTGATAGACTAACTAAATAAGACATACATAGAGCACAAACTTTCATGAATTTGACCTCGCAGCATCTGATGAGCGAGATTGAGTTTATGAAGGCTCAGGCGTTCTATATACATCTTCTTTAGTTAATCTATAAGTTGCATATCTTCCGTGCCTTCTGCCTGACTTCAGACTAACATGACTTAACTACCTCTCTCTGGAAAAACAAAGGCACAGACAACAAAATGATTTGCCTAGTGTTACCCAGCAAGTCATTGCCAGAGTTCGAATTGCTCCCTGCTTAGCATCAGACCGATTGCCACATTTGGGGTGAAGAAGAAATTGTACCCCATGGTCAGATCAGCATGGACTGTGGGGGGTTTTGCCTTCCTCTGCAGTGGGGGTGGGGGGGGGCTGGGTCCTCACCTTGGGATCTCAAGTGGATTTTAATGAATAGCAGTGGTAGGACATTGACAGTGGCCTCATCTCCCTGCTTTATCTGTAGCTAGTTAGGGCGCTTCATAGCCCTGACACTTTGAGGTACTGAGTCTGGCAGCTGTGCAACCGAGTAGTTCATGCACTTTTAAGAACAGGTTAGACAGATACTTGTATAGGATGGGTTAGATGATGATGTTCCTGCCTTGGGCAGGGGGTTGGACTACATGACCTTCTGAGGTCCCTTCCAGCCCTACTTGTCTATGTCTGCGATTCCCAGAGCCTTGCTACTATCGCTATATACAGTGAAACTAAGCCTGACTCCAGCTGAACTACACCCTGGTGTAACAGATATCAGAATCTGGCCCAGTGTTTCTCTTCCTGCAGTGGCTTGGTAAACAGTCCTTTGTTCAGAAAAAGCCTGATGCTGGAGAATCTGGCTCCATCTCCCTCTTGTCCCTGGAATTGTGATTGCAAATAATTGGAAGTGTCACTGGAAGTAATCTGAAGTGACAGTCCCTGGGTTATAAGGCTTTTGCTTGAAGTCTAACAATCCCACCCCCCCACCCCTGCAAAACAAAACCTAAATTTAAACAATGAAGTCACAAAGCAATTTGCCTTCAAGGCAGAAAACCCCGTGAGATTTTCTTTGCCTGAAATAGAAAAAATAGTAATATTGCCTGACTCTATTTTGGTTTAATAAGGGAGACTCTTCCTGGGATACGAAAGACCTCCTACTCCACTAGATACACATACTTGATGCTTTGCATCCCTGTGCTGACGGGCAGAATTCATTTCTCCATCAGACATTTCCATAGCCTTTACCAATTTATCTGAGCTCTAAAAGATTGCCTCAGTCGTCTGAGTGGCAAGATTCATCCAGCACATGCTTCACAGATATTATAAGCAAAGGAAAACCCTACTGATGCTTTACTGAAGGAGCAAGGGGTAAAGGAAGCTGAGTGTCTTTAGTTATTATTTATATTGCTGTAACGCCTCAAGGACCTAACCAAGACTGAGTCACCATAAATCTATATGTGGTACAGACACATAGCAAAGGGCAGTCTTCTGGAACAAAATCGCAGCCTAACGAGTCAAGGGAAGAATGCAAGATAAGAGTAGGTGAGAAACCGAGACACAGAGAGAGATTAAATGACTTGCCAAGGTCTGTAGCGGAGCTGGGAATGCTACAGACCCCTCTTAAGCCATTGCTCTGATTTGGCCTCCGAAGGCAAAGAACATCATTTACCTGCCAGAAAGAGTGTTCGTCAGACATCACCCTGCCCTGCTCTCTCTTTTTCTCTTCCCTTCCCCAAGTCCTACATCGCTCCGCGGTCCTCGGCCCTTTGATCTCAGTAGTACAGCTCCTGGGAGCAGCCAGATCCAGCCCATTGAATTATTCTATCCAGCCTGTGGCTGCTCCTAGGAAGACGGTTTTATCTGGCCCGCGGCTGCCCTGCTTTTTGGTGCCTTCCCTTTGCCAGCTGGCTGATCCAGAAGCAGCCACTTTCCTCCCTGTTTGTCCCACCTTGTCCTGCCCTGCAGCCCCCAGTGTATCTTCAAGGCAGGGGCGCTGAGCTCTGGCCAGGCTTCTGCCTAGCGAGGCTGTCTGTGCATCGCTCCAACTCTGCAGCCGTTCACGGACCAGGCACCCTGGCCCCAGCAAGTCCAAGCTCACATCAGGTCCTCCTTGCTGGGGAGGAGAGGGTGCAGGGGGAAGAAGGCCAGGAGCCATGGGTTATCTAGGCTCTGCTGGGGCAGGGCTTGGTAGGGGTGTGGGCACTGCTAACATGGTGCAGGGCTGTGTTCCTGTGCACTGCTTTGGGCCGCATCACGTGGGCACAACTGGAGTGGCTCCTGCTCAACCCCAAGTCCCTGGCACGTGGCTGGGCTGGTGTTGCGCTGTATTCCTGTGCATCACTTCAGGTCACGTGGGTGCAGCTGGCACAGCTCCCAGCTTACCCGACACCTTGCCAGGGACTCAGGGACAGCGAGGGGGTGCAGGGAGAAGGGGGCCAGGAGCCTCATGTCAGGGTCCCTTCTCTCAGATACAAGTGATCACGCTGCAAATATGTAGCTGATAGAAAGGACTGTGCAGTCTCTCTACATGCAGAGCAAAGCCACTAAGAGAGTCAAAACCCGAGCTTAGATTTCAGTTCCTGGCAGCACAAACAATTTGGAGTCATGCTACGAGCTGGAGTTTCTCAGGGGAGGGAATGGGTGTCTGCATTACAAAACCCTCGGACTGATTTGTGGACACTTGTCAGGAGGGAAGGACTGATGCAGATCTCACCTCTGACTCTTAGGAATCATCTCTCCAGATAGGAGGTGAGGCAGAGCTACAGAAAAAGGTTTCTGTTGGCTGTAGTAACAGTCTCCATACATTTATTGGGTGGACTTTCACAGCTTCAGCTGTGTGCAGCTGCTCTTGCCCTCACGCCTCCTCTAACTGTGCCTGGCCTGCCTGGAGGGGCGCGCTCTCGGGAAGTCAGCCTTTCTGCACAAGGAACACGCGTGCCCATAAAAATTTCCGCTGAACTTTCCCTGCCACAGGCGGCTTACCTGAATTCCTGCTTTTGTACCTAGCAAACTGCAGGGACAAGTCAGCAGCAGTCACGAACAGTGCTGTGTGCCCCACATTCATTTTGCAAACGTAAAAATGAGGGTGTGGCGGACAGAAAGTCACTCACCCAAAAAACACACCCTTTAATGTGTGCTGATTTTTGTAGGAGATTGACAGATTCTAGCTTTGCCGGTGAAGAATATTTGCTCTTAGGAAGCAGGCCCACCCCTCTTTGAGGGGAGGACGGAGATGAAGGAGCCCAGGAGGCCTTCAGGCCAGAACTTGTTCAATGCTCCTTTCCTGCTATATTTACCACCGTCAATGCTCTTTACAACTATCTGCCCATCTAACAACCGCTTGAGACAAAAGGAGGAGTTTTCCTCATTTTTCACATGAGTGACCGGCCCAAAAAGCTTGGCAATCATGCTGACCACTGCTATTTTGCACTTCCTCACCTGGATGCCAGTATATCCACCTCCTGTATCTAGCCTTATATTGAGACTGTGAGCTCTTCGGAGTGGGGCCAGTCTGTCCTGTGTTTGTACAGCACCTCGCACAACAAGGTCTTGGATCACGAATAGGGGCAGTAAGCATTACCATAACGGGAATGGAGTGACTTGGCTAAGTGGAGTTACTGGTAAAGCTTGACCCAGAACTACTAGTCCTGAGCCGTTACTGCTACAAGTCTGCTGGTTTGCTGCTCCCACCCCGTGCTTCACTGTTGGGGTAGAGGCTTGGAAGTGGAGGAGATTTTACCGGCGGTGAATTAGACACAAAGACGGCACCCTCCTTCTTTAGCTAACTCCCGTCTGCACCGTCAGCCAGAAGACTCTGGAGAAGTTTTCCAGCTTACGCCTTGTGCATTATTTGTGCTTTGTGACATTACCTTTCCTGCTTCCTCCGCCTTCTGAGTATTTATTCATAGCCCTTAATGACCAGATTTCTCCACAACGGCTCTGCTGTACTTCCTTTGTAAACTAACAATTTGCTAAAAACAGATGAAGAAACAATCTGAAACATAGCCATGTCCTAAGAGACAAATGGGTATATTTTTTGCAGAATGCTTCTACTCTTTACCATATATTCCCTCGCACGCTGGGCACACAGTCATGTTACACACAGGTTTGCATTCACACAAGCAGACCCAGTTGCCTGCATGCACAGAATGCATGTTGTGTGTCTAATTGCATGCATACGTGGTAACTGCTGTCTTGGCACCAAAGCAATTGCTGCAGGCACATTCAGAATTAAAAGCAGAAGCTTGAATTAAAAGGTCTGTATCCATGGCTGCAGCAGACTTGCTTCCCATTGGGATCAGGTACAGGAAGGGACTTAACACGCTCCGAGTAGGTTTTATACATACACAATCACAATCATGCACCCTTCTGCAAGAACCACACTTTGCAGTCACTACTCATGCACATTTCCGTTTCACTTCGAAATCTCCCCCTGCCAACACACACACACACACACACACACACACACCCCCGCTCTCTGCCTGGGTGACTGTTGACATGATTTTTCAGCCGCACATCCCAAATTGCCATTCTCTCCCTGATCCTCATAGAGCCTTGCATTTGCCTCAAGGTAAACAGGGGTATATGCTGTGTCCTGAGGACAAGCAGACTGACATCTGTAAGAGCCAGTTGTGCAATGGTGACATTTCTGGGAAGCTATCCTGCAGTTTCACAAGGCTTCTTTCTAAACCGGGCCAAAACACCCCACAAACAGACCGCAAATTATACAAAGGACACATAAAGCAAGGCCCTGTGTAGGGCTGATAGACAAACACCAATGGTTTTGCATGGGAAATTTAGTAAAAAAAAAAAAGTTTTTTTCTTTTTTTAATGTCCCACAATTTCTTTTTAGATTTAAGTGTTTCAGAGCCTCTACACCTTTTCCAGTAGTAAAATGGAGAATGCAAAAAAAGAAAAAGGGGAAAAAAAAAAGGAACAGCCAGAGCCTTGAAAAGGACAAAAAACCCACTTCAAACCAGTGTAAAAATACTGTTGAAAACCCTGACACATTCCCCATTTTGGTTTGGGGAGAAGAAGGCCAAATTTTGTTAAATGTTTTGGAGGCAAGGTTTCAGACCAGCTCTCATCTGTCCAGAAGTGGTCACCAACTCAGCATCCTCAGCAGTGAGGAGGGTGCCTTCTGAAAAGCATTACAGTATTTGAAACGACACGAGTATGGGATTTTCACGGTCAGTCCGAAACCCGGCATCTCCCCCAGCACAACAGGCTGGAATCGCCCACGAGCTCACCGCTGCCAGAGGAGCGCTTTACCCAGCACGACTGCCTAGAGCACATGGATTTTCCTTCCAAGTCCCCCAGCCAAATTGTGACCGTAGCCTGACTTTCGCTTGCAAGAATCACAACCCTGGGACGGTACAGCCTCAAGCATTTGCTCTTGGATATAGAACGAATCCTAATTTATCACAGGGAGAAGCAAAGCCTCCGGCTTTCATGTAGAGGGAGAAAAATTGAAAAAAAACTCTAGGCTTTTTTGTTTTCTTAATGTAGAACAACTGGTGATTTTGTCATCCAGAACCTAGGGACTAGCGGACGGGAGGGCTAGAGACGTGGAGGATGCATGGACGGATTCGATACATCCAGGGAACAGATTGCAACTATTCCATATCCTGTTTAGGTTTAGTTTGGCAGTATCACGCCAGATTGTTGGTTGGCATAAACTGGCATAGCTTTGCCAAAAGTCAAAGGACGCTCCCAATTTATATCAGCTGAGAATCTGGCACAATAGTTACGCAACTCCCGAGCACCCCAGCAGTCTTTCCTGCCCAGAGCAGGATGATCATCTCACAGGCCCAAACAACGCCCAAAACTTCTGTGAATATATTATGTAGAAACTGAGATGTCAATACCAGTCAAGGCGCGATCAGGATGTATTCAGGGGGGTATTGGGATTCCTTAGTACCAAGCCCTCCCCTCCTTTGCAGTGAATTCATTTACAGGCTGATCCTGCTGCCATTAAGATCAATGACAAACCTCCCAATAACCTCACTAAGAGCAGGCTCATGATCTTTTTTGATAGCGGCTGTCAAGCTTGCCAGTGCTGAATGCCTCAGAGAAGCCGTCCTTTTATACCAGAAGACAGTGGCACCTTAGCAAGTACGTAGGAAGCCGTACATCATCTGTCAGGCCCTATCACTCCCCTTGGACACAGCTGAGTTCTTGCAACTGGCAGCCCAGGGAGATTATCAGAGTCTTGGGCCCTGGGGACAGCAATGAAAAGCTCTCTTGATCTCAGGTTTCAGAGAGCAG
The DNA here is from genome assembly GCA_030014935.1 of Caiman crocodilus. Lineage (NCBI taxonomy): Eukaryota > Metazoa > Chordata > Crocodylia > Alligatoridae > Caiman > Caiman crocodilus. The sequence continues at coordinate 3,961,306 of JAGPOW010001661.1, forward strand.
AGCTCTGCACAGCTCTGTGCAATGGGGCAAAATACCTGAAAATCCCCCTCTTCGCCATCTATTGCCAGTTTGTGGTGTTATTTGCCTCCCAGGGAAGAGGTGGGGTCTTGCGTCAAGACGGCACACCTGAGAGCTCCTCCGAGTTTTACCTCTATTGTTTTCTTCATTCAATTCAAAGACAGAAGTCCTATTTTTTGCAAATATTTTCAGGTTTGCATCATAAAGCCACCAATCGGCTCTGCAGGGGAAGTTTGGGGGGCTGAAAACTGAAACAGAAGATGTTTGAGGGCTGTTGGGAGGTGTTCAATAGAAACATAAAAAAAGGTTAAGGTATTGATGCAAATAGATTTCCCGGTAGAAAGTATGCTCCTAATGAGAAGAAAAATCATTTCTTGGCCAAGCCCTAGATTAAGAAACACACAAACCCTTCATTAGCAAGAATTCCTTGCACAACCGTAAATTAATTGCTTCTCTGCTCTTCACCAGCCTGCCTAACCAACAGATAGAAATAGCCTCTAGGGATTCATTTCCCCAAGGGAAGAGAGGCCAATTTCGCCCTGACATCACTAGGTTTTATTCGATTTGGATTAATGTAGTGGCAGTCATTTATACTGGACCAGAATTTGGTCCACAGCATGGTCCAGTGTCTCTACACGATGGTCAAAGAGGTGATTTTTCCAAATGGGATCACATTTCACTGACACCCCAGTTCTGGGTGAATGGAAAGCCATTTTCTACTGAAATGTTAAATTTTTCCAACCAGCTTATTGTTTCTGCTTCTGTGATGTCTTTACATCCGAGAAGCAGCACACAATGCCTTTATATGCTTAATACCTTGTGAAGTCTTATTCACCTTTCATTAACCAAAGCTAAAGTAAGTCTATTGATGTCAGTGGGGTTCACCCCAGTGTGAAGCTAATATGAATTTTTCTTTCTATTAAAAAGAGAGAGACAACCAAAAATTATTTTTTCTTGTTTTCATTCAAATAATTTGGGGGGTTTTCACTAAAAAAGGCAAACACCTAAAAACTGTAAGCATCTATACTTTGACTATGCATTTTTAGTGGTTAAAATGAGTTTGTCCATCAGCTAAGGAAATCTTTGCTTTGACTAAAATATTTGCTCAGCTGGATGATTTCCGCCCCCCTAGTTTTGTTGTTGTCCAAAAGCTAAATACAAGAACAGTTTCCAAATTATTCACACTGAAAAAATGTACATTATCACAGAAATTTCCATTTTTTTCCAGAGTGATTTTTTCCAGAAACAAAAAGTTAATCAGTTCTCGAGTGGCATCACACCGATGTACGTGTGCACGCAGAGGTGTTGCTCCTCTCCCCTTTCTGCTCCTTCACCAGCTCTTAGCTACATGCCCTTACTTGCGCTCTTGCCCATGCTTGAAAAGTCCCTCCATGCTGGTCTGTACAGTAACCAAACTTCCTTCCTTAAATCGTCCCTTAGAAATAATTTCTTCCAGGACCCTCCCCACACACTGACTTCTTCTTACTCTCCCCCAGTGTGCAAAATTTGAGGAAAGGACTATCCTTTATCCTGTCTATAAAGCAAAAGCGTGCACTGGCAACTCTAGTTAGCAGTAATGAAAAACCAAGCTTCACTTCCCTTCGCTATCTGCTCTCAGGCCTTGCCACTGCTTTTCAGATGCTTCTCCAAAAACTATTCGTTTGGCTTGAACAGCGAGAAGAGAAAGGGTGTCACTAGCGCTTTTGCGATATAACTGAGGGTGGATTGATGGTTTAGACTTTTTTTTTTTCTTAAACAAGCAAATGATGCTTTCCTCTTCTCCTGAAGTCACCCTCCTACAGTTAGACCCAACAGCACAAGCCACAATCCCTTCTTTTTTTTCCCCTTGAAACATACTTTTAGTGAATTTAGTGTGGATGAATAAGATCAGGCTCAGAGAACCCAGAGACTGCAGCCCTCCTCCCTCCATCTGCGGCCCTGCAGGAACACAGGAAGAGGTGAAGGACAATCTTGTGGCTAACAGTACTGGAGAGAGTCAAGAGACCGATTTCCAGCTTTGCTGCAGTCTTGAAGAAACCTCTTAATTGACTGTCTGTCAAGATGGGGATAATGATGTGACAAAGGGCTGTACAGCTTGCTTCATTCGTGACATTTTAGCTTGCAAACCGCAGGGACCCTCTCTCGCTCTGGGGCTGTCGAGTGCCTAGCGCGATGGGGTCTCCAGAGCCCACTGGAATGCAAATCGTGATTTATAAAGCTCTTGGGGGAGAGTTGTTACAGCAATGCCAGGACATAGGGCTCTGCTCATCTGGGGCAAGAGCTTAGTTCAGTCTCCCTGATAAAGCACGGTGTTTTTGAGAAGAAACTCAGCAGTCTGAGTGGGGAGGGGCTGGGGAAGCACAGCTCCCCCTCCCCTTTTCCTCCCCTACTTTCCTCCCCCTTGCCCTGTGCTAGAGTAGGCAGCACTCCCCACATGTCCCCTGCCGCCGTGGCTGGCTCCCACTGCCATTTGACTCTGCTTGGCTGGCGAGAGTGTGCAAGCAGCCAGCTGCGGTAAGAGAATAGCAGCAGTTTTGCACTATGGACTCAGCACGACCCTCCCAAGACTTTAGCACCTATCCCAGCGTGGCCGAGCTGCCTGGCCCTCCAGCTCATGTGCCCCAAAGGGAACGCAGCACTCAGAGCCACTCCAGTGGCAAAGACTTCTATTCTCAAGCACTTTGTACAACAATTGACTGTGGTGGCATGGGGAAATGCAGGCTGGATAATCACTCAGCCAGATCTACTGATGCTCCTGTGCCTCTTACAACTCGACCTCAAATTCTGCGCCGCGGACCTGTGTGAGCCTCACAAGACAGGCCCCTGCCCTCCAGCATCTCTCCTGCCCTCCTGCCTCCACGATCCCATGGCAGGTTTCGGACCTGCCTCCATCCTGTTCACCACCCAGTTCTGAGTCACTAGCACCCACCACGCTCTGCCCAGGAGGAGACCTGGGCATCGCTCCCACCTGTCCCCAGGTGCTTTGAGAGGGGCCCAGGCATCACAACCCATGCATGGCCCCATCGCGAGATCTCACAGAGCCATCTGGCAAATACACCGGAGGGTGAGGTTCGCTTGCAGCGTGGCCGAGCCCCCGGAGATCCAGGCACTGCCTCACGGGTAGCCTCCTCGGAGGCCACAGGACTGCAGATCCCTTACTCCAGGGGCCTCATCTTTAGTAAGCACAAATCCATTCATTCTTCTCTCTCAATCTAAACCCTTTTCCTCTTTTTTTTTTTTTAAAGTCTTCTGCGTCCCTTTCCCTTCCACACCTCCTCGTACTTTCTTCTCTTACCCTTTCATCTCTCCACTTTTGCTGTTCTGTGTCCTCCCCTCTGTCCTGCAACCCTCTCCTTTTTCACTTCACTTTCCTCTTCTATCCTTCAGCCACTTCTTTTCCCTTCCCCCTTTCTCCATCCCTCTTTCCTTTGTCTCTTACTTTCTGCCCTCTATCATTTCCTCTTTCCTCCTCTCCACATTTCACTACCTTCCTCTCCTCCATTCCTCTTTCCTCCTTTTCTATCCCTTTCTCCTGCAGCTCCCTCCCCCTTGCACTTGACCACATCTGTTTCTAATCTGAGTTGTCTACAGCTTCTATTGGAAACAATAAGCTCTTTTTTTAAAACATAAAAACAAAAAAAAGAGCTGAAATTAAAAATTCCTGGCCAAAACCCCCTAAGTTTAAGAAACTGTGATCAACTCCTGGCAACAAAGATACTTTGTTCACCTTTATTTTGCCAAAATGGTTCGAGCCCCTGGAGACTTCACCGCTCATAACTGCTGGATCTTAGGGGGGGAGAGCGCAAAACAAGAAGAGTTTCTTTCCTATGGCTGAGGTTTGAACAACATGTTTTAAAAGGGGGAGAAATTAGTCTTAAAATTTTTTCTGTTCTCTAACCTGGCAATAATTAAATCAACCACAAAAAATAAAGGAAAACTAAACCAGACCAACTCTGAGCACAGACAAGTTTTTTCTTTCTATGTGTCTCTCCTTTGCTGGTCACTGTTGCATTCGCTGTTGCCCAGAGAAAACAAGAGTAACTTTGATTTTCAAAAAAACAAGTGAGCACACTCACCTAGAAAGAGGATGGAAATTGCAGACATGCCGCTTCAGGAGAGAGAGAGATTTTTCCTCCCTTTTTTCGTCCTTTCTCCCAGGAATGGCAGGCAGACCTGCACAGCATTCAAAGGAACGCCTCTGGAATGCACTGAGCGTAATTGCATCCATGCGCCAGAAAAATAACCAACTTTGCTCTTTCTTCCCTTCTGTTATTCATCTCCTTTCCAGTTTCCACGCAGATTCAATAGGAGCTTTTTAGATCTCTGTCGGATCGTTCAGGCCTTTTCATCCCTGGAAAAGGGAAAAAAAAAAAGGCAGTGCAGTGGGGAGTTCACATCTGTGGCAGCATGGAACAATTTTGCATGTCTGTAAAGAAAAGGAGAGAAGAGGAGGGAAAAAAAATGCACTGTGCACAATGTTAACCACATGGCTGCTTCCCAGAACAGCCCCTCCCTACCATCAACTGGGATTAGCAGCAAAAACCAGTCATGTGGGTGATATGTTACTTACTCCTGGCAATAATACATCTTTACCTTGTAAGGGGGACGAACGGGAATCTTCTGAGTGTCAAGAGAGAAAAGTTTGGAGGCAGGAAAGCTTCAGCATGGGAGGGGGAAGTCCATCCTCATCATTCAGGGATAAGAAACACAGGCTGTCTTGGAATGAATACACACACTAGATAAATAGTCAGCTTCCCGCATATATACAGGCTTTGCTGTCATGTGGACAAGAAGAGCTGCAGAATGTAGCTTTGCTACAGGGTGCTCCCAGCTTGCGTTTCTCTTCTTGAGATCAAAAGGCTAATTCCAGCGGAGGAAGAGGAGAAAAACACCAAAGGGAAAACAGAGCCATGGGTGAATGCCTTCCCTGCTCGGAGGACTACCCCTTCTGTCCTGCCCTCTGTAATAGCTGCAGTTGGGGTACACCTGCACTGCAGTTACAGCCGCGTGCTGCCCACCTGGAGAGTCGGCTCAGGCCCTGTGGCTGGTGAAGCACAGGGCCCCACCTGAACCAGCTTCCCCCGAGGTTTATTCACCTTCCCAGATGGTTTCACAGCCTGTTTTGGGCTCCAGACTACTCTCCCCACATTGCTGTCAGGATCTAAATAGCTGGATTCCTGGTGGCTTGGGCTGCGGTGACTGCTGCTGATCTGCTGACCTTAGTGGGGCTCCATGTGGGAACATGGATCTGCCTTTTTTATTTCAAGTCAAATCAGCCAGATCAAATCCGAATCTCTAGGTGAGCATCCAGCAAATATCCTCCACCCCATCTGGAACATCAGATGTTTCCAAATCCTTGGGCAGGCATCCTAATTGCAGGTCCAGGCCCGGAGGCTTGGGGTTTGGACGCCCCCAAGTTTTGCTCGCCCTGGGCCGTGCAGCTGCAGGAGCAAGCTGGGGAGGAGCGCCGTTTCCATAAAGTGGGCATAAAACTACATTACCCCTGCAGGCGGGCACTACCCCATGCCAGGAAACCTGTTATCCTCAGGTGCAACTAGGACACTGCCTTGGTGGTCACGGTGTTTCCCCTGCCAGGTCTGGGTCTGCCTCTGAATCTACCTGCGGGAGCAGATCTTTAAGAGGAGAACAAATAGAGACATGGTAAAGATGAAGGCCGTGCAATCCAGGTATGTAGTTAGCCATTGCCATGGCACCTGAATGCCTAGAGAAGGTTTTCTCCCTTGTTGCCTGCATTTAAATTACCGTCTCTAGTAGGGACCAATGTCCTTGCTAGCTGAGGCTCTGCTTCACCAATGCTGCAGCCAGGCTTTTATTCATGTGGTAAAGCTACACTTCAATAACAATGCCTGAAAGCAGACAGTGAAAGAAGAGTGATGTGCTAGGTACTCCCCCATTCATTTTCCCCCAAACCAGCATTCAGTCTCCACTGATCTGCTAGAATGGGAAAATGCCTAAAGACTGGAAACAAAGTTGGGTCCTTCCTTGTTGCAGCAATACCAATACCTGGCCCTTCCATGCACAGGTTCTCCATTCCTCCCCACGAGTGTTGGGTCTTCCCTGCCACCTAGCTACAGAAAAAGGGTCTCCCTATTCCCCCCATGCCTTCTTCCCCCTCCCTTCTCTGCTTTACCTTTTGTCTTTCTTATCTTTACCTATTTACATTTTCACTGACATCCTACCACAGCTTTCAGCTTCTCTCATTCCTTGGAGTCTCAGACCAGCAGAGACTCCCCATGCCTGACGAAGGGTGACTGCGACCGAAAGCTTGCTCAGGACTTTTTTCCAACTACTCAGTTGGTCAAATAAAAGATATAGCCTTGCCTGAATCCAGGAGACACCGTGGAACGCAAGTCCAGGCATCTCAACATATGGGTTTTGGGTCAAGATCTCAAAAATGCCCAAGGACTGATGCGCCA